>CM053509.1:28045943-28244138 GCA_028627145.1 Eidolon dupreanum | reverse complement strand
CCAACTATTTTGTAACGAAAGAAAAACCCCAGGAGTGGGGTCTATGAGATGTAGTATAGATTCAAACATAGAAGCTAAAACTAGAACTGGAAAGCTTTCATAAGAAACCATACAGTACTTTTCTGACCTGCAAGTTGGAAAGATTTCTGAGAGAAGACAAAAAGCATTGGCTCTGAAAGAAAAAGTATTAATAAATTAGACTTCAGCAAAAAAAAAAATCTAGTGATGAAAATAGACTGTTAACAAAATGAAAAGGTGAACCACAGGCTAGGAGAAATAATAGCCTACATATCTATGACAAAAGACATGTTTCCAGAATATGTAAAGAACTTATTTTGGTGAATAATAGAGTGGCAACTCAATAAAGATGGGCAAAAAAATCTTAATACTTCACAAAAAAAAAAAGTATGAATGGCTAATTAACACATCAAATTATGTATTCGGCATCAGTTGTCATCAGGAAAATGAATCAAACCTAAAAAAAACTACATTGAGATACCATTTCACATAAACCTAAAATTAAAAAGGCAGCACCAAATTTTGGTGAGCATGTGGAGTAACTGGGTCTGCCATACTGTCAACTAGTTTCTAAGGGGTACAGTCCTGTAACCATTTCAGTGTATACCTTTGGCAAACCCAAAATTGTATACTTAAGATCTATATGTGTTATTTTATGCACATTTTATCACAAAATAGAAGAGAAAAAATGAATTTTAATCTTTAAAATGCATTGATCACGACTATATCCTACAATAATCCTCTCTTCTCCCTCCCTCTCAGCTTACCTACCTTCCTTCACCTTACTTTTATTTGGGGGGCGGGGAGTTTACAATCTGGCTTAAATACCATTTTAGGGACTGGCAATTAAAGCAGAGTTTAATGAACAAATTTAGTTACTGTCCTCTGGAAACAAGTCTAGAAGGGGAGTCAGACATGCAAGTAACATAACTGTAGCAACGTGATAAATGCTTATAAGGACAGGCTTCCTGAAGGGAATAACTGTTGACTTGTAACAGCTTAGATGAACAAGGTTGATCTTTAGGCATGGTGGGAAGGCTCTCTGGGAAAAGGGAACAGAACATGCAAGAGTTTCAGAAAAGCTAAGTAGCTGCTGGAGAAGGAGAAGGAGGTGAGGTCAGCTAAATCCACAAGGCCATATCATGCAGGGCCTTGACCAACCAGCTAAGGAATTTGGACTTCATCCTGAAAAGAAAGGGAACCATTGATGCCTCTATCATCTTGTATTCCTAAGTAGATGTTAAATTCCATGAAATCAGGGTCTGTTACTCATCTTTGTATTCTTTATAATGTCTGGCCATGGTCCTGGAATGGGTAGGACAGCGAGTAAGTGTTGATTGATCTCTAAGCCTGTGATAATCTCTTCAGAGTCTTGCATGCTTGATTCAGCCATGTTATTAAAATAGAATGAGTCAGAGCAGAGATACTTTTGGAATGGAAGGGTGGGGGTCTTATTACACTCTGGGCATTGTGCCTAGGCACTCCCAATTATTATCTAATTTAATCTATGTCATTCTTTTGCTCAGAATCTTCCAGTAACCTCTGATTGCTCTTAGGATAAAGACCAAAGTTCACAGTGGCCTACAGGACTGCTGTTCACTACCTGCAGTGCTTTTTACCTACTTAATTCCTTTCATCTCTCAGATCACTTCACTTCACTGAGACAGACTTAACTTCCCCACCTTTCCCCAACAAGTGAGCCCTCAAAGCTTAGCTTCCTATGTGATCATCATGTGATTATTTAATTTCCCTTCTGCCCACTCAAGAATATGAACTCTGTGATAGCTTTTTGTCCTCTATACCTAGCACAATGCCTGGCATTAGTGGTCACTCAAAAAATTTTTTTGGTTGCATGAATGAATTCTTGAGATAACTCTGTTAGATATATATTATCACTCTGATTTTTCAGGTGAAGAATTGGAGTTCAAGGCTTAAGTCACTTGTTTAAGATTGTGTAACCTGTAAGAGCCAGACCTAGAACTCAGGGATGTCTGATGACAAAAATTCTCATCTTTCTGCTAACAGACGCTCATTAGGCTGTGAGTGCAGCATATGGAGGCATTTTCATATTTGCATTGGTGTCATGATTCTACCTACCTACTGAATGAACAGTCTAGTGGTTAAGAATGCAGACTCTGTAACCCAGCAGTCTAGGCTCAAGTTCCTTCTTGAGCAAGCTATTTAATCTCTACAAATTCAGTTTCCTAGAAAATGGGAAAATATTACCCACTTTATAGGATTGTTAGGAGGATAAACTAAATCAATTCATATGAAACACTAATACTAAGTACACCAAATGTGCTCAATAATTGCTAGCTGTTACCTATTATCAGTATCCATTAATTTCTTCCCATTTTTAAATTGTAATCTAAAATTATATCCAGAGACTCTACAGCAATTTTTTAAAATTTTTTGTTTTACGGAAATTCTCTTTTTGCATGAAATCATCTGACCCTAAGTCCTAATTCAACTGTGTTCTCTCAATTCAAAATTGTCATTTCTGTGTCTCGGCAGAAGCAGAAGTTTTCTACTTATAACAGCAAAATATGGTAATATTATTACCCTTTGCTATGAATTTCTAGGTTTTAGGATTTACAAGTTTCCTCACACCTCAGCTCAGTTAGCAAAAATACAGTGCCATAGTGTAATAAAAGATGCAACACTAATAACATTGTTCTCTTTCTTAAAATTACAAACCTTTTTTCCAAACTAAGCACCATATTTCCAGCTGTTTGAATAACCTGACCACCCTTCCCCCCTCACACACAAAACCCTCTAATTGTTGGCAAGTGATTTATGTAACCATTATTTTCACCATTCATCAATAGGTGAAAGCAGGTGTGACTTACAGGAAATTAAAAAAGGAAGAAAGGAAGAAAAATAATTATTTCACATATGTAATAGTTGCATGCCAAAAATTTAACATTTTTAACAGTTTCCCTCATAGTAGAGTTTTTGTAACTATCTTTCATTCTTTCCCTGTTGCTCATTGCTGAAATTCTTAACTAACTTTTTGTGGTTAGAACGTAATAGTGTGTGGGTGTGTGTTTTAGTGACTTAACTGTTTACCTTGTTCTTAAAAGGAGATTTGTGTTTAAATGTTGAGAAAAATAACAACTGTACAATTGCCCGCCCACCCCTACCGCCACCCCGGGCCAGGCAGTGCTACAGTGCTTAGACAAGATTGTTAATCCTTACAACACCCCTGCAAGAGAAATGATATGCCCATCCTGGAGGTGAGGAAGTGGAAGTTTAACTAGATTAAGAACTTCCCTGGGAAGCCAACATGTATCAGGCCCTGAGTGGCTAGGCCCTGAGGTGTGGACATTAACAAGACTGGGCATCAGGGGATAACTAGAAGCCAGCCCGGCGAAGTAAGTTGGGATTATACATGGCAGACCTCAAAAGCAGGCTGAGGAATGTATAATTCATTTTGTAGGCATTGTGAAACTCATGAAGTTTTTTGAACTGGGAACTCAGAACAGCCCAGGTGCTCAGTGGTTTTAAAGTATGGTCCCAGGACCAGCAGCATCAGCCATACTTCAAAACTTATTAGAAATGCAAATTCTTGTACTTCTTCCCACCTGCTCAGTCCTAAACACTAAATGATCAGTGATTTAAGCAGTCCTCTAGGTTAGGGGTCCCCAATCCCCAGGCTGCTGACCAATACCTGTCCGTGGCCTATTAGCAACTGGGCTACAGAGCAGGAGGTGAGCGGAGAGTGAGTGAGAGAGGCTTCGTCTGTATTTGCAGCTGCTCCGCAGCGCTAGCCTCACCACCTCAGCTCCTCCTCAGATCATTATATTCTCAGAGGAGCACCAGTCCCTGGTGCCAAAAAAAGTAGGGGACTGCTACAGGTGATTCTGAAGCTGCCTCAGGTTTGAGAATTCAATGCCTTACTGAATTCTGGCCATGCTGTAGGAAGGATTGGAAGAACAAGGAGGAGCAGTGGGCAGGCTATTTGCAGAAGCCAAGGGAGAGGTTGTTAGGGCATAAGTTTGGGTGGTTTCATTGGGAATGAAATAAAAGGAAAATCATGAGACTTTTCAAGGAAGAAATAATAGAGCCTTGATGACTGAATGGAGGTAGGAGTATGAGATGTGAAGTCATTGTCCACGAGTGGCAGAATTGCAGATATACGCCAAAGGCAGTTAGGGAGGGGACTTGTTTATACTCCTCAGGCTTCTAACCTTTATTGTATATTAATTTATAGCATCTTTTCTATGTCTTACACCCACCAACCTACCACCTTCAACTAGATAACTTCTCCTATAGGAATAAAAATATCCCAGATGCTCAATACCAATAATACTTCTGACTGTGGATTCAGTTATTAAATGCCAAGAACTTTCCTCTAAGCATCTTTATATTCATTATCCCATTGTTATTATACATTGGTTATGGGTGTTTATAAATTGCCTCCCCTTAGTGTCCAATCTAAGCCATGCACCACTGTAAAATTAATGTTTCCAGACGCTGATCTTAGAGGCTAAGAGTCTGGTCTCTGGAGTCAGACCGCTCTGGGCTGAAACCCAGCCTATCATTTACCAGGTATGGGGCCTTGAGCAAGTTCCCCAGTCTTCCACCTCAATGCCCCAGCTGTAGTAAACAGGAATTATTATTACAACGAGGATGTAGTAATGAGTGGGACTCTTAGGGTTGAGGTGAAAACTAAATGAAAAAATGTCTACGCCATGCTTGGCACATAAAGTACTGAGTAAACATTAGTGGAGTTTATGGTGATGAAGATGTCACTCCCTTGCTCAGAATCTTTATTGGCTCTCCTTGGACAAGAGAATTAACTCCTTAGTCTGGCATTTAAGACTTTCCACAAACTGGCCCTCCCTACCTCTCAAACCTTTTATGTGACAATTCCTTGCATAATCGCAGTGCTTCAGCCAAACTGGTCCTTGTTCCCTAAACTCATGGAGTCTCTTACCACATCTAGGCCTTTGGTTTTGATCCTCCCTTCCTCTCACCATGTCCAAATTCTTCAGGGCCCTGCTTGATGTTCGGTGTTTGCGGAGCCATACCCAGCAAACCTCGTGTGTAATATGATGAATCCTTCCAAACGCTGGAGCTTTGATGGCCTTGACTGCTTAGTGGACCCACTGCAGCAGTACACGGTGGCTCAGGATAATTCCATCCATGCTCAGGCCGCTTCCCCACACCCTTTAGTAAACGCAGGGCCTCGTGCCTCTGTTGCTATGCTCTTTGCTGGGTGCTAGAGACAAGCTTTTTGAATGGTGATAACATACACCTTAACTTAGCTTCTTGGTCTTTTCTGAGTTCATTTAAATTCAGCTTGGTGTTTTGTTTTGTTTTGTTTTTTGTTTTGTTTTGTTTCTTTCCCTGATAATGCTGATACCTTCCCCTGTAGGAATAACAAATAATCTATGAAATACTAATTATTATTTTTCTTCTCAGGATGAGCTCGACCTCACAGACAAACACAGGGAAGCCATGTTTGCACTTCCAGCTGAGAAGAAATGGCAAATATACTGCAGCAAGAAAAAGGTAAGATATCCATTGTATATGTGGTTAACTGGCTCTCCCATTTCACCACCAGAATTCGGACAGCCCTTTATAACGTACAAATAGATTGGACATGTCCTGTCATGGCCTTGGTGCTACATGCAGCAAAGCGCCAGTTCCTTGAATGTTGTTTTTATTGACACTGTACTGGACACCACCCCTCCATCCTGTACCAGTAACTGTTGTTCATAATCCTATACAACCAAGACACAAAATTGCACTGGTTTTCACAGTGATCAAAGTTGTTTCCCCACTTTTTACATAAAAGTGTATTTATAGGTAGGTTAGGTCTAGTATTGTGGGGCCACAGTCCTCTGTGACGACCTTCTAACAACTTTCCATTTCACCATCTCTGAGGCCTTGTTTTCCTGGTCTAAGCTGGCTCTCCAGCCTTCTCACATTCCAAACTAAGGATGCAGGAGAGGGAAATAGACAAAACTTCCTTACCTCCACTCCTAGGGACATGTCCTGGGAGTTATACACCCGAATTCCCCCTCACATCCCTCTGTGAACAGATAGCCACACCTCACTGCAAGGAAGGCTGTCTTTTTTCTGGGTAGTCACCCTCACTTAAAATCTGGGGGTTCTGTCACCTACGTAGAAGGGGAGAATGGATATCAGGGCTGCTAAACGCTAAAGCTGTTGTTCCCTAGTGTCCATGGCATTAGGCATCACCCCTGGACTGTATCTCCTGCAATCAAGTTTACCCTGCCATCTTTAAACCCTGTGGCAAATTCTTAGACTGTTCGCATCCCATTTTTGGAACCGATCCTGTTCGTGGCTGTCTTTAGCCACTTTCCCTTTGTTCCAGTAGAGACTCGAATCAAGATGGGGCAAGCGGGAAGGACAGGGTTCGCACCTAGGAGAAATGCTTTCTCTCTCCGGCAGGCAGTGGACACTCCGATGACTCTTGTCAAAGGGAAATAAGAACAAAACTAGCAATCTAATAACTTTTAAAGACAGTATCAGTCAGGAAGACCTTTTCTCAGGCAACTTGTGTGCATTTTAGGGCTTCCATTTGCCCACACAGCTGTCTCTCAGCACCTCTGTCCTCTCTTTGATGCCGTGTGTGATTGGCATGCCACCCTCACAGGAGCATCTCACCTGTGTGAGCCTCTGTGTATCCCTCTTCAAACAGACTTCGCGGCTCTAGCGGTGAGGAGCCATGTCTTACTGATCCCTGTAACTCCAGCTTCTGACACTTTGACATGAACATCTGATGAATGAACCACTAAGTTATCATTACTGTTATACCGAACTGTCAAAAATCTAAAGCACGTTAAATTTTCTACCTGAGCAGTTACAGTTGATAAAACCATGTGTGGGGTTTGGTTCCGGGGGCCTGTGCTGAGAGACGTGCCTAGCTGTTGTCTCCCAGCTGCTCTCACGTCAGACCAAGTCGGAGCCTTGGGTTTCCTAAGCCAGCCATAACCAGCAGGATGTGTTTGTGAATGAATATGTCCTCTTCTCCTCTTTCTCTTTGTACTCATCATACCAACCAGAAAACCTCTCTTTTCTTAAACTGATTGCCGTGGCTCAGGAAACAGATAAAATACACTTGGGAAAAAGGTTTTAAATGAAAATAAAATGTGCTCCGTTCTGAAAGTGATGGTATTGTAAGGTCTTTAGAAACAAGGGGACATTTCACGGAGCCGTCTTACAGACCCGGCCCCTAGAACTGAGAAGGGAAAACCTCAGGTGCTTGTGTACACAGAGGACATTGTCTATTTTGGCTCATCTGAGTGCAGGCTTTTCCCTTGGAATTAGGAAGCAGGGATTGAGAATATGCACTGGAGGAAACGAAGGGGCAGGGAAATGGGAGCAGCTTACTGAGGGGAAAGTTTCCTTCTTTCCCAGATTTTATTATACCCTTGACAGCCATTGAAAGTTAATCATGGAAACTACTGCCCCTTAGATTAGAAAAGGCGACCCCTAGAGAATAGTAATGACCTTGGGCCTGCAGCTGCTGCTCATTTTTCAATGTCCAGGCCTATCGAAGCCCCTTGCAGACTTTGTCTTCTGTGTGCATGGTGGGGCTGGCTGTTGGAGGAGGATGGATGTGGATGTGGCCACTGGCTCAGAGTCCCGTTTCTTGATGGATGGACACTTTCTGCCGAGTACCTGGCCAGATCGCACAGATCTTTGAGCATACAGTTCTCCTCCTAGCTTCATTCCAGCAGCTTGGATTCCTTATGTGACTTAGCAGTGGCATGGCTGAGTGGGAGAGCCATTTTAACCCTTAGGGGAGTCCTGTGGGCTTAAGGATCTGCCTCACTTTAAAATGAACAGTGCGTTCCTTAACTTAAGGATTTTCTTGATTAGAACTTCTCATACTGTTAAAACTATACTATGCCTTTGGTCTGAAACTGACACTATTGAGCACTAAATAAAATGAACAAGGGAGCCTAAAAAAACCTAGGTATGGAAAGGGCATGATGTTTACCTCTCTTTCAAGAATGTGGTCTCCTAAGGGACAGGTTGCCCATCTCAGAATGGAGCCAGTAGTGGCCATCTTTAATGAGGACAACAGGTGATTTTCCTTGGACCATCTCTTGGGTGCCCTTTTCAAATTAGGGTTGTCACCCACAAGCCAAACTCAAGGCTGAAGGAAAGCTACATACCCATGGTTCCTTCAGATTTTCCATCTTTCAAGATTAGAACTCCGGACATTACAGTCATTCTCACATGTAAAGCCACAAGGTAAAGGCCCACAAAGCTAACAGAAACGGCCACATAAGTTGGTGAAAGGCAGGCTTTCTGTTTAAAAGTGCACAAGACTGGGAAATAAGATGAGGCCAGGTCTTTCTCAGCCAAGTGGCTCTTTTCCACCCAGCAGTGGCTCTCTGCTTATCAGGCTCTGTGTTCATTTCTCAAACTTCTCTATCTAAGTCTTTGGTTGAAAACCTATTTCCAGAGCCAAAATGAAAGCAGCAAAAGTATTTCTGAGGCTAAAAGAATTGGAAAGAAACTAATTGGAATTTTGCCTAATTGAGTAATCTGGGGGAGAGCAAGAGATGGATGTTGTGGCCTTGTTGAAAATCCAAACAAATCTGTAAAAATGACTGGACTGGTTTGTCAGCCATGGTTTGTCATACATAGCAACCCACCGTCAAATTTTTTAACTTTCATGAAAGGTCCAAAAACAAGTCTTGTTGGTGGAGCTAGGGGTATTTTCAAATAGGAAATGTTTGTGGTTCTTATCTTTAAAGGTAATTCCCTTTTTAGTTCCAATCACAACATACTCTTTTGTTTAAGTGAGGTTTTTCCCAGTCTCCAGCCAGAAACTGCATCTGTTAACAATCTTTTGGATTTTAAACTGAAGCTTTTTAAACAATGAACCATCTGACCACGAAAGGCATCTGGCCCTGCTGTATTTGCTTATTGTTAACATGATTTTTTAAACCCTGGGAAAAGTAAGGAATAGGCTTTCAGAGAAGGGAAAACAAAATGGTGTGTGTGCGTGTCATGGTGAGAGCACAGGGGAGACTCGACTGCAGTTCTTCCCAGGAGCAGTTGCACTGGTTCTGTCACTTAACAAGTCCTTATAAATATCCAGAAAAGACTTTTCCTCCCCTCCTTGAACTTCTGAGTTTGCAAAGTAAGCGAATGGGGCTAGACACTGTTAGCTGTAGTGACATCAGATATTTGAGGCAAAGATCAGGATTTGACAACTGTGCCTAATTTTTCCTCCTTCCATTTCTGATCTCTAAAGCCAAAGCTTAAGTACATGGCATTGTAGTCTTCACATTACACTTCTGCATCTTCTCGTGTTTACTTTGGAGAAGGTGAATTTTAACTCTGCTGCTGAGTTTGTTTGACTGTAATTAAATCATTTGAGAATCTTGCCTAAGCTGGCTTCAGTTCAGCTGTTGTGATTTGTGAAAAGTACTGATTTTGGAGACATCTAGGAAAAGTGGCTGAAAACTCAGCTGATACTTTTTATTCAGTCCCTTTATTTGGTTTGCATATCCTAAATAGATCACTTTCTGGCCCCTCTCCCCAGAAAGGAATTCTCCTTTCACCACACACACATAGAGATTAAAGTTGTATTGTGTATGGTCATGAGATGCAGTTCTTTGGGTTCCTTGAGAGTTGAGGCCCTCCTGTGTTTGGAGAGCAGGGAAGGAGTGGTTTGATCAAAACACAGATTTAAAGGAACATATACTAAAGTAGTGGAATAAAAGACAAGAGGAACCATCAGTTTTCCACACAATTGTCAAACAAACCAGCTCAGAAAACTGAGAGATGGTATGTTAATCCTCTAGTTGTTCCCAGTATCCTAATGAGAAGCTACTGTGGGTAGGCTGGGGCGTGAAGCAATGGTTGGACATTTGACCTGGAAGATTTGAGAGGGAGGAGGAGTTAGGTCCCCTCTTCTTTCTTTACTGTAGTTGTTTGAATGAGCTTTGAATTTTCAGTGCCTGCTTTGCTACATGTCAAGATTTTGGAGTGGGAACCAGTAAAAGGGAGAAAACTAAAAGCCGAAGAAAGATCCAGGGGAAGGTGGAGCAGTTGCAGACCTGCCTGCTGTTCCACAGCGAGGTGAGCCAGCAGGTAGTGAGCCACGACTTGTATGGCCTACAAAATGGCAGCTGCTTCACTTCCATCCTCCACGTCTCCCAAGAGTCACTCTCATGTCTCACTTACCCAGAAACCTGAAAGGAAGGGTGTCATTCAGTCTAGCTACCTTGAACATTGAAAAGCCATCACGTATTTCTATTGAAATTAGGAGGAAAAATAAATATTATTTAAAATGCAACCAGTGCTCGTGTTGTCAAGATAACCCTGGCACTTTTTTTCTTTGTCTAGCTCAGGGACCCATTCCCCCTAACCTCTCTCTCTTTTTACTCTTCCCTGGGGAGATTAAAACAAAGGTGAATCTGTAAACTACCTAGAGTTTTTCAATATTATATATCTATTTAGACAGCAGCTATGAAAACATGGTTATCTTGGCCCTGATGAGATTTCCTCAGTTTTCTGCCCAGAAACCCACAGGAGGTGTGTTCCTCATTGCCCTTTCCCCACTAAGTAGCTTAATTTTGGACATCTTTTTCCTTCCAATATTACCAATTCTGTCACTCCAGTGGTGCCTACTGTCACCCCTGCTTTTTAGAGTCCAGAATGGTCCTGAGCTCACAGTTTGTGTTTTCATAAATGTTGACTTTCACTAGGTGCCCAGCTTCAGTAATGAAGAAGCGTAAGCAAAATTGCCCATTGAATGAACCAAAACATATCTGCCTTTCCTTTTTTGTACTTGGAGAAATGACCAAATCTAAAATATTATAGACAATTTCGGACGTCTTCTCTTTGGGTATTCCATTTCTAGTTCTGTAGAATACTGTTTTTCAGGCTTGAGATGCTGCAAGTGAAAGAACACAGTACTAAGAGGTTCTATTAAATGAGTCATTTTTCACAAATAAGTAACTCTAGATTGAAGTGAGCCAGGTTTACAAGTGCCCTGTTCAGCAACAAAATTCATTCAGAGTCGCAGCATTATAATTCAATAGTTCTAGCTGTGTGATTTCTGAAGTTAAGCTAACAAAACAAAACTGTGTTGAGATAATAAAAGAATGTTTCAGCACAATTGCAAATACTGTTATTGATAGAAGTCTCAAACCTAATTACCAGAGCAGACATTCTGGGTTCCAGTAAATTGGTGCTCTGTGAAATCTCTGAAATAGAAAACTAAGAAACCTCTGATAACTTCCCCTCAAGTCATGGGATAAACTATTATCTCCCGGTTGATTATTTTGTGCAATTTTAAAATATACAAAAAAAAGTACAGAATGTTATAAACACCCAAGTTTAATAAATGCCAACATTTTATCATACTCATCTTGGATTTTAAAAAAATAAAATAAAATATTATAAATATAGTGGGATCCCTGTGGTGACTTCTGTTCTAAAGGTGATATGTGTTTCTTTTCCTCATGCGTCTATTTATAACCTTACTCTACTATGTGTTCAGATTGATGAACAATGTATGGTATTTCTTCATTTTAACTGTGCCAAAATATTCCATTATATGGATATGCCACAGTTTAATGATTTTTATCCCCTTTGGATAATGCTTATTTCCAGTTTTTCACTGTTTAAAAAAAATTAGTGCAATGAAGATCCTTGTGCATTCATTCAAGAATTTCTCTAGGATGGACACCTAAACATATAATTACTGGGTCATTATGAACATTTTCACCTTTAACTGTTCTCCAGAGTAGTTGTAAAAGTTTATACCTGCAGTGAATTCGGTGCTGATCTTCTGAAGAACTAGTTTATCATTGCCTTCATCAATCAGTTAACCTAAGTTTGACTGTTTCAGGTACAAGAAACCATCATTAAAGTTCTTCCATTTTCTCCCATGTGTCTTAGCAAATCAAACTGAAGTAAAAATTACTGGAATAGAAAATGTTCATTTAAAAAAGAAAAACCCAAGGTTTAGAAAATGAAAAGCATTCCATTCAAATACCCATCGAGCCATACAAAAGTACAAAATGTTAGAAGTACATAAAAATGGACAATTCACTCAGCATTATGTTTGTTTGGTTTGACTGCAAAGGAAACTGCTCTGTGTGTAGTTCACTCTTCCTCTCCTTCAGACCTCTTTACACCCTCGGTTCCAGACCCAGACAAACTATTTTCATCTCCTGCAAGCTCTTGACTGATATATGCCATCACCAAACACAGGAAGTTCCTCTGAGGCATTGGCCACTTCCCTGATGGGTGACTACAGTGCAGGTGCAGATTCAGCACGGCTGCACAAACAAGCATGTTGGCTGTGGCTGGAAATCACACAGTTGGTTTCTTTCTCCTCTTCTAACCAGCACATCTTTATCTTGAGCATCTACTTATAAAAACTGTGAAAGCCTCTCTCTTTTCTTCCACTCCTAATTTCTTCACATATTAAGAAATTGTATAACTTGCTGACTATTTCCCATGCCTAAATTTTGAGCTAGTTTCTATGTACAAGTCAGTTTATAGATTTGGGGATTGTTGATTCTTCAGTCTGTAAATACTTTGTTCTTTGCAGCATTATAAAAACAGTGAATATGTATCTGATTTGCGGATACCATATTTCTTTGGTGCTTCCTCATACTTGCCTTTCCTCAGTGAGTAACCCCTTTATTCGGGGCCTTGCTTTCTTTGTGATTAGGGAGCACCAGGCTGGAAGAGGGTGGGAGAGAATGATCCTGTGCTTGCACTCACCTATAATCATTCAAACAACAATAAAAATAAGTGAGCAGTAGACAGCTGAGAGAAGAAAAAAAGATATCTTAGCTGGACAAACCAGTTGCTGTGGAGTCATGGGGAGTGTAGGGGTTGTGTGTCCTGTGGAGCTCTTTTCCTCCTTGGAATGAGAGCTAGAGAAGCAACCTAGCACTTTGTACTTGTCACTCATGTCCACATTGGTGCTGCACTATGGGGCAAACACTCCTGGAAGAGACTGGGAACTCTGGGTCTGAGTGGGAGTCCCGGGAAGGCAATGGTTCTCAGCTGCTGCAGAGCAGCCGTCTTTGGCTTCTCAACCTTAATTCTTAAGCAGGTTTTTTCCAACAGCTCCCTTTTGATAGCTCAGATATGGGACAAATTCCATCATGTGTCAGTTGCAGAGTTAGGAGTACATGACTCTCTTGGAGCTCTCAGTCTTTTCCGTAGAGTCCTTGTCAACAGTGCTGTTGTGGAACTGAGGTTCTAAATGCAACTATGTGAAGTCCTTCGAACCCCTTGCCTCTGTATGTTGAAGCATTTCACTTCCAGAATTCTGCAATCTGCAGGTGTACAATTAATTGCACATTGAGTGAGGGGTGTCAGCGATGGCTGTGTCTGTGATGGCAAGGAATATTAATCCAGAACTAGCTGCCCGTTCTGGTTATCACCAGCCCAATGGACCCCTGAGGGACATACAGCACAGGAGACATTCCAGAACAAGGCACATCCCTTGTTTCAGTATTCCTTAGGACTGCGGCTTCTTTCCCTGGTTAACCGAGTGCACTACGAATGACCTTAAGCAGAGTTGGCAAAAAGCTTTATCTTGGTTACTAACTCTGAACAATTGGAAGTTGAAGGCTAGAGCACTTTGAGCAGCATTCAGAGGTTATGAATGGGTTCAGTAGGAATAGTGTGATAACCAATTAGCTATGTCTGCCATGACACATGATAGGAAAATATGTCATATGTAGCAGATATTTGCCATCCTTGCCCTCGAGGGCACCTCTTGCTCATAGATTATAGTTGGACGTAAGTATCATATTTCATGCTTTTTTTCCTTCTGGGTCTCTTTCTGGTTCTCTGCGGACTAAGTGCTATGGCATCTGCTTTCATAGAAAGAACGTCCCAAGCCTGCCTGACTTCACCATCTCCAGGAGACACGTTTATGAAAGACATCAATGGAAAGAAGTTTGCACTTTGGAAGAACAATCAAAGAAGAACAAAACCACTTTTTCTTAGTTTATACGTATATATTTATTCTCTTCGCTAATAGCTCTAGCACATCTAGTACTATTGAATCCTTGTTATACTTGGTACATTTCAGAGCTTCACTTTCCATGTGAAGTAAGAAGAAGCTTTGAGCTTCCAGGATAAGTTAGAATGTGCCACTAATACTTCTAATTTGGGGCTCTTCAAATTCCATATACTCCAGGAACCTAGTAATTTGTGGAACTAGAAATATTTTACAGTAGAAAGTCTACAGAAGAATACCAACTTTAAATGACAGTGTCTTAAATTCTGTAGTTATTCTTCAGTGCAGTACAGAACAACATTTGACTTAAGCAGTCTTAAGATGGTATTCTTTTATCCACCCTCATATGTAAGGAAAAGCATGTTTCCTCAGTTTCTAAGATGTACTTCCCCATGTCCTCACATTTAGACATTTCTGAGACCATGACATCTTGCTACAGATGCTTTTCTTTTATATTTCTTTTGCTCAAAGTGCTGTTATTAATTCAGTAGTATGCCATACAGTCGGTGATGGCTTAAAATCAGAAATATGGTTATGACTCTCCTTCTAGGGGACAGTTAGCTCTCTTGCAGCATTTTTCACTGTCATCCAAAGAATGCTTCCATGAATGGAACATGCCTTTGTGGGCCTGCTGTTTCCCCTGATTCTCTTCTTAGTTTAATTACTGTTTCCCAAAGTCCTCTCCTTATAGCCTCGTGTTAAGCATTATATTGCAAACCGTAAACACACTTTGATTGTTTTCCCAAGAGCAGGTTACAGAATATCAAAACCTACTTTATGACATTCTGAAAAGCTAGTCTGGTAGCAGCAAATCTGGTAGCAAGATGTGAGGCAACAAAGGCCATTGACACCACTGATTGGATTTCCACACTACATAAGGGTTTAGTGATGTGTGTCCAAACATGTAAATTTACCAACCAGCTGGACTAAATCGTATCTGGGTCTGTAGCACTCCGTGGTGACATGTGGGTAAAAGACTTTTAACAAGCTACATAGAAGTAATTTGTTTTATGTCACTGTATACCTTTGTGTCATAGGCAACAGGGGAATGTGGGCTTGTATCATTTCTGAAAATAATAATTGGAGAATGTTTCTTTTTTGCCATGAAAATGAGAGGGAATTGTCATCTAAGATTGGCTTCAGATGTTGAAGTTATACTGATTGAGATTTTTTAGGTTCCAGTCATATTCCATGCTGTGAAGTGCTTTGCCAAAGAAATGACTTGTTAAAATAAATAAAATAAATGTCTCGTAGTTTGGGAAATGGACTGTAAAGTCTTAGTTTTTAGTTCTAGTTAAAAGTTGTGGCTACATTCTTAGATATATCAGCACATATGAAATACATTTTTCCCCCAGGATCCTGTAGCATATGACTTGTAAGATTTCAAATCTGTAAAGTCAGCTGAGGCTTTTTCAGGAAAGAAGAGTGTTGGAACAGACTGTGGGCCCCTGAGCTGTTTCAGAAATGCAGTTGGTTTCTTTACTCTTGAAGTCATATTGTTACTCTTTGTTTCTTTGCTGCTGTTCCCCATTGAGAGGCTGGATGTCTTTAAAATGTCACTCTTGCTTTCCTGGAGTATGTGATTTGAGGGAGAACAAAAAATGGTAGCTGATTGACAAGTAGTGCAAGTCTGATTTTTGATGTGCTGTATTTCATTTCAGGTAATTCAGAAATTTTTGATGATTTTTAACTAAGGTAAATAAAGTTTGTGACAATAAGAAAATAATGTAACATTTTGTGCTATCAAGGAAATGTTTCAAGGCATTTTTTCCAGTGGAGTTTAGGAATGCTCACACTCGATTTTTATTTTGAAGCTAGAAGATACATTGAGAAAGACTGGAGATTAGTAAAAATGCCAAAGAGTTAATAATACTTGACTGTTTCTTTTTATCCTAATGAGAAAAGAGTGAAATATATAAATCAGTACAGGTCTTTAAAACTGTACTTGCAAAGACCGGAAAGCTATTATCAGCATAAGTTTGTGATCTGGTAAGAAACTCAATGCTGAAGTTTGGAAACATATTCTTATATGTCTGATATATCTTGTATTCCTGGATTACTAATAAGGAATGCAGAAACCTTTGTTCTTTTATTCTTGTATTCTAACACCTAGAACAGTGTGTAGGTCATTATAAAACTCAACAAATATTGGGTGGGTTAATAAGGAAAGCAAATGACTTTTTAGATTCAATTCAGCATTGTGAACTTTATGTGTGATGAGCAGAGGATTTCTGTTCCTATCTCACCCTTGAGAAGCCCTAAGTTCAGAGTGTAGTGTCAATACTACTCTCGAGTTAGGCTAAGTGCTACTCCTAAATGGCATCAGGCTCCAGATCAAGCCATGAGGCAACACTGGTCAAGTTTAGTTTTTTTTCTGCCTGGAGGTAAGGGATGTGGGGAATGGGCCTAAACTCACTGAGCTCAAAGCTTTCCTTTCTTCCTTCCTTCCTTCCTTCCTTCCTTCCTTCCTTCCTTCCTTCCTTCCTTCCTTCCTTCCTTCCTTCTTTCCACAGTGTAAGAAGTCTTAAAAGTACTCCCACAATAATTTGCCCAACAAATTACTGGAGAGGATAGAGGACCAGGTGTAACTGTGTGTGGAAGGGGGATAGTTGAATAACCTGCGGTTTCAAGTCAGAGACTTAGTGATGCCAAAATAGAAACCATACCACACAGCCTAGATAAGGCAATGGAAAAGGGTGGAATTGACATGAAGTGATCCGGATAGGGTAGGTGTTCTTAAGCAAGAGCTTTGGGCAAGTCTGAGCCTTTGGGGTAACTTAGGTGTGAGGAGCCTGGAGCAGTGTGTTAGTCATACAGTTTGTCTTCCACATTACACCTTTATAGATTGTGCCTTCTTCAGCCAGGAGGTACTAATCATGCATCTCTTATTCTGCTATACTGTAGTTAATATTGAAATGGGAAACGAAGATTTATCGAAGGTTCTATCTGTAGCACTCTACAGAGTGTGCTCCACCTTTTACTATCAGAGTTATTTAGCAAATCTGAACATTGTTTTAAAAAACTGATAGCAGTGCAAAAAATTCTTATCCGTTGAAATGCAAATTGTCTCATGCAGTTGATTTTTGTTCTGCTAATCAATTTTGTATCTATTAGTAAATAAATGCTTAAATATGTCTTTGCCCCTTAGAATCTCTTTTGACCCTATTGCAACATCTTACCAGTTCCCTCATTTATTAATGAATTCATTAAAATCTTTGACATCAGTACATGCCATGATTTTACCTTTGAAAAATTATCCTCTATGTAGAATTTTTAACTTAGAGAATTGATAAAGAAGGGGCTAACATTATAAATTATCTGAGATCTTTAATAATATTTTAGGCTGGAGCACATGATATGATAACAGGAGGCTCTCTGTGGAAAATGTGCATTGTATATCGATTCTTCTAATTCTTTTATACCTGATTAGACCAAAGAAGGGGAAGGAGCAAGGTTCAGGGGGTCAGAAAAGGTGCCAGGCTTCACACGCATCATGGAAGAAATTCCTATGATATTTGAAGGGATAAAAATGTACAGGAGAGGAGTAGAGGCTCCAAGGGTAATCCAGACACCTGAAAAACAGTGTTTTAAAAGGGGCTTGAACTTCTCACAAAGATTCTTGGCAGCTAATGAGCCCAGTTCTTGTTCATCCATTTTCTATTCTGTTAACTTATATTTATGTTTCAGAGATAAAGTGTCCTCAATCTTATAGTAAGGAAATCAATTTTACTATTTAGTTTATGGCCAACTTTGCTAAAATATGAAAATAAAACAAGGACTATACATGTTTACCTCGGCTTTGTATGACATGTATCTTTTATTCTGTGTCATAAATGTTATTTGCTATGGACCATCAGAAGAGCAAGAACTTGTTCTGTTTCTTCTTGGGGACACATTTTGGTCAGAAATCTTCCAGATGCCCTCTCAGGAGAGACTGTCTAGAGTTATACATCCCTGACAAGCATGTGAGAAGAGCCATTTCATAAAACTTAAGATATATTTGTTGGAGTTAGTTTTGTGAAGAATGGACATGAGGGTGTGATGAACTTATGGAAAATTGGAGATTTATTTAGGAGTTGAGGAAGATAAACTTGTGCTATACAGCCAGTGAAGAATTTTTGGCTTGGTAGAGAGACGACTTTGGGAGGACATAATAGCTTTATTCAAATTGTTTGAATATTTGCTGGGTTATTGTTCATGAGAGAAATTAGACTTATTCCATGCAGTTCCTCAGGGTAAAACTAAGGCCAACAAGTGCTTGAAGTTACAAGGAGACATCTGTCAATTCTGTATGAGGTAAATTTTCTAACCATTAGTGAGAGTACTGGTTGCAAATGATGTGGACCCTTTTGAAGCCTTCTCTCAGAGAGCATATGATCGATCACCTGCTGATGACCTTATATAAAGGACCCCTGAGAGGGGAAACTTGGACTAGGGTGTCTCTAGGGTCAAAAACCTAGCTACATAATTATGTGATGGCTTTTTTTAAAAGCATGCAGATGTTTTGTAGCATTAGAAAAAAGTGGGACAGAGGATTGCTTTTCTGCCATGATTCTAAATACTAAATGTGAAAATCATTGTTATTGCAAGTCAGCCTCCATTCTTTCCAGAAAATGACTGACATTCTGAAGCTTAGGAGGAGGTGTTGGATTTCCTGGCAGATGAAGAAGCTGCTGTTCTGTGTGGGCCCAACCGGATTTTGGCAACATACACTTATGTGTAATTGTGTCAGTGGCCAAAAAATGTAACCAGATTACCAGTCCCAGGAACTACAGGACTGTCTTGAAATGTGACAATGTAGGTATTATTTTTTGAAACCAACTGGCACCCTTTGGCAAGCTTTGCATGTAGAATATAGTTTCAGCCCACTGTTAGGGGTTAGAGGTAGGCATTGGAAAAACTGAGTAAAGCAGCAGTCTCAGGACTCCAGGATGATGGATCTGCTGATTCTTCTCTTCTCAGTGAAAACCGAACAAGATAGACACTGTTGGGAATTTAAAGAACCAAAGGACACTGTGCTATTTTAACTACTTTCAGGGAATTGTGAGCTTCATAAAAAGATATAGACTTTACAGGTATGGTAGGTCCTGCTTCTTTTAGTTAGAAAAAGTACAGGTTAACTGGGCAAATTCCAAAAACTTAATATGAGCTTATCCTAGCTTATAGCTGGGGTTTACTGGAGATAGGGTAGCTTCAAGAAGAGAAGGAGTCATTGGTAATCAAGTTAGAATTTTGATGTACTCTTGCCCTCTTGAGAGCCATCCTTTAGATTCTCGCACAAAGGTTGACAAACTGGCCAGTCACCTGTTTTTATAAAGTGCTATTGAAACGTGACAGTGGTCATTCTTTTAAGTGTTATCTGTAGCTGCTTTTGCACTGTACTGTAGCAGGGTTGAGTAGTTGCATCTGACTGTGCAGTCTGCAAAACCTAAAATATTTATTATCTGAGACTTTACAGAAAAATTTGCTTACCCTGGTTTCTAGAGTGTGCCACACTTCATCATGGCCATCTTTTGAGAAGGTGCTGATTACACTATTACTGAAGCAGAGGAGAAAGTTACCAGAAATAACTAGCAAGTAATTAGCAAGGCCTTTTACACATTGCTAGAGCATTGTTAGCCAATCCAGACAGGGAAAAAGTATCTCTTGTCTTTTCTAACAAGTATTTATTGTCTAAGAACCTCATGGGCATGTTAAAGTGCACAAGGAGACTTATGGCTTTAGTTGGCCAACTGCTTCTTGCTTCAGTCTGTGATTTGTGGTCTTGTGAACAACTGTAGAGCGTGTCCTTTACAATTGATCGACCTTTGCACAGCCTATTTTGGGCCTTACTAAAAGCATCTTAAACTGAAGAAAAACTATCAGTTCTTACATATTCTTACTTGGGAAATGATCCTATTAAAACTTTGTCCTGGGGTAATTTCAAAAGAATTTTTCCTTAAAGCCTTAATTTTTAAACTGTACTTTGAATCCCACTTATATCACTGAAAATCTTTAGCTACTACCAAGAAGTTGTTTGCCACACAAATTCTTAAGTGTTGAAATTTAGAAAATTTCAGCATGTTTTGGGTACATAAATCTTAGTCCCAATCATACAGTTTCTTTCTCTGGACAGACAGTTGACATTAGGGTTGCAGTGTGTTTTAGAAATAGAAAAACCACTGAGAGAAGACAGAGAAATGTTTTTAAGTATATGCTATGGGGAGCCAAGGGGAGTCCTGGGAGTAGAGAACAGAGACGTCCCTAATGTCGCAGGATCTGGATGCATTTCACGTTACAGAAAAGCGAAGCTCTTGTTCTAAGAGAACATGTAATGCTTTAACACTTACTTTCATTTTAATTGTGAAAATAGTGCCTATTCTTGCTAAAATCAAATTTTGAATTTTTAGAAATAAAAGTTTATAAGTAAAAGACCTTTCCTACTGCTACCCTGCGCTAGCCATTGTTAAATTTTATTCTATGTATTCTAGAAATGTTTGTGTATAAAGTTCACATTTTTTTCTACAAATAAAAAATAATATTCTGAAACAGTCCCTCAATAATATATTTGGTCATTTTTAATATCATTACATAACTCTATTTTATTCTTTGTTATTGCTACAAAGTAATTTATTCAACCATCCCCCTTTTCATATATTAATTAACTTTATTATTTACTAATTCAAACATTCACTGCAGTGAAAAAATCTTTGTAATATATATCTATGCAATGTGAATATGTAATTATGGGGTAAATTCCTGTAAGTAGCGTTACAGGGTCAAAGGCTGGGTGTGTTTTAAATTTGAACAATTACTGTCAAATATACCTCCAAACTGGTTTCTCTAATTTTTACAGTCTTAGTAACAAGGACTTAGAGTGACCATAGTTGGAGATTCTGAAATAGCATCATTATCATCCTAGCTGGCATTTATTGAGCATGTTCTGCATATATTGTTTCCAGTGCTTTCTTTACTTTTATTAGCTTATTAAATCCTTACACTGTTTCTGTGAGGTAGACACCCATTTTACACATAAGGAAAACTAAAACTGAGTCACACAGAGAGGTTACTTAACTTAACCTACTTATAAGTCACTTGAGATAATATGTGACTGAGGGTTCAAATGCATGTCTGTTGGTGGTGGTAAAAGTGGCATGTAGTCAGCTTGGGCTGGTAGAGATGATAATGAAGTGAGAGACAGAAGTCTGGGATACAGCTATGAATGTTTGCCTCAGAAACAGTGCAAAGAAGGAAATAATGCAAAATTTATTCTTCTGGGCAAAGTGAAATTGAGAAAAATAAATGCAGTGTTGTGCATTTAAAGCGGAAGGGGGAGGATCTCTTGGACACTTTTTACGAGCCACTGCCAGAGATTTGGAATGAAAAATGTGCCAATTGGAAATGAAGTGAGGTTAGGAAGATTATGTATTGCTATATCTTCTAAATGAGCTGGTTGGTTAAAACCTGATTTAAAAAAAAAAATGATCAGTGTTATTGAAAGTCTTTGTACTATACAAGTTCCTTGACAAAAGGGTTTTTGTTTTGTTTTGTTGGAATTTGAGAAAATGGGAGCAAAGTGGACAACCAAGAGGCTAAAACGGTAGTCATTGTAGGCTAAAAGCAAAGGCAAATTGTCAAAGTGTCCACCTAGCAGGAAATTTTGTCCATGAGTATTATCTTATTGATGTCTGTCAACCTACTAAGGAAACAAGATGAGCTGGATTAGAGAAATAATAAAACAGTGTTGAGATTTTTTTCCCCCTCCAGATGCCTTGTAAAGTAAGTAGCTATTGAAAGTTAAGGGTTTTCTAACTGAGTCACTGAACAACATCAATTAAAAATAAAAAGTTTTCAATTTTAGAAATTGGGCCATCTAAGTACAGTAAACACTGTATTTTCATGACATCTCATTATTAGAACTATATAGAATCTTAGAGCTTGTAGGGACTTTAGAAACAATTGGTTTCACCCTCTTATTTTGGAGAGAAGAAAAATGAGGCCTAGATGAATTCAAACTTAACCGAAAAATGCTGATTGAGTAAACCAAAAAGTAAATTCTGGAATCTCATCTTCATATGGCCTATCTGGTCATCATTCTACCATACCATTTCTCTGGAAATCATTTATGTTTGCAAATATTCTCAAAAACCAATTATCAATGGAAAGCTTAAAATATTTATATCAATTCAATTCTGATGATCTAATAGACCTTCTGAACATAGATATATAAGCTTAGATGATTATTACATTTTCAAGAGGAAACAAAACTAGATTTTAATATAAATTATCCATTCTTTAGGTAGAATAAAATCACATTTAACGTGATTGCTAAAATTTGTATTCCCATAGGGCAACCTTCTCTAAGTGTTGTTAACCACAATCTGTTTTAAAAGAGAGGAAAAAATGACTTTCTTAAAAGAATAGAATGAGGGCAATATTCTTGCTTACTAGAGAAAAATTCTAATGGAATTGGTAAAGGAGGTAGCCAAGAATAGGGTTAGGTATGTATGGTCTGGGGAGGGATGTATTTATGGTTTTAGTGTCCAGAGCTGCTCAGTGCTATCTGCTAATCTCCAAGTGCTCTTGAGAAATCCCCATGAATTTGGCCTTTAGCCTGAGGTATAGAACAGAATAGAACAGGCTAGGAAAATGTTTTTTAAGGTTATGAAGATAGGTAGGGCATTGATAGATGGCCAGAAGAGTTCCCATAGAAAGAGTCTAGAGAGAGGAGGATCAGAGGTAACCCAGGTAAGACATCAGGCCTTAAAATAATATTCAGAAATGTTAAATATAACAAAAATAGCAATAAGCATTTAGGGAAAGGCAAATTCATTTTTGGCCATTAGCCGTGTTTGAGTTTCTTATATAATGTGAAATGGTTAAGAGTGAAAGGCCCGCTTTGCACTTAATATGTACTGCTTGTGATTCATCTAAGGTCTAATCATAGAAGTTGCACCGATTTTTTTTTTCTGCTGACTCTGAATTTTCAGCAGGATGAACTTTGGCAGCTCACCTCTCTTCTCTTTGCCTCTTTTTTCCTTTTTAGTAAAATGGACATCATAACAGCACCTACTTTGTAGAGTAGAGCAAATGCAGAGCACAATGCTTAGAACAGTGTTTGACACGTAGTAAGCTATATATGTGTTGGATATTGCTGTTGCCTCCATTATAACTAATATGGTTTATACAATCTTGTATATGTTTCCACTCGTTTCTCCAGAAAAAATAAATAGAATTGAGACAGATGGTTCAAAGAGTAATACCTGTTAGTGTCTGGTGATATATAGGACCCAGTTGCCTTCCAGGAATGTTATGCATGTTGCACTTCCATCAGTGGTTTCTGTTGTGGGCTTCTCAGGAGAGTGTCTCGGTGTCCAGGGCTGCTTAGGGGACTTCCAGGGAACAACTGCATTTATCTCCTTCTATCCTGTGCTTCTGTAGCAGCCACACAAAGTAGGAGAGAGATGATTCACAGATGTGAGTTTCACTTGGCGACTATAGCACATACCTGTATAGAAGGACCAGGATGACACAAGGGAAACTGGAGATGCATCGTGGAAATGAAGAACTCTAAGGATCACCCTCCAGACATATAGTGATAACACTTAGTACATTTACAAGAAGCTTTCACATACGCTCATTTGATTTTCTCAGTACTGAGGCGTGTGAAATAAAAATGAGTCTTTCTTCCCTTTATTTTGACTACAGTGTCTTGATCTATTCTTAATCTGTTTACATTAAAGCATTTCCAAAGTGTAAAAATTTCTTTGTATATACTAATATTCAATTTCTAAAATGATCTCTGTTCCATAACCATGACTATTAAGCTTACAACAGAAAGGCTCCCATGGGACCCCAGACATAGGGTGTGATTTTGTTGTAGTTTTGGAAATTTGCCCTAGTTTGGGGGAATGAAAAGATCTGGCACCTTCTATTTCACTTTATAGGTTCAAATACCATGGAATACCATTATGGATTTTGGCTTGCTGGATACATTGGTAACAATGAGGTTTTGCTAACTTTAATACTCCATTTTAAGAGGAGAGAAGGGGTCAGCATTTATACCACCATTGTTGCTAGTTTATTAACGTGTTAAAACTCATCAGATTTCCTAAGCTTTTAAAAACCATGGAAGTGTAATCCAGCCCAACTTCAAAGCCGCTGCTGCAGCCTTTGTCCCCATCATCTGGCTTGTTCAATCCAAATGAAATTCATGCAACTGCCTAAGTTCAGATATCAGTTACTGCCAGCTTTTAAGGCACTGTAAGCAATAGTTACTTTGCCCCTTTTTTTTGTGACCACTTAAAGAATAGTTTTGAAATTAAGTTTCTTTTATCTTTTCCAAGTAGACCTGCCTAGAAAGATTTGCTTAGTGAAAGTGTTGGGTTTTTTTGGTTTTTGGTTTTTGTTTTTTTAGGTAAATATAGGAACAACATTAAAAGCCCCACCTAGAAACTGTTCTCCCAGGGACTGGGATTCTGACACCAGGAAATAGGTAATCACTACTTCATTGTCCTGTAGCAGCTGTGTGTACCTGTCTAGCATCTTCTCTAAGGGGACAGGGATATCGATGGTACTAAGTGCTCTCTGAATACGAAGCTCGAGAAGAGCTGAGTTTGTTTGATCACACAAATGACTTACAGCGCATCCGTTTGCAAGCATGCATGGAAATCCCTGACCACAATGCTGTCTTTTGATGGGGCTCTGATGGTGTTGCCTGAGTTTTATTGATGTTGGAGGTATGGGTTCAAGCAGGCACAGATGTCCTACCCACAGAAGCCCTAGGGACTCTGGTGCTGGATATAAGTTACCCCAGTTTGTAAGATGCAAGACTGGCTGGAGCAGTTTAGGAATGAGTTCCTGAATTCCTTGGGTTATGGTTCTCTTCAGCTCAGACAGATTACATTTTCTGTCCAAACTCAAAATATGTCCTAGCCTGAAGGATGGGCCTGAGACTAATGTGGTTCGTTTGACTACCTTCCATTCGATGTCAGGCTTTCTTCTCCCTCCTCATCTGAAGCAGTACCTCGTTTTGGTCACATCAAATGAAACCCTTCAAAGTTTTTACTGTCTGCTGGCGTCTGAATAACTGAAAAATGTCTAGTTAACAACTGGACGAATCCTGTGGTCATTTTTTAAGACAGCTTTTCATCTCTTGTGGATTTCATCCAGATGAATAGTCCAGCAGTGCTGTCCTCCGTGTGACACAGGACTTTCACATCTTTTGTTCTTGTGACAACCACAGTGCCCTGCCCGGTGTTGTTGTGGCCCTGAAGGAAAACGACTTCACACCGTAATGTGGCTAAGTTCCCATTTAAATGACTTCTGTCCTCTCTGTGGAAACTGGGTGAGGGAGACCACCCTTGTCAAGTGGACAGTCTGATTTAAAGCCAACATTTACAGACAAATGTTTTCTATCTCGGTGTCTTGTAACAGTTTGTGTGGGCCATTGTCTGGATGCTCTGGAAATCAGAAGACCATCATGTGTATACATCCGATGGTTTCTCACCTGTGTTTTTCTCTCTTCAGGAGCAGGAAGAAAACAAGGGAGCAACAAGCTGGCCTGAATTCTACATTGATCAACTGAATTCCATGGCTGCTGTAGGTATACTTACTGTTCTATGACGGTTTAAAATGAAGTCTAGTACAAAGCACACAGTTGCACAATAAATTCACTTGAGTAAGAACTACCAAATGTCATTGTCTTTCCAAACTCCATTCCAAATGTCCCCTGTTGGGAAAAGGGGAGATGCGGGCAGGAGTGTACTTGGCAAAGTGCTTTTTTCCAGTATGTTTTAAGTAAAATCAGCACACACTAAAGTATAAGTGAGTTTAATGTTATAAGAGGAACTATAATCTTAAATCTGGCTTACGTTCAACTGTAATTTGCAATTGCTCTTACCAATCATCTGGAATTTAGTTATGGCAGCACAGTTCTAAAAGTTATTGCCATTTAAAAATAGTGCAGTGAAATCATTTCTTCATTGTTCTCATCCCGTTATCTTTCTTACTGAGGACTTACTTAGTTCCTGGCTTCTTGATTTTCCCAGGCACCACAGTACTCTTTTACTTCTATAAATAACAAAAGGAGTTCATGGTATAAGTGGTTTAATGAAGAGACGTAAGAATAATAACAACAACACTGAGATGTCCTTGGGGCATCTTTGGTATATGTATTTTTGGCACAGTAATTGCTTAAAATGCATTCTCGATGTCTAAATTATGCATTCTGCTCACGTGGCTGTCTCTGTGATGTCAGCGTTCAGAACAACTTGAGGGGCACATATTGATCCCAGCTAAAATATGCAGTAGAAAACAAATCATCAGCCTCTGAGCCTTAGTAGCTTAAATCCTGTTTCTGCTGATAAGCATTAGAGGTTGCCCACCCACAGTAGAACTGTCTCTGCCTCAGTGGACACACTCATGATGTTAAGAGTCAATCTGTTAGATTCAACTTTGCGTTTATACTATCCACGCAGATGATAGCTCCATAATACTTATCTCTACCTCCTTTTTTGTCTTCCTCAAAGTCCTTGTGGAGAATTAATTTCTTACCACTTAAAGCAAACCTTTTTTTGCTGCTGCAAAAGTAAAAAACTGACTAGGATGTGTGAATCATTCACACTTTTGCTGAACTTTCAGAGGCTTTGACTTTTAGCAACGTCCTCTTTTCTAACTTTTTCTTTAAAGATGCTTCTTCTGCTGTCATACAATGAATAATAAACAGCCTGGTAAATGTGAACAGGGCTGTATAAATTATAGATGGTTTTGTCTTGAAAGTTTCTAGTCTAAAAGCACAGCAGAAAATAACCACCAAATCCTCCTTATACAAGGCATCCTACACAACAGCAAAGATGAGGAAAGGGCACGTTCAACATTCATATGAATATGTTAGCAGAATGTGAGGCTTATGATGACCATCAGGGATTTTCTGTGCATCCGCCTAAGCAATAAGAATTTAGAGCCATTTACATTTCCTGCATGTAAAGGTTATTTTCTGAATTCTTGTTCCCAGCTGTTAGGGGAAAGGAGGAGTTGCCAGGTAGACTGTCTCTCTTTCTAATTAAGTTGGCGTTGTGTGAGGGCAGTTGCTTCTTTGTTAATGAATTTGCTTCTATAAATGGAGAAGTACTAAATATTACGGATTTTCCCTTTCTTCAGATTTTGGGGCAGTTAAATTCATTTGTCCTTTAGTGGCTGATTCCATGCCTTGTCCAGAGCCGACCAGTTCCTGGCCTGCACTAGGGTCCATGATGTGCCTGTGAGTGGCACTCCTAGAGCCCCCTTTCTCCTTCGTCAGCTCCTTGGATAGCCCTTTGCCATAATCATGAGTCGTCTACATTTGAATTATATTTGCTTCCTAATCCAAAGTCCTTTCCAAGAGAATCCCAAAGCTAGTAAATTCTCAGACACTTTGCTATTCTTTATGTGTTAAACGCCTAACCGAGCTTTCTAATGTTCCTGTAAGGACTGAGCCAGCATCTTTGCAGGGTTAAAGGTAAAAGGCATTAATTATTCGTGAATTAAGGAGGCCTGATGAGACCAGAAACTCGGCTGAATTTTCAGTTTCTCACACCAGATTTCTTGCCACCGCCTCCTCCCATAGTTCTGGCTAATCTCTCCGATAACTGTATTAGAGAACTCCTGACAACACACAGCAGAAATCCTAAGATATTGTCCCTGGGGACTGAAAAGGCACACAGTTTCTTCAAGTCCTTTTATGGCCTGGCAGCTAGGCTCTGGCTCTCTGCTTAGGAAACTGTCGAAGGGGCATTCATCCACATTGTCATCATCCTTTGTTCATCAGTAGTAACTACTGCTACTGAGTGTGCATCATGTGACAAGCAGTACAACAGGCACTTTACATGTCATTTTAAATCCTTACAAGCATCCTATGCTATAAGTGTTATTTATAGATAAAGTGTCTGAGACTCAGAGAAAGGTTACTTTGCCCAAGGTCATCTAATTCAGAAGTGGTAGAGCTGGAATTTAAACCTATCAGTCTGAGCTCAAAAACTCTTTTCCAATTTGGCGCTCACTAACTTGAGTTAAAAACCTATAAAAGAGACCTAGTAATCCCACCCCCACTCCCACCTCCCAGCCTTTCTGAGGTGGGTCAGGCATCTGTTTCTTGGATGCCTTGAGAGTCTGCTGAACAGTCCAGGTCGAGGTCTGCAGCACTTACTGGTCCGTGCAGCCGTTTGTGGAACAAGTTCAGTTACTTTACGTAAGCCTCATAACAAGAATGCTTTGTTCCTTAAAGGGCCCCTGAATGGTCTGTTGGCTTTTAAAGAGTGAAAAACAGAATGGTTAAAGAGTGCCGTCCAACAGGCTGAGAAGGACCTGGGCCTTCCTTGTATGTGGCTTCCCTTGTACACTCTCAGGAGGAGAGATGTGAGGTGAAGTTCAATGTGCTTAGCCTGCCAGCTTACTGATTTCACACCAGGGAAAGGTTTCAAACAGGAGCTTGATTCCTGACTCCCAGCCAGGGATGATTTCTGTGCCTCCTTTGCGCCTTCTCTTGGACCAGCAGATCCTCTGTCAGGATGCACTTTGTCTTTTGCCCTCACTTCACGTGAGCGGGGATTTATTAAGTGCACAGAGCACCTAAAGAGGCCATCAGAGCCCTGGCTCATGTACGCCAAGGTACATATGGGATGTTTGCTATAGCAGCCACCTTCAGAAATAAAGGCATATCCCCCTTTTCTACAAAAAGTTGCAGATTAAGCCTTCTAAATGTGAAACTTAGAAACTTGAGACTTTCTATAAATTATTTTATTTTGAAAAGTCATATTAGAATATTAGGTTTATCTATGTATCCTCAGTCTTCTCAATACAACAAACACAATCTTAGATTCAAATCTCATTGTCATGCACAAAAAAGAGTATATTGTCTTCTATTTTGAGAGGAAAATAATGGTTCTTATATTGATAAGGAAAATTCAAATTTTCTTGACTTTTCATAAATCTCCCAACTATGCTAATGCCGTCTGTATTTGTTCAGATGTTCCACCCTCTCTGAGACTGTTAAGAGGATAAATATGTGCATCTTTACTTAGTGAATCACAATAAGAAATGCGTGTAGTCTTCGGGGATAGTTTTCTGCGATTAAGTTTAGGAATAAGGAGTGATTGTCATAAAAGTCTTCTTTCTGATCTGCAGATTCAAAGTGATTGCTTAAGAGTCTAGAGTTCAGCTGTGCCATAGGAGATTAAACGTACTTGGCTGGATTTGTGCTGAATTTTCCAGGGGATGGGTCTCACAGAGCTGTGAAGGAATTCATTGGCTTTTTCTGCCAACAGCTTCTTCCCCTACCATGCTCTGGTGACAGCTGCCGAGGCACATCACCAGCAAGAGGACAGCCTTAGCAGAAACAGTAACAAGTTTAAAAAACAAGACTTTACTGGTTTTTATTTCAGTTGTTGTGAATGATACTAATATATTGGTTTGCTTTAGGCTTTACCCACATATTTGTGAGTCAAATTTAGGCTTTAGTTAACATCTAGTTACTTAATGCTGATATAATTTACTTGGAACAAAATTAAATAAAATGCCCCCTTGATGATTTGTGGTCCTGAAAGAAAGGGAGAGACTGGATTATTTTGACACACGGATAAGAGCGAAGCATTATTTTTTCAATACCGCAGTCTGTTCCCAAGCATACATTTTATAATTGGTGACAAGTAAAAAGACTGAGACTAGACAAGCGTGCATTCAGGTAGGAGAAAGGCAAGGGACCAGTGGTTTCATGGGTAGAGGCACGTGGGGCCATAAGAGTAGGGATACTTTTAGTACAACTATTATATTGGGGTAAAAGAAATGGAAAAGACATTTTAATAAGTCTATAAGCCTTACTTGCATTCATGACTTAATAATATCAACTGAGTTCTGCTTCCTTAGAGCCTTGTTCTTCAGAGTGAGGTCCACTGACTTGCAACATCGGTGTTACATGGAAACTAGTCAGAAATGCAGCATCTTAGGCCTCACCACAGACATACCAAATCAGAAGCCGCTAAATTTTAACAAGATGCCCAGGTGATTCATATCCACATTAGAGTTTTTGGAGTACTGCTCTAGCAGATCCCTGGGAAGGGAGAGTACACGCGCGTGTGCGCGCACACACACACACACACACACACACTCACACAAACACATACTCATACACACATACTTTGTATACTGATTTCTAAATGATGTTGAATCATTTCTAAAACTTAAGTGGTTACTCTGAAGGAATTGTCCATCTTAATATCAGGTCCAATTTAATTGTTCCTTTTACAAATTAATTTGATAAAACAAATAGTATGAAAGAATACTTCTCAGCTGAGGAATGAGAGAGGTAAGGTGGGAGGATTGCTGCCCACCTGTTTGATAGTGTGGTAATGTTACTAACTAGTTGCCAGAATGTTATAATAACTACAGGTTTGGTCTTCCTTCTGTCAAATATAAATAGTTATATCTTCATCAGAGTAGATTTATTGACTCGTCAGTCATATGTTTGGACACCTTAATCTCTACTAAGATTTCTAAACATTTACTTAAAGCTTGATTTAAAATTCGAAACAACTAACTTTTAGTAGAGGTAACAAATTTGTGAAATTCTTGGTGCTCTACATTTTGCCTTGTAGCAAATCTTAGTTATAGATTTATTATTTATTTGCACTAAAAGTGGTAGAAGCATGTAATCTGAGGGTTTGGCTTGACTTATACTGTAATTAAAACATAGAATTGAAAGAAGTAACTTCATTTTTCTTTGCATAGAGAAAATCTCTGCTGGCCTTAGAGAAAGAAGAAGAGGAAGAGAGAAGTAAAACTATAGAGAGTTTGAAGACAGCACTAAGGACAAAACCAATGAGGTAATTTTTTCCTGGGTAGCATGTCTATTCGTCTCTTTCCTTTTTCTTTCCTTTTTTTTTTTTCTTCTCTTTCTCTCTCTTCTATCCTCTTTCCTCCCAATTTTTGAGGAACTCTTAAAAGCATGCAACTGAACCATGGATGAAATAAATTAATCATTAAACATTCAATAAATTGATTTTCTTCAAGTAAAAGACATGCAGGCAGCCATTAAGATGGCTAAAACAAACAAACAAAAAAGACAGAAACTAACAAGTGTTGCAGTGGAGGAATTGCAACCCTCATTCATCACTGGTGGGAATATAAAATGGCATAGCCTTATTGGGAACCAGTTGGGCAGTTACCCAGAATGTTAAACACAGTGTTGCCATCTGACCTAACAGTTCTGCTCCTTGACGTACAGCCAAGGAAGCTGAAAGCACGTCCTCCAAAAATTTGTATGCAGATGTTCGTATCAGCGTTATGCATGATAGCCAAAAACGTGGAAACAACCCAAATTCTATCAACTGATGAATCGATAAATAAAATGAGATATATCCATACAGTGAAGCGTCTTTGTCTGTTATAAAGAATGTAGTACTGATACATGCTCTAACATGGATAAGCCTTGAAAATATTTATGTGAAATGAAAGAAGCCAGACACAAAGGACCATATAAGTGAAATCATACGAAATATCTAGAAAAAGCCAATCCATAGAGACAGAGAGATTAGTGGTTGCCTGGGTTCAAAGAGAGGAGGAAATAGTCTTTTAGGGGTGATTAAATTGATAAAGTGTTCTAAAATCACATAGTGGCAATGGTTGCACAGTTCTGCAGGTAGATTAAAAATCACCGAATTGTGCATTTAAAAGTGCATTTATGGTATGTGAGTTATATCTGAATAAAACTTGTTTAAAAGAGGATGGGCAATCAGTTTCCACTTTGTGCCTTTTACATCTTCATTTTCTATTAATGCCTCTAAGGTTTAATGGAATGTTGGTCTTACAAGTACCTTTTATTAGCACAAGTGCTATGAATGAAACCAACTGCTTTAGCCAGCTTGGCTATATCTGGGTCATATGGTTGGGTGAAAAGCCTAGAAAATAAAAATTCCCTTCCTTTATTTGACTATAAAATGCTAACTAAGAAATACCTATTGATTCACCAGAAATCCTATGCAGTTGTATGACAAAGGATTTCTTATCTATCCTAACTAGATGTGTGTTCTGCATTCTCGCTAAATAAGTTTGGAAAATTCTGGAGTAGTCAGATAAACAGGTTATGTTGTTTCTAAACTTTTCAGAGGCTTAAGGTGCAGATACACATTGCGAATTATTCTCGTTGACAATAAATAAGTGCTTTAAATATCAGTAAAATTAACATGATGATAAAGTATGGCTTTAATTTGTTTTATGTAGGAATTCCATGTAGCATTTCATACAAAAGAAGGATTTTGCTACAACACCTTAGGGATACAGGTTATTGTCTGTTGGATAAGCAGATGTCCTGGAGTTTCAGGTTACTCTTTGGCTTCATTGATGCGAGGCCCACCTGGTCAGCAGTCAGCACATACAGGTGCATGGGGCAGATGCTACAGTTATACAGATCACCAAATGACTTACCCTAAGACAGATATTCCAAGTGCCTTCCTGTTCCTGCTGTTCTGTGTTATATGATCTGTTAATTGGTTCTTTGTGTCAGTTGAGATATGTTTACTGCAAATAGAGATTTTTTTCATGCTTCTGGTTAGACCCGATCATTGGATCTGTGCCACGAAAGAGTCCAGGAATTGTGAAGACTTCATCAGTGTAAGCCTTTGGTTGCTTTAGGAACTACATCTTCTTCCTTTTTCCTGCCCCTGCAGACTTTTCCATTAAGGACTAGTACAAAATCCCAGAGAGACTTTAGTCTGATATCTTTTTAACCTTCTGCTCCTGACAGGTTTGTAACCAGATTCATTGACTTGGACGGCCTGTCATGTATTCTAAACTTCCTAAAGACCATGGACTATGAGACCTCAGAGTCTCGAATACATACCTCTCTCATAGGATGTATAAAAGCACTAATGAACAACTCTCAAGGTCAGGCTCACGTTCTGGCTCATTCTGAGAGTATTAATGTAATTGCTCAGAGTCTGAGCACAGAGAATATTAAAACAAAGGTGGCTGTGCTGGAAATCTTGGGCGCCGTGTGCCTGGTTCCCGGGGGCCACAAGAAGGTTCTGCAGGCCATGCTGCACTACCAGAAGTATGCCAGCGAAAGAACCCGCTTTCAGGTGGGTGTGCTCCCTCACCACTTCTTCATTCACCCCTCTGACAGGTGCCTTTCCTGCCCTTGAGTGGGCAACAGAACTTGAGATTTACCCCTGGAGTGATTACTCACACTGCGACTTTAAGCACTTCTTTCCTCTTAGGTTTTAGTACCACAGAGTAGAGTATATTTTCTGTAGTTGATCAATCTGGGGTTTGGATTTACTGAACTCGATTGGCAATGTGGCCCTACTTCCTACATATTCTATAGCACACATCTTTTGAATCAACTAAATGGGGTATTCCCTGAAAATTTTGCAGGTGGTCATTCTTGATTTTGGATCAATATAAACAGTGAGATTATGTCACCATATTTATACTCAAATATAAAAAGTATGCAGAATTAATGAAGCACAATCTTTTGTACTTTGTATACATGCATGTATTTGATATTAAGAATTTTGAAAGTAGAGCTTTTAGGCCTAACCTTTAAAAAAAGTGTTTTTTTATGGAACAATATAATTCTTACTAAAAACAAGATTTTAAAAATTAACTTCTGAGTTAAAAAAATTAATAAAATGAGTATAAGGTTAGTAATGATTCTATCCTTTGTTTTTATATTTGTGTCCTTGGTAGACGTTAATTAATGACTTGGATAAAAGCACAGGACGGTATCGAGATGAAGTGAGTCTCAAGACTGCCATCATGTCCTTCATCAATGCAGTGCTAAGCCAAGGCGCAGGAGTGGTAAGAACCTTCTGTACCACAATTTTAAAAAAATTTGTTACAAAATAATTTTTTTTTAAAAAAAGATTACTGACTGTGTAGTCTAAACAGCATAAATATCTTCTTTATCACCCTTTTACTTTCAGGAAAGTTTGGACTTTAGACTTCATCTTCGCTATGAATTTCTGATGTTAGGAATTCAGCCTGTAATAGATAAACTAAGGGAACATGAAAATTCAACATTAGACAGGTAAGTCAGACGGTTACGATCTGAGACAGTTCATGCTTTTTCCATGTGTGTCGTGCCAGTCTGTGAACTACTTGTGATCTGTCTGTAGCATGTGGAGCTTGCAGCAGAATATTAGTTCAGCTCATGATGTTTTTTATATTAAAACTTTCTTGATGAAAGAAGTAGCAACATTGCATAGAGAACCGGGTATGGGTCTTGGCATTAGACTCGAATTCATATCCTAGGCTTTCATGTTAATGTCCTAATTCTTATGTGACTGTGTTTGTAGGATGTTCTACTTTTAATAGCTTCTCTTTAACTGTCTTTTAGGCATTTAGATTTTTTTGAAATGCTCCGAAATGAAGATGAACTAGAATTTGCCAAAAGATTTGAACTGGTATGTATGCTTACAATTATTCTGACTTGACTCATCAGCTCATAGAATTTCCCTGTTGTAAAGTATGTCATAGAGTCAACGTGGACCAGTGTAACCTAAGAGCAAAATCAAAGTTCTGTTTTACTACCTGTGTGGCAGGATGAGCTTCTGTTTGCCTTTGATTTGCTTACCTCGCATTGTGGCAATTAGGGAACTTGGGTGTTTGACTTAGATTTCTTTTTCATATGAAATAGGTTCACATAGACACAAAAAGTGCAACTCAAATGTTTGAGCTGACCAGGAAGAGGCTGACCCATAGTGAAGCTTACCCTCACTTCATGTCCATCCTGCACCACTGCCTCCAAATGCCTTGTGAGTATGTTTATGATGCTTATTTTTGAATGTTTGGACCATGTCATCTGAACAGTGCTGATTACGTTGAGTGTACACTAGGTTGGGACTCCAAACCTTGGTTTTGTGACAGTTCAGTGTGTCTGAACACAGCCTAGGGGGTATTGTTAAGTTCTCACAAATAAATGAATTGTAACTTACTTTGATTTTAAAAATAAATATATGCCTTACAACACATTTAGAAAAGGGTAGAAGGTGCCTCTCAATCAAATAAAAGATCATTGCATGTTAAAATTCCAGACACTTTGGGAAACACTTTGGTGCAGATATTGTAAACATCTCTCTGGTTCCGTGACTAGTTCTTCAGGTGCCACTGTTGAAAGATTTCATCCTAGTTTAGAAATAATTTGAAATATTTTTCCACCATCTTTTTCTTTTTTAGACAAGAGAAGTGGCAACACTGTTCAGTACTGGCTACTGCTAGATAGAATTATACAGCAAATAGTTATCCAAAATGACAAAGGACAGGACCCCGACTCCACACCTTTGGAAAACTTTAATATTAAGAATGTCGTACGAATGTAAGTTTCTTATTTTGTTACCTGTAAGATAATAGTGACAATGTAAGACATTTATTTTATCCTACTTCAAAATAGTAGCTGGAAGAACTGAAATGTTCCAGAGGTTAAATATGTTTTCCTATAGATACACATGTTAATATGCCTGAGTAACATCTGGGTTTGAACGGGTTTCATGCATGCTGAGAATTTTCTCTGCAGTAGATGATTTCTTCACCTAGAGAGCATGCATTTAGCAGTGGGCCTCTGATATTCTTTTAATGAATGCTCCTTTAACTATTATACAGGTTGGTAAATGAAAATGAAGTTAAGCAGTGGAAAGAACAAGCAGAAAAAATGAGAAAAGGTAAGTGGTGAGGCCCTGACAAAAGAAGATGCTACATTATTGGTTATTGGGCAACTATCTCTGTTATCTGTATATTTAGAAATTTACATTGATGCATCTTATTGAATTTAGTGCATCAAATAATCTTTCTATTTCCATGTCTTAAGGGCATTTTGCACCGGTTTTTCTTGAATCAAGCTATTTCGATGGTCATACTGATTCTCATATTTTATGCAAATATTTTATATAAATTTTTTAGAAAAACTTGTAGCTATTGCTGTTCAGTATTCATTAATTCAAATTTTCTTAACTACCAATCATCTCAACCCCCCCACTTCCCCACTTTATAACTGCTCTTTAAAGCACACTGGGTTTTAAGAAATGTAATAAAGAACACCAGGGATTACCCAGAATCTTAAAAGAGAAAAACAGGCCACTTGATTTCAACAGCCCACTTCTTCACATGACCTTAATTTGACACCAGTCATAAAAAGAGAAATCATGCAGAACTCACTAACAGTTGTAGATATATGTGTTATGAAACATTAATAGGCCAGCTATTGGTGAGCATTTGGATGTATCTTTGATATTACCATCAGCATCGAATGACAGGAGGGTAATTCATGCCCATCACTATGCCAGCCACTCATAAAATACATTTAACTTTCTCCCTTCCGTCAAAATATTAGCAAATTAAAATTGACGCTTTTGAGAAAACAATCATACCCCAGCAACCCATACCCTTTCATAATGCTGGTTAACTGACTTCCTGTTCCTTGTCCAAGTTATTCAGGCACAGCCAGTGAAATACAAAAGTATTCACCCCAATATTTATTGTGTTGAAAGAAGGTCCAAAAGATGCTGAAGCATTTCCTTTCCTCTTGTCACATTGGTCCTTTTTCATTGAGCAGAAAAGCAGGGCCACCACTGATACCGGAAAATGCCAAATGTGAAGTACTATAATATTTCAAGTTCTTCATATGGATTCAGATTGATCTCAAAAAAAGTAAGGTTGCACATACATTTTTATAAGTAAATTCCAGAAACTGCTATAGGAAGAATTGAAACACTGACTAAAAGCTAGGGTAAAGAGAGATTATAGCAAAGAGAAAATGGTCAGTGAGTAGTATTTTAGGGATATATCCTTAGAGGATAGAGACTTATGTGTGCAAGTTGAGAAGAGAACTTAGGACATAAGCTTTAGAGTCATTCAGTCATTCGTTCAGCCGATAATTACCGAGTGCCTGCACTTGTCAGGCACCGTGCTGGGCTCTGAGTCCGAGTCCCAGCTCTGACTCTCACTGACTGTGTGGGTTGGCTAAGTCATGTTCACTTCTCCTCCAGTCTCCTCCTCTGTAAAATGAAGACTAAACCCGTCACAGGTTGTCGTAAAGTTTAAATGACAAAAGAAATATAAGGCTTTTAGCGTAACTTCTGACACATGCTAATTGTGCAATAAACGATAGGGACTGTGTGGGATTGAGGTACCTGAGGTGGTACAAGACAAAATGGCCAAGGTCAGTAGGAAGAACAGGATGCTTTAAAGTGAGGTCAAGGGTAAAGTGCAAAAAAAGGAGATGTAATAGTTCAGATTAATTCTTTTCGGAAGCAAAGTTGTATTAAAGAGGGCAAATGTCGATGAATTAGTCAGAGGGTGGAGGCTGTGAGGAGACAGGAAGTTCTATGGACCTGAAAGGTGGAGAATATCTGGGGAGAATTCTCTTTAGTGCAACACAGCCAATAAGGGCTGAATAAAAGCCAAGCAAATGGGATGATAAATGGCTGCCATTTATGAAGAGCTTCCCAAACCTAGCATTACATCAGAGTCATCTACAGAACATTTGATAACCACAGGTCCCTAAGCCCTGCCCCGCCCTACAGAAGAGACTTCCTGGAGTGGTATCTGGGAGTCCAGAATGTTAAAGTCTCAGGTGGTTCTGAGGCAAGGCCAGATTTGTCAAGAGCTGAAGACTGGTGCTAAGAAGTCAGGTCTTACAGCTGTCAAAGAGGAATCAAATGGAGCTAAAAGAAGGAAAATGGGATACATTGAAGTGGTTTTTAGATGTGTCTCTGACTGTACAGAATGGTATTAGTGGTAAAAGTGGTTAATGGTTACCCTAACACCAAGGCTGGAAAAATCCAGGATTTTAGTGTCTTGAACCCTTCTCTGCAAACTCTGCTTTTGGAGGACTCCAAAGAGAGAAAGTAAGAGACAGAGAAAGCAAAATTTTAAATGTGTTATTAAATTCAGGCAAACAGACTGACTCTGTATAGCTCTGCCCCAGTGGGTTATATCTCCAGTGGGTTTGTTGATATAAAAAGAACAGGAATTGGGGCCAAGTATTTGAAATACAGATCTGCAGCCTAAACTTCATTATTCCTCTTTTCCAAAGCTCATCACACTCGTCAGCGCTAGAGTCAACAGGCATATTGGCAATGTTAATAAGCATTATGCTAAATTGGATACCTTGTTGCACTGTAGCAGGATTGAGGAAGATGAGAGCTAATATTTTTTTCCCCATAATATCATGAGTCTCCTGCTCAGCCCGTAATCCTGCCCTGGAGGTATTCATTGCTAAGATAGATAGCATTTGCTTTCACAATTTTTAAGAATGTTTTGCCAGAAGCATAAAATTCCTCAAGTACAAGTAACCTTCTGAGGGAGAAATGGGGAAAATAACTCTGCATTGGGACAAACACTAGATCTGGCAGCAGCATTTCCTCACAGCACAAGATCCTCCCTTTCAGCCTCTCTGCTAGTTGGGCACGAGCCAGCAAACCTAGCTAACAAACACTGGACTTCTCTCCTTCTCATTTCTAATTTGTGTGTGTGTGTGGTGGAGCCCATTTCATGTTCATTTTCCCTAATGTAGCTAAAGGGCTATGTCTATGACGAGATTCTGAATTCAGTTCCAAATAGACACCGTTCTCCTCTACAAGTAGTTGCTCACACTTATGTTCCGTCTTTAGAAACTGTGACTCCAAGATCTCTTCTTCCGTCTTTTACAAAATGTTGTGGTTAATAAAGTTGCTCATCTGAAGCCCCCTCCAGGTACGAATACCGGGGAGCCTGACAGTCATTCACCTTGGTGGAGAAGAAGGACATTTACCAATAAAGAGGCTCACAAGCCTCAGTTTTCTTTTCAGAGGAAACGCTTCAGCTTTGAAGAGTCCCTAGTTTTCATATCTGGTTGTTCTCATGGCACAGAGCACAATGAGCTACAACAGAAATTGGAGAAGAAAGAGAGAGAATGTGACGCCAAGACCCAAGAGAAGGAGGAGATGATGCAGACTCTGAATAAAATGAAAGAGAAACTTGAAAAAGAGACCACGGAGCATAAGCAAGTCAAGCAGCAGGTGGCAGATCTCACTGCCCAGCTCCACGAGCTCAGCAGGGTGAGGACCCAGCACAGCAACTGCCTTGTCTTTGTCCCCACTTATCCCGGAGCCCCTCATTCTTAAGTAGACAACTCCTGACCAGGGGAATAAAGCCTGAAGCGTCCCATGATTTATGACAGTGGTCGCAGGGCTTGCTCCCTCTGTGACCACGTAGGTTAAGCAGAAGACGCAGTTAGGGGTGTGCGTTTTTTAATGCAGATCCTCTAATAAGATCAAGGGAAATCATATTAGCTTCTTAAAATGAAAACTAATTCCATGAAAACCAAACTGTACGATGGTACAAGAAGTGAGAGACGTGCTTTGCAAATAATCCAAATGCAAAAGACTGACCCAGCAGAGTCCCTGAAGGCCTAGATGGTCTCTTTGCCTTACTGCCCCTTTAAAGGAACATTCTCAGAAGTGTGAATTTTTCTGTAATGTACATTTTAGGCAAAGTTTCAGACTCTCAAAATCGTCCAGTGAATTTATTCCTTCCATTGATCTCTTTTCTTATGTTTATCTTTTCAGAGGGCTGTCTGTGCTTCGGTCCCAGGTGGACCCTCGCCTGGAGCCCCAGGGGGGCCCTCTCCTTCCTCAGCGCCAGGGTCTCTCCTTCCTCCCCCACCGCCCCCACTTATCCCAGGAGGAATGCTTCCTCCTCCGCCCCCTCCCCTCCCTCCTGGTGGTCCACCTCCTCCCCCAGGGCCCCCACCTTTGGGAGGAATTATGCCACCTCCTGGTGCTCCACTTGGCCTGGCACTCAAGAAGAAAAACATTCCTCAGCCCACCAACGCCCTGAAATCCTTCAACTGGTCGAAGCTGCCCGAGGTAAGTCATTTGTTCCAATTTCCCCTCCAATGGATGGAGGTAGCAGCTTATTGTGCTATCATCACAGGAAGGGGGAGCAGCCCTGGCTGTTAAGTGATTTCATTTTCTAGTATGGACTCAGGGTTCTCACCAGCTTAGATATTTAAATGATAAAGCTTCTGAAAAAAATGACACATTGTTTAAAGCCAACTCGCTTTGAGTATCTGGTAGAATGAAAAATTGGAGATAGCAGCATTTTTTAAAAAATTGCAACATCTGTTCTTTTTGTGTATAACTGTAAATTCTAGCAATATTAACTTGGTGTTTGCAGAACAAACTGGAAGGAACAGTATGGACCGAAATTGATGATACAAAAGTCTTCAAAATTCTAGATCTTGAAGACCTGGAACGAACTTTCTCTGCCTACCAAAGACAGCAGGTAACAACATGTGCCCTCCAGATGCTATAAAAAGAAAAACATGTCCTTATGCATGATCCCTGGGCCATCTGCCATAACCATCTTAGTTCTAGACTGTTTGGTCTACCTTGGCATGCTCCTGCGAAGCATCATGGTGTATTTGTCAACGCATGTGTTCAGATGCCTGTGTGTGTATGTAAACATGTCAAAGATATATAATAAGCTCCTTGTTAGGGAGCTTCATACTCTCGTGTATGTTCAAGACTTTGTCTCCATTGGTGGAAGTTCTGTATATTATTATCACTTATGCTTGGTCAAAATGGGTCACCAGGAGAAAATGTTAGTAGGAGAGTTACCTAACTTGTATCCTCACCTCATAGTATTTATTTCTGAAGTCATTTTAGTTTATCTGACTTTTATGTATGTATGTGTATGTGTGTGTGTATACATGTATATATATATATATATATATATATATATATATATATATATATATATACACACACACATACACACATATATAATATACACATTTAAATATGTATATATAATTTATCAGCTAGCCAGAACCTAGAGAGAAGTTTTTACTGTGTGTCATGAACATGATCAAAAGTGGGGCTGGTAAAGCTGAGTAAGTGTACAGACAGCAGTGATACGAATAGGACCAGAGAAGCTTCTGAAAGTGAGCAAAACTTTCGTAATATCCAAAACATGCTATTTGGTGCTTGCTGACATGGCCAAGCAGTCAGTGTTACATCATGAGCCCTGGTCACATCTGTATGGGACCTCTTGCTCCTCAAGGGGCATCTTAGTAGAGCCACTTAAGGGTGGACCAGAAAAGGTCACAGTGTGGCTAGGTTCAGAGTTTCAGAAGAACAAGGAAAAGGTGGAGTGGGGTCCCAAACAGTCAATCAGAGACTTGGAAAGGGAAAAATTGAGTCCCAGAGTGTGAGAAGGAAGATTGTTAAGGATGACTGTGGGAGAGGAATAAAGAGAGCAGAGCATGTCTTAGAAGTACATGGATGTGGGGCATCCGCACAGGAACTTTGCTTGGGCTCTGTTGGGAGGCCCTTAACTCCGGCATGAATCATGCCCAGGGTGGGGCATCCTCAGACAAGCAGCAGACTTCCTATTCTGCTTGGCCTGGTTCCTAAAAAAGAGTCTCAGAACAGAACTGACAAGCACTGAAGAAGATGATGGACTGAGGCTGGGGGAGAAAAAAAATAAAGGGTTTTATTTTCAAAATGGCCTTTGATACATCTGAAATTGAAAAGAAAAAATAATATTCCTTTAGCCAGAAGATTTTCACTTAGAGGGAAAGCTTCTCTGCAGGGCATTTTATTCCATTTTAGAAAAGCACAAAAGTGTAAATGGTTGCCTACCATGGCAGAATGACCCTAAAACAGGAGCCCTCACCTGGAGCCACCACCTATAAGTGTGAAGGTAAACTTGTACAATGTCGTACATACCATTAAAGGAACAGGAAGAACAAGACGGAAAGACATTGCCCATAGGAAGCAAGACACTTTATTGTTTAAAGAATAAAGAAAGGATGTGTTTAGAGCCCTCACACAACAGGTGCTCAGACCAGATTCATTCCTGATTTGCTGCAATGGGCTCCCCTCTCTCTCTATGCTATCCCAGGATGCTGTCCTCTGGGCTTTGACATGAAGTCTTAGGACATTTTAGCAAATTTCCTGGTAAATTCAAATAATCTTCTGACCATGCTACATGTCTCATTGATCTCCTGCCTCAGTTTCAGCCACTAATACTAGTCCATTTGGGTTGCCGAAGATGAAGTAAATTAAAGAAAGAGAAACAGAAGTTATTCCAAATAATGCTCTTCATGTCTGAGCATGTGGGTAGCATTTATTATTGAAGGCAGGTGGTTGAAAGACCCAAGTTTACAAGACTCATAATTAACTGGCTTTCAGCAGAAGGTGCAAAAAAGATGCTGCCAAAATGCTCTGGGACAAATATATGGACAGTTCTCAAAAGCTCTGGGAGACAGCGTTGCAGAAAGCCTGGCAATTGGGTAATTGTCTCCTAGCAACCAATCACTATTTAAGTAATCAGTAGTCATTCCAGTCAGGATAGATCAGAATATTTCAGTTGTACTTAACACTAAGTCAACTGGTAAGTGGAATCATTTGTGACATTTTCAATAGCACTTCCTGGAGAAAAATTTCAACACACCTGCTCAACTTGATTCAAGTATGTTTCTTCCCCTCTTGATGTAAGAATTTGAGATGACAACTTTTAAACTATAAATATATTTCCCAATTGAAGGAAATTTGAGCCAGTTAATTGAATTTACTGAATGCTGAGAGACAGAAAACTGAAAGATACAGACATTCTAGTAGGAATATGTAGGATAGAACAAAGGAAGTGGAGTGCCTGTCATTGAATGTCTCCTAGTCTCATACCTGATGACAAGGTCAAAAACGTGCATTTTCATTTAATTTTGGCAATGCACTGTATAATTATCATCACACTTAAACTGCTCTCTTTTCCACTCCCAAATGAATACTAGAAACCTATTTTTTTTATGGTATCTCCCCTTCTTCCCTCCAGAGTTATAAAACCATGGTCAAACTCTCTGGACTTCAGCCAGTTGTTTGGCCAAGTAAATTTCTGAGAGGCAAAGGAACACATGCATGCCATTATCTGTGTGCATGCAACAGGAACACTGCACAGAGTAAGATTTTTTTTTTAAATCTCATATCAGATTAGTAAAGTTTAGGTGAAGCCACAGATTAATGACACGTAGAAGAGATTTTATGTAAATATATGTACACACACAAGATAAGCTCAGTTGATTTGAGAAACGTTGTATGATTAAAAACAAGTATTTATACTGTCAGCTTTGTATATGAAGTACTTCAAATGATGCAAATGTATTAAACTGTTGCACAGGCCTACAGCGCAACAACTTACAGTATAAAAGTAGAGATGAGGAAAATGTGTAAATAATCACAAGGTAGACTAAAAGGTGATAATCAAAACTGGTAATGAGTTTCAGTACTGATTACAATATACACAGTTCCCAGGCTCATCAATCCTAAAATTTAGTTCTCAAGGAGAACTAAAGTTTTTAATAAGTAAATTATACTTATTTTTTTAATTTAATCTTCACGCCAGTTCTACAAAGTAAGTATTTTTCCAATTTCACAGATAATAAAAACATATCTTACTGTGTATTCAGTGCCCTAACAGGTGGCATATTCAGGTGTACAAGAGGTATCATTCTCAGGCTCACTTTGTTCTTATGACGTGGTTTTATTCATTTTGAAGGTCAGGCTTTGTAAAGGATTTTCTTTAACTCCAGCTTTAAGAACAAGACCATTCTTATTCAGGATTTTTTTTTCAGTGTGGAAATCAAAGGTGTACAGAGCTGATTATGTACGCAGCCGATTATGTACGCTTATGTGCCACATGAAATGGAATTTAATAACGTGCAGTCATTCCCTTGTTCACATTCCAAAAGTTCATTTGAAAGTCAATTTCTTGAATCTCAAAACCTCTTTTTAGCATTAAAACTATATTATACATGATCCAGACCAGCCATGAAAGACTAACTTTATTACTGAATGTAGTTCATTGCATAGTAATACTGCTTCGGATACAATTAAACAATATTTTCTTGGTTTTATGGGAAATTTTTATCTTGAGATTTATAAATTAATTCTCCCTATCCAGGCAGTTGGTCAGAGGGAAATGAACTTGACATTTACCTAAAGAGTGTCATAACTATATAGTAATAAATTAACAGTTCACTATCTCCATTCCTCCTCCCCACATTTTTTCCTGAGGACACTCCTTCTTTACAGGTTCTATGATCAGCACACAGACTGTCATTTCAAAGCCTCTCTGCTCAGATTTAGGAAACAAAGGATAACTGCTATCACAGACTCCACAATCTGTTCTCTCCTGCTAATATGTAATACACAAGCCATTCTTGGGGTCCTTTTTGGAATATTCAGTGGTATCTTCTAATTTTTATAAATGATCAGAGAATTTCTTGTTTTAATTCCTTTAGATTTTTTATTATTCTGTGTATCTAGTTTCCACATTGAAAACTTACATGATTTAGAGTATTTATTTCAGTAATCTTGGTCCTTAGCTTGATCCTCTGGCACATGAAAACCAAAGAGGAAATTGTAAATGATGGTTTTTCTTAGGACTAAGGTATAAGATAGAGGTTCTCTAATTGAACTCCATGGTGAGAGTTAATCAGACACAGGGTTTTATATAAATATTAGTGTAAGCATTTTTCTGGAGAGGGATCCCCAGCTTTTATCAGATTTACAAAGGGATCTCAAACTCAAAAAGATTAAATACCATTTATGTAAGGGTTATTATTATCTGTGAAGTATTGAGTCATTATTTTATTGTGGAACACTATCTATAGGAATCTACCAGCACCAGTTCCTGAAAGTGCAAGTCCCAATTTCCTATTTATATTCTAAGCCCAAAGCCCTAAAGGAAAAATCATCTGGAAAAATCAGACATCCTGTTAGGTGGAGCCAAATATAGACGGTTCTATCATGTTTCGCCTAAGTTGATTAGTAAAGAATTTAGGTTTCAAAAAGAACGTTAACTTATTTGAAATAGTCCTGGAAGCATTATTATGTTTATCATGCCCCGTCTAATAAACTTTGTGATTTTACTTAAAATGTTATGATTAAAGGACTCTTAAAGAAGGGGAATGGAAAACTAACAACCAAATTCTCCTATGGCATCCTTTATCCTCACCTCTGGAATGATAAGATACATCACTTAGCTATTAACTGTTACACTCATTGCTGCCACTGGTTACAAATGGAAGATCTTTACCCATCGTTCTTCATCTCAGGGGTAAGCATGACGGTAGGAGCAAAAAAGACTTGATCATCAGCTTGAAAGATAATTGTGTTGTATGGTAGCTTCCACATATTGAGCTCATAACCATACATCTGGTACTGGACAAAATGCTTTGCATGCATTATCACGTTTAATCATCACAATAATAATCCAGTTGTCCAGCCCATTTTATAGATAGACTGAGTGCCAAGCCACACACCTGGTTATTGATAGTTGTCAGCTTGCATAGCCCACTACAGTAGAAGTCAGAAATCTCCATTTCCTGATGATGGGAACTTATGGAAAATGAGATGCCAGAGAACTTCATAGAAATTTCTTTTTTGAAGGCCAGACAGTGAGAGCCAGATCTAAATTCAACCAGCAACTTGTCTCTTTAAGAGAGAAAAGTAGGGTAGGACCTCATGGAGTTCACTTCATCATAGTTTTTTCTGCCCTTGAAAGGAGAAACTGCTTTTACCAAGAAAGAGTCCTGTGGAGTTTCCGAGTAGAAAATTTGACAATTACAAGGACAAAAGAGAACTGTGACATCAGAGGAGAAGAAAGGTTTCCTATGGTTATCAACGCCACATGGTTTTTAAACGCCATTCTAGAAAAACAGTTCTGCCTTGTGTGGATGGAGCCAGGGGAGGACGCATTTTGTTTCCCACCAGAAAGATGATATGAAACAGCTCATCTGTGTAAAGTTGGCCTTAGCAGTGCTGCTAGGACCAAGGAGGCCTTCAGGAATTTGTTGAGCAAATGATGGTGTGCAAGCCCTTTGCCTGAAAGCTGGGGTGTGTTTTGCACACCGAAGCTGTATTCATTCCATTATGGCAAAAGTATACAAAGAAAGCTGTAGCTTTCTTATAATGTATCAATTACTTCTTTCTCTTTTCCTCCTTTTCTCCAAGGCTTTTCTATAGACTATTTCAAGAAGAGACTTTTGACTTTTATATGCTTGAAACAGCCCTGAGGCATCTGGGACAGGGCCGCCAATGGCTGCACACCACGTGAATCTCCTGTTGTCTCTTTAATTCCACCTTCTGGTTTTTCCTGATATCTACCTGTTGCACCAACGGGCATTGTTTGGACTCTGGAGGGGTACTGAGTGTGAATATTACTGACCTATGTTGTTGAACTAGTCTTTTGTCTTTTCATAATCCTTCCTTATGACACAAGAAGACAGAGGAATACGCATATTACTGGTTGTACATGACAGTGGGAGTAACCTCCTCAAGTTGATGGAATTGATTGATATTTTTCTGCTTCCAGTGAAAATTGTCATGTTGAACAAATGGAGCACAGTGGTCCTTCAAAAAAGGACTTGAGTGCTTCTGTGGTGTTTTAAGTCCTCTTCTAAATTTGATTTGCCAACAGTGAAAATTAGGTACAACACATGCTGTCTTCTCTCTCTACCCTGGATGCTCGGTACCACGCTGCTACCTATATTTTCAGCCAGGCTCTCTCATCTCCATTAACCCTCATAGCTGCTCCTACAGGCATAAATAATCTCTTACCCTATGTCTCTGATTTCCTTGACTTTCCCTCATTTGCTGTGATTTCTGAACTGCATGTATTTGATTTGCCTTTTCCATGCCTCTGCCATGGCTGTAGGATTTCTTTGTGAACAGTAACTCCAAGCAGGTAAGTGAGCTCCTATCTAAACCTTGCTTAGTGTAAGCTCCTTGGCTCACTTGTCTTGGTTATCCTGTTTTTGTTTGTTTGTTTGTTGTTGTTCTTGTTGTTGTTTTAGATAGTGTAGTGTAATGCTTAGGTAATTCCACAATGAGTTTCAATATTTAGAGGTATGCCTGAAATCTCAGCTCAAGAGACGTTTGAAGTTTGATCACATGATGCTTCTTATGATAAACTCCATATTGTCTTTGTTTCCTAAACTATTACACAGTTCCAGAGCTCTTTGGTATCCTTATGTTTTAAAGCTGTGATCCATTTTTTAAATTGATTCTGACTTCTACTGAAATCAAACTTGCTATTTATCAACTTAGTCTGTTTTCACCTAATGCCCATTGTACTCATACAGTCTTATATCTGTAATTGTTTTATGCCTTTCCCACCATAAATTATGACTGGCTATCATTGCTTACAGCTTTCTGTACAGCAGCAAAGTATGCTAGTAGCGTTTCATTCTTAACTCAAGTAATTGAACTAATACCTTGAACTACCTCCTCCAAGTTGTCCATCAGGCACCAGGGTAATAAAAGGTACCGTCTGGGCTTGGGAGCTTCCTGTTGCACATGAAGACGTTTGAGAGTCTTTATTGTTCTGCTTTTTGAGTGCTCAGGATGCAAATGGTTCTGGGGTAAATGTGCCCTGCAAATGACTGGACCAGCAATGGCAGGCCTCAGCTGAGCTTGATTCATAGTGACAGTTCTTCTGTCTGCTGTCCATAGGGATTTGGGGGACAAAAGGAGGACTCTACTCACTGATAATTTATGCACGCTTAGCATCTTCAACTTAGAAGCACTTTGTTCTTCCAAATAATGCGTTTTCAAATGTGGGTGGTCAGCTTTTCTTATTATTTCCCTTTGTCAACTAGAATTTAGTCTTTGTTTCAATTCCACCTCTTCCGACACTCCCCCCAACAACCAGCACAGCAGTGTGTGTGTGTGTGTGTGTGTGTGTGTGTGTGTGTGTGTGTGTGTGTAAACAGAAAAGAAAAGGAAAAGTATGTGTCTGAAGTTGGAATGTTTCCCACTTGACTGTGATGGATTTCTTTCATACTCTCTACAGAAAGAAGCAGATGCCATTGATGACACACTGAGTTCCAAACTTAAAGTCAAAGAGCTTTCGGTGATTGACGGTCGGAGAGCTCAAAATTGCAATATCCTTCTCTCAAGGTATTGTTGATGCTAAATAAACATTTCTGGTAGGACCAACTTCTCTGGCATATGGTTTCAAACCACATGTTTGTTTTTGTTCTTTTAACTGAACTCTACTGAGGTACAATTTTTTGGACTCTCTTCTGTGTAAGGTGAGGACAACTGTTGGTGCTTACTTTCCCTAGAGAAATATATTAGCCGGTTGTCTGCTTTCTTAGAGTTTAATTTCTACAGACTCCTAAATTTAGAAAGCAGAATACCCCAAATCAATGTTTGTGTGTGTTTCTCCATCTCCCCCGCTCCCACCCCCAACCCAAGCGCCTGTAAAATGGACTTTACTCTTACTTACAGGTTTTGGCTTCGGAAATATTTTGGCTGTTGAGTAACACTGTCAGAATCAACAACGAAGCCTCTCTTTTTTAATTTTGCCTTCTAAAGTCACCTTTTTATACTTCCAGCTTATATAATTTCATGCATTTTCTGAACCTTTCTATGACTAAAAGGATATGTAAATCTCAAACCTCAGTGAAATGCTAATTAATCCATTTCAGCACTGTTCAGAAATCTTTCTCAAAATTAGTGAACCATCACAGCCTTGGAACTCGAAAAGAAGAAAGGAAATGTGGGAACCTGGAGTCTGATGGTAGCTTCAGGCAGTGTGTCAGGTCTTCTCCGGCATTTCAAGTAGCTTTTTTTGGATCTAGTTTCTTCGTGTCTTCAAAAGGTACCTTAACATTGGGCAAAGATGCTTGATGCTTGTGAGGTGAATGAAGATGTAAAGAATCCTGAACGTTGAGGATTTAAGCATTAAGTCACATGGGTTACATTGTGGAAAGAATGTGGTATGTGCATTGAGGCTGGTGTAAGGTGACTTCTCTTTCAGGGAGAGTAGAGAGGGAAAGTAGTAGTTCTTAGTTTTTAGATAGTCTTAGAGTGAGTTTCTTTTAACACAAAGAACTACTGCTTGGTTTTCAGCCTGGGAGCTTGATTCTTAGCCAGATTTATTACTTTAGGGAGTAAGTGTTTCTTTTGGTGAAAAGAAATTGAGGTTTAGTGAGATCCCTGAATTTTAATACTAGTAAAGTAACATGAACCATCCTGTTGGCATTTCACTTCTGCCTCTGGAAGAATGGAAGCTATGTAAATGGCTGGTTCCCGTATTTATCCCTCCTGTTGCTCCCTGAACACATGCTCAGGAAGACACCGTTGAAAGTAGTTTGAAAGTCTACTTATTTTTCTTCTATAGTGTATACAATCTGTTTTGTTACCATTTTTTTTTCACAAATAACATTTTTAATAGTGAAATTAAATGAAAATTTGGAGAAAATTTTTTTTTTCAATCCGAGAATTTCTGCCTATATTTTGTGCTTTTGCACTCTAGAAGAACACTTTAAACTTGACAAAAGGTGCTCTCACTCTGAATTTCTATAGAATTTAAATGCTCATAGGAGTAAAAACCATGACCCAGTTCCTCATGGACAGATTATTCTCAGTACTAGGTGCCAAACAGGGCAAGTATACCAGTTATATCTGTAGATAAGGTTACATCTCTTTCTGGCAAATTCCCTATCCCTTAATTGAAGGAATCAGTTCATATTCATGGTATATGAGTCCCTTGTTACCTCAGAACTATCAGAGCCTAAAGTGGCTTAGAACTTGAATGTGTCTAAACTCTCTCTAGAAGACAGTGTTAAGGATTTGCCTACTATCTGTTAGATTATCTGTTAAAATCCACTTTAATGAATAAGTGTTATTACAATGTGCATAGTTCAAAAGGGTATATGCAAAGCAAAGTAATTATGAGTCTCAGTTGACCTCCAGTAATTGAGCATTAACTGATCATGTTCTAAAACGTTTTCTCCCACAGAGGATTCGTTAGCACATGCTTTTCTGCTCAGTGATCAATAGTTCTCTCTCATTAAAGAAAGCACAGGGCTTGTTACATGTACTGCGATAAAAGTAAAAGAAATTAAGGAGATTTAATTTAAATTTGTTTTTTATATAGTTTTTTTAACCAGTCAGAAGTTTACCTTGCTTTCATTTTCCCAATTTCGTTGGTAATACATTATTACCCACTAAAGGAGCTAGGGGCTTAAAGGAGTGAAGAGATCTTTGAGAGCGTGTTTGATACTTTTTTCTTAAAGAGTTCCACTTTGGAGCATTTATTTGCCTGGCAGTATGCTGGTTGCCACAGGGTATACGCAGACTTAAGATAGCACTGCTGCCTTTGGAAGCTCATGGCTGATTGGAGAAGAAAGATGACACAGGTGAGATGACCTGTGAACAATAATTCTGGGTTTAGCCTGGTCTCACTGGAAGGAGATGGGAGCTCAGCCAAGTGAGAGTGACACTTCAGAGTTGACCAGGAAAGTGGGCCTCAAAGGGCGATAACAGTTCCATGGGCAAGGGGGACAGAGGCAGTTCCAAGGAGATGTGTGGCAGGAGGAAAGTCACCGGAGGGGTATAAGCATAGCTAATAAAGGGAGCCCTATAATTGCAGCTATCAGTTATCACTTGGATTGAATGAGACCAGGAAGAAGAGCCTGTAATCCATGCCCGGTACCTTTGGAAGAGCATGAGTCAGCCCAGGATCAAGCCATACTCTCCTCATCTATAAAATGGAGATAACGAAAGTGGTAGCCTTGCAGTAGGTTTGTGAGAATTACACCTGGCAGAATGCCTGCTTATGTTCCCATGAGATCAGAAATTGGTGCAGTTTGTTCAAGAGAGCACTGTGTGTTTCTAAGGTTCCAAGTTTATTCTCTCAAGGGTTTATCATAGGTTTGAAGGAGTGAAGAACTGAAAGCAAAGGCAACCATCAGGTAGGAGGCTTTTTCTGTTGTCCAGGTGAGACCTGATGAGGGACAGAGTTGAGAGAGACAAAGAAACCCTCAATAGGACTTGGAGACTGATTTTGTGTGGGGGGGACCAAAATAGTAACATTTCCAAGTGGATGTCAAGATTTCTTACCTTTCCACACTTACTATCTTCTTCTTTTCTGCTTTTTTTTCATTCCTAAAGGGTGGCAACCCTCTCTGTTTCTTATCTTGCTGACCAGGAACTTAATTCCCAGCAAGGCAGTCATTATACCAAATTCCACGACAGGGAAAGCTTGTGGCATATTCCATGGGAGGCATTTGATAAGCACATGTATCTGCCATGTTTGGTTACTTAAAAACTCTTACCCACATACTGCAAAAGTTAGTGGACCGTTTGGACAGAGGCATCTGCCATGGCCTCACCTGGAGCTGAGCAGGCAACTAGAAAGAAAGCCCTTCTTGTCTCAGGGGCCAAGCGGGGGAGGAGGTGCAGGCCCTTTTTGTGTGCTCACAGCGTGAATGGCCAGGTTCACTTGCAGCTTCCAGAAAGAGAGTGGCTATCAGAAGCTCCAGGCCTCCAGGGACCCTGCCTTTCATGACTTGAGCAGAGTGGCAGAGGCCCTCAGCGAATTGAACAACATCTCTACTGCATGTCTAAAGGTGACATGTGGCAATTTAAAATTCACTCTGCTTTATTCCCTGAAACACAAACCTCTCCCTTAAAAAGAAGAAAAAAAAAAAAAAGACAAAAAGAAACTTGGAAGTGGGTTAATATTACAAAATGAACCCACCTAAATATACTTTTATGAAGTGTTCTGCTATTCTTTTTTTCCAGATGCTCACTTAACATGGCAGCCAGGGTACAGTAAACCACAAAAAGCTACTTTAAAGTAGGAGGATTTGGCTTAAATCCACTAAAGCAGAGCTAAGACCGATCTAGCCATCCATCCCTAACTTATTGTAATTACTTCAATTCTCTTGGCAAATTTTTAAAATACTTTTGTAGAGCAAGGTAGAGTTAAATACTGTTTTTAAATGGCCAGTTTGTTTCCGGCCTTGTAAAGAAAGTTGAAGTGGACGTCTCAAAAGGTGCCACCCTCCAGTACACCAGATACTGCCAAGCTTTAAAAGCAATTAAAAGGTTAGAACTGGTAGGGTCATTAAGTTACAGAGATTAGCAGCTCATTCTGTGGGCGACAGATGATACTAAGAACTCAGCAACCTATGGAACCATCCATTCCGCTGGGCAGCGTACCAGCCTCCTCTTTCCCCAAAGGTAGTTTCATTGTCTGCTCTAACAGGCCACGTGCAAGGCAGTATGTTGACAGGTAGATTTTCTTAAGTACTGTCCATTAAAGTCTCAAGTCTCTTTCTGAGTCACATTAAGAGAAACCAAAATTGTTATGAATTAGAGCTAGTGTTTAGTCCAGACAGCCTCTGGGGGGCTTTGAGGAGCATAAATATATACAGTTTCAAAGCAAGAAGTTCTGCACTCCATATGGGGAGCTAATGAAATGCAAATCTGATACTTGAAGTATTGTTCTCACTCTGATTTTCAACTCCTTTTCTTTTAAATGCAAAACAGAAGGACTCAGCAGAACTACACCAAAAAGTAGTTTCTTCAACTCAGTGTGAAAAGGACACAGACCTAATTTATTTTTTTCTTATAAGTGGAGCTTTTCTCATGATGACTATAGATTTTTCCACAGTCAGTTGGTTTTCATTAGCGGCAGTTTCAACCTTCCCTAATGTTCCTCTTCATTTGCCTTCTGTGGCTGTGCTGTGGTGTTTGCCTTTAATTGACTCGAGAGCCTTCAGTGTCCTAGAATCTAGGGCCCAGGGCCTGGGCAGTGGAGACCTTGATGCTAGAATACAGTTTCCCTGTCATACGTTTTACTCATGCCAGCTTGGCTAAATCATTCCATTTATGTTTGAGCTTTTCCATCTGATGTTTTCTGAACATATTCCCGAGACAGTGATTGTTGCCAAAATGACTACAACAATCTGGAGAAGTCTGCCCAGGTCCAGGGGTACTGTCCACAGTGCAGGATGATGATGGCCCTGCATCTCAGACAGGGCGATAAAATGAGCCTTATTTTAGACCATGGACAATTGGGCCCTTTGCCTAGATGCTCTATCTGGCTATGAAAACATAAAACAAAAGAGAATGATATTAATCCAATAGGATTCCCAAATTTGTTCCTTTCCTGTCCTACTTATTAGCACACGAAACAATATGCAGTGTAAATGTCAGGATGGATGGTTTTAACAAGGTCATGTCAAAATCCAGAGAAAAGGACAAGCCAGAGTTGTCCAGAGTGGGCTGTGTCTTGTCCAAGTCCACCTCCGCCTTCTTTGCTCCTTCTGTGACCTTCATGCCCGCCCCTGCCCTCATCCAGCCCTTGCATATCTGTGAGAGCACAGGCAACTCTGTGTGCTGTATATGCCAGTGTGTCTTGAGTATTTCAGCCTATCATTTGATTCTCCCAAACACTGTAACCACCTTTAAAATAAACACCACATCTTCTAATTCTTTTTTAATACTCCCAGGCCTAATAGGTGTTGTATGCAGAGAGGGAACTGGTGAAATAATAGGTATGAGAGTGCTTTGAGAGTGTTCATTATAACCCTAGTAAGTGCTCTTTAATGGTCAGATAACTGCATGAGAATATTAAGGTTACATGAATACTACTGCTTTTTTTCTGCTGTAGAAAAGTCTTTCTTGTAATCATACAGTTTAATGAGCCCTTTCTATGGCCAGGCATTATGCTAAACACTTTATATGCATTATTTCACTTTACACATACACACAAAAAAATTTTTTAAATTTATTATTATCCCTATGTCATAGATGAGGAAACTGAGGCTTAAGAAAAACTTTTTCCATGGTCACACTGACCAGAAATGTCAGAGCCAGGACTGTGGTCCAGCCTGTCTGATGCCAAAGCCCCTTCTCTCAAACATTATGTGTGAAAGCTGTATGTCTTGCTCTATATTTGTGTGTTTATGTCTTTATATCCAGTCCTAAATGTTATTCTTCTTGAAGATCACAGACTAGAAGAACAGATGAAATAATGTCAATATGCCACATAAGTATAGCTTGTAAGGAAATAAAATTTTTAAAGTCTGGTTCTAATGCTTACAAATAGAACAAAAGAATGATTCTGTTGTTACAGTCGATAATCTGATTAATCTTTTTTGCCCTGATTAAGACTATTTGCTGTATCTACTAAAAATACATTTTTATAGGTATGTTTTAATTTCATTCCTAACATGATCAAGACAAAAACCCTTAGTTAAATTAGTAAATCATGTAAATTTATGGTAGACAGGAAACAGATTTGTGTTTTTGCTTAAATCCTTCCCTATGAGATACTAATTATATAAGCAATATTTATATAAAGAATTTGGGATTAGCATTCAAGAATTTTGGGTTTGTGTTAGATACTGCCACTTCTTACATGTTTAACCTTGAGCAAATCACTTAGCCATTCTGAGCCTCAGTTTCTTCCTCTATTTAAAAAAAAAATGACCATCACAGTTATTTTGAAGTTCAGATAAAATAACATATGTGAGAACTCTTTAACTATGAAGTGCTTATACATTTTAGTTTGTGTATTAACTAGTGCTCAATTTTTTAACATAGATTCTAACCTTCTTAAAATCCATTTTTAATATGTCAGCAAAATTTTAAACACCTCTGATATATTAAAAAATTAAGAATTTAGTTCTCTGTCACCTGCAATTCATGGATATATTAGTATGGGTGTTGTCCCCATTTCTCATCTTCCAATCTCTTGCTTAAGGAAACTAAAAGAAAGAACATAACAGCTTTGTACTCTGTGTCAGCAGAGCATTACAAAGCCCTGAAAGAACGTTAAAGTGTTTCAAAATCCTACTTTTAGGTGTAATATTTTCAGGAAATAAGCTTTTACTGAGAGATTTTGAGCAAAACAGTAATTGAAAATCAGCAGCTAGAATAGCAGAATAAATGATGATACATTAAATTTTAATACCCAAGCCAATATTGTTAACAACAAAATAAAACATTTTTTCTCCAGGTTGAAATTATCCAATGATGAAATCAAACGGGCAATTCTAACAATGGACGAGCAGGAAGATCTGCCCAAGGACATGTTGGAACAGGTGAACGGCCAGACATATCTTAGAGCACAAGTGACAACTGACTTTCAGCAGGGAGTGAGATATCAAGAAAATCCAGTTGTTGCCAGTAGATGATTTCCTCATCTTGTGCCATAAATGGCAATACATTCAAAATGCTGGGGCTAGCAAAAATGAGATGGATTTACACGCAGTCAGCACATTCTTGTCTGTGATATTTGGAGATAATTTGTGTCATCTATGGCAGGCAACAAGTCGAATGTGGTATCCTAGCCTCTCTCTCTCTTCATGCAGTATTTCTGTAACGTGCTCTGTATAGCCACTCCAACTATGTTGTGTGTTGTTTAGCAGCTTTGTTCATTCATCCCCCAAATGGCAGTGTAGTTAACTAGCGGATAGTCTAGGGATTATCACCTGTCTCTTGATCTGGGCCTAAATCGTCCTTTGCATTGTGAAAATAGTCTTAGAATGTTCTAAGATTGTTCTGTCTGCTTTTCTCATTATCTTTGGGACAGAATCATATTTTGAGTGATTTTGGTCAAGTAGTCCATGTTTGTGAGGGCCAGGTCCATTTATGGTTGACCATGGACACAAGTAATCATGATTCCAAGCTGAACTTGCGGTCACATCTGTAGGCATGTTCAGCTCCCAGGAGCAGAGGAAGAGGATATTTTGCATTGCTAACTCCTGGGTAGCGAGGCTGCTCCCAGTGGCATGCCTGTTTGTATGCATGTACATTTTCCATGGTTCTCACTGGTTTCCTAAAAGGCCTCAAACACAAAGCAGGGAGGAGTGATATGTGCAATGTCACCACACCCAAATGGACCTGCCCTCCCTGAAGCCACTACAGCTGCAATTGTCCTAGGTGAAAATCCTCACACCTAGCAGTGGAAAATCTTTTCATGCTATCCTTTGAAGGTTTGATTTAGTTACAAAAATAGTTGATGACTGTCTTACTAAGTTTCTTAGGATGCTCTGTGTATGAATAGTTTAAAAGTAATTCCTAAACCTAAAGTTCATTTCTTAGAGCATTTTACAGCTTCTCCACACAGTCTTCCCACTCTCTGTATACCAATCAAAGCAGTCTCTGCCCTGAGACTGTGCAGCCCAGCTACTCTCTGTCCCTCCCTGGCCCCCAGGTGACCCTTTACTGCAGCTGTCTGCATCAGAAGTTGCTCACCCAGAGTGAAGAGGTGTGCAGAAAGCTGCTTTAGTCCTTAGGCCTTCAGCCCCTATTGACAAGGTCATATGTTTAAAATTCCGCAAGATCTGTTTACTGTGAAATTGCATCCAGTAAAATTCCTCCTTGAGGGAAAGGATTTCAAAATCCTGCCAAAAGGGCTTGCTGTGCAAATAGAATGTACTTCAAATAAATAAAGTAAGAAAATCAGTCTACTGAAGCCGAATCTGGCCAACATGGATACTCTTGACCTGGTCTCTCCTGCTAATTCTGTGTGTCTCATGCTCTGCTCATCTCTCATGCTTTTCTTTTTCTCTGAGTTCTACCGCTCCTCTTGTTGCCTTTTCCTTCATAGAGCACTCTTCCCAGACAAGCACTGAAGAAGCCAACCTCTCCTTATTCCTGTCTATGGTTTGCATTTGAGCCACATTCATTCCCGCTTTCCTGCTGCTTTTAGCTGCTGGGCTCAGAACTCAGTTGAGATCAATACATTCTTTCTTGCAATGTATATCTTTCTCCTATTCCCAGGTGTCTATTCTTTCTTCTTCACACAGTCTGTTACTCGACTCTGCTTTAAGAAGGACTAAGCTGTTAGTATGTGCCTCTTGCTGGGCTCTTATACGTAATGAAAGAGAGCTTAGTGATTGTATTATCCTGAACAGGGGCCTATGGGCTCAGCACAACTAGTTGGGAGCGATACCTGAGGCTAGACCTGAATTTCCTTGTCTGATAGGTAAAAATCCAAACTAGGGGGAGAAAAAACAAGCCTTCTCCTCTCTCTTCCTCTGCCCTTTCCCTTGCCTACTGCCTTCCCTCCTTGTACTAAGAAGGAACAAGAAGATTCTTGCCCTGTCCATTGTCACTGTTTGAACACAGGAACATAGAGGACTAGAAGCTACCAGGACACCAGACCCATGAACTCCCCGGCATCCACTTTCATCCCTCCCCGACTTCCACACCTTTTGGAAAGAGCCATCCCTGGCCCATCCCTTCCTTATGTTCAGAGGACCCAGCCAAATCTCTCTCCTCTCCTCCAGATCTTTCACCTCTCCCTCTTAACATGTAACTTAAGTCTCAGCTTTTCACACACATACCTCTTAAAACCTCACACCCCCATCTAACTGCTATCCTCTCTCTTTTTTTTTTTTTTCTTGACACAGCTAAAGTTCTTGGAAGCTAGTCCCCACTTGTCTCCTGTTCATTCTTCTTCAACCCACTGCAGTCTGTCTTCTTCACCTCCCTAAAGCTGTTCTCACTAAGGGCACACAAATTCCTTGTTGCCAGAGTCAGGGGGCACGTTGTAGTCTTCATCTTCCTTGATTTCTTGGTGGTGTGTGACACTAATGGCCACTTGCTCCTTGATGAAATGTCTTCTTCCTCTGGCCTTGTGATTCTACATAGACCCCTCCTTTGAAGGTTCCTCTTCTTCTTGTCCTCATCCCTTAAATGCTGGCTTCTCTTGAGCCCTGCTTTTTTTTTTTTCTCTTGGTGGCTCTAGGTTACCCCAGTTACCTCCATGCATGTTATAACCAACACCAATGCTTTGTCTTCCAAAAAGATCCCTCTAGGATTTCAGACCCATTTATCTAAATATCTACTAGAAATCACTACTTGATTCTCTTGCCAGTATTTCAAACACTAAACTCACCTTCTTCCCACCCACCCTCCACCAACTTTCTCTTCCTGGGTTCCTTGTTATACTCCACGTACATTGTTGCCTAAGCCAAAAGCCAGGGACTCATCCTTTCGGTAGACCCTCATCCACCATAATTCATCCATCAACAAGCCAAGCCAGTTCTATTCAAACCCTCTAAATAGCTCTAGAATCTCTCTACTACCCAATCTAGGCCACTATCATTTCTCAACTAGATTACTGTGTCCACCATCTAATCACAACCTCCTAATACTTTTGATCTCTTCTAATTCTTTCTTCATTTTGCAGGCACAGTAATCTTTTTAGAATGCAAACTCATTCCTCTATTTACGATTTTAAGTTATATCCCAGTGCCCTCAAAATAAGAACTGAACTTATAATAAGCCTTTGCCTTGACCTTGACCAGCGCTTCCGTCTCCCACTGCCATTACAGCTGCTCTTCCACCTACGTCAGTGCTGTGCTACCCTTTTCAGACCCCCGCACATAATATGTACTCTGCCTGGAATATATTTTCAACCTCACACCATTCACTTCCTTCCCTGTAGTTCCAGTTCTTTTTCACTCTGGTGGCACCCAGACTGACTGCCTTTTCTAAGATCCCTTAGTTAAATCCAACAAACATTTGAAAATCTGCTAAATGGACCACACAATGCCAGCATCAAGTTATAGGGAGGATCTTGGGGTTCAGAGGACCAGGATAATGTTTTTTAAATGTCCATGGGCATTCAATCTAGAAAATAGCATACAGGCCTGTGCATATACATACATATATTTGTACCTTTACAGGAAATCAAGACACAGAAGTACTTTTTCAACTTTAAATATTGTTGCTACTTTTTTCCAAATTCCATGCTCATTTGTTCCTCCAAAATAAAATATGGCATTAAAAACTTCAAATCCCATTGCATTCCTCTCATCCAACTCTACATGGAGCAAAAAAAAGAAATGGAATTAGATAAGCCAGAGAAAAAAGCAAACTGAGTGGAAAATACACATAGAATAACTCATTCTAGCATGATGTAATAGAAAAAAAAGCAGAGTGCTGGGAGTCAAGAGACATAGGTTCTATTTCTGATGATGACAAACACTGGCTTTGTAACCCTGGGCGAGTTGTTAATCTCTCTGGGCCTCAGTTGTAGTATCTCCTAATGAGAGGGTTGAACCTCTAAAGTCCCTCTAATGATCTATGCAAAGTGGGTCCTGGTAAGGAATGGCCACAATTCTGATTTGAGAGGCAGCATAGAACAGAAAGGTGCCAGGAATATATCTTATACCAAGGTAACTACTTTCAAGTGAAAATGAACAAATTTAATCATTTCTATCATGTCTTAACAATCACCTATGAGTAGAGCTTATAACTTAAACAGAAGTTAAAATTTCATCTTGGAACAAATTAACAGAAAGAGTAAAAAACTATTGCAGAAATATACATTATAAACCTCGATTTTAATATATGTGTGTACTTTTTAGCTCTTGAAATTCGTTCCTGAAAAAGGTGACATTGACCTGTTGGAGGAACATAAACATGAGCTGGATCGGATGGCCAAAGCTGATAGATTCCTTTTTGAGATGAGCCGGTAAGTTTAAAAATGCTTAAAAACTAGAGATGCCTCTTACCTTTCTAAGGAAATTAAACTTTTGAGTCATGTTAAAATGTTTGGGTCAATTAACCTGGTTTAACTTGAAGCCTTTTTGAACTCCAAAATCTTCTCAAGTCTGAGTTGTATGGAATTTGTTTTTTTAACTGAGTGAGCATTTCTTCACAATTGTCTCTATTTCAGGGCCTTTTGGCTCAAATACTTTGACCTAATCAAGTCATAACTTTTCCTGGTTCTAGTCAGTATCATTCTTCTCACCACTTTGATTTCTTGGGATTATACCTCACTTCTCCTTAGCATCCCAAGGTTGTTATAAAACAGAAAAATAAATAAATAAACAGGCTGTGATGGCAACCTGGAGCCCACATCACTGAACAGCCAGGGTCTGGATGTCAAATCATGACACATGCAGACATCACTAATCGATCATGGCATTCTTCCCACAGAACTTGGCAAACTTTCTCAGCCCTTTTCCGTAAGTCCCTGAGACAGCCACTCCTTAATTGAGTGGCATGTGAGCCGAGTCTCTTTGTCATCCCAGGCCTAGCGACTTGATTCTTCATTAGAGAAGGACCAGTGGTCCTGAAACTCTCAGTCAACCCCAGGGCAGAATACATCTCAAGTCCCAAAGGCTAACAGATGTAGCCAAGGTGAAACATGCCTCTCACTCTTTTCTGCCTTCCCCAGACTTATTTTTGTTGTGCTTCTAGCTCATCTTGCCTATACAATAAGACAAAGGATGGTTTTGAAATTCTGACGGGTGTGCCCAGCATCCTTTATGTAGACAAACCAGATGGCCACCTGCAATAGCTGCCACTTAGTAATTGTCCAGATCCTTGCATGCATCCTCTCACTTAATCCTCCTGTCAGCCCTGCCAAAAGGGATGTGAGGTTGGGAACTATTCTCTTCCATCTAATGGAAAAGTTAAGGTACCTGTTAAAGGTCACCTAATAACAGGAGAACCTAGGCTGCAAACCCAGTCCTGTCTGATTATATGGTACAGTTTTGGAGGAGTGGCTGATCCCTGGTTTTACTGAACTAAATTTTTCACCATAGAGCAGGTTAGGCAGTGATTCCAGAAGGCCAGGGCAAGAACACCCACCCTCACCCCCTCAGCAACGCAGAGCAGCTAATCATGGTGGTTACCAGAGAGGCCAGTTTGTTATCTCTAGCAGCTAGTTGCTATCTTGGAAGGCAGAGCTTGCCAGCCCCGAGGGAGCTAACTGTGGAAGAAGGAAGGAAGGTTTGGGGATGTGAGGAGAGGATGACATGAGGAGAGAATGCTGGAGATAGTTTTCCTATACAGTTTTGCCAAAGGCAAACTTTGTGAAAAGTTAAAAAGCCTGGGGTGAAGTATAGGGAAGAACCCTTTATTTGCAGCAGAATGGGGAGTCTTTTCATTTACATTCTTTTTTATCCCTTTGCTGTTCACAAGAGCTGCTGGGACTTTGAGGAAGGGAAGAGGGCTTTAATCAACAGCAGCCAGCTCTCACTTTCTTTTAGCAGTTGCCTAATCTGATTGTAGCTAAGGACCCTGCTGCAATTGCCCAAATATTCTCTGTAGGTCAGAGGAAAATGGGCCCTCCAGGCGAAGATGGCCTGTGCCCTGTGCTGCTGTCCAGGAGAGGAAGTATGTGTGCACACGCACGTGCGTGTGTGTGTGTGTGTGTTTGAAGGTGGGGGAAAACTCTGAGGTACCTTCACTCCACCTCAGTATCCACTGAGTGAACATAGACTGTTAAGTCAATGCTCATTAGTTTATGTTTGCTCTTGCAGAATTAATCATTATCAGCAAAGATTACAGTCGTTGTACTTCAAAAAGAAGTTTGCAGAGCGCGTGGCAGAAGTTAAACCTAAAGTAGAAGGTAAAGTCAAGATACCCAGATTGGAAATGATGTCCGTCTTAAGTGCCCATATATAAGTGCAATCCAAGTGCATCTAGTAAAGGGAATTCCTTTGGTGATTTTTTTTTTTTTGCTCGAATTCTGATGGATAATGATTTAAAGTGGGCACTTGGCTTGCTGGCCTGGCCTGGGTTCTGATTGTCACAGCACACCTCCTGGGCTCCTCCACAGGATTGGGCTTTTGACCACATGGGTGTTGGGGAGGAGCTTATTTGACTGCTACTAGCATTAAACCTGTACTTAGCTTTCTTGCAACAGGGACTTAATAGATTTTTCTAAGGGAAGATTTGAGGCTGTTATATGGTTTGATTTGAGGCTGTTACATTTATAAATGTTTGAAATGAGGTCAAGGCAATACAGCCCCAGAATGCAGTCTGGAATTGGGATTCTGCCTGAACCCTGATCCCTGACGATGCCTGCAGCTGTAACCTGTAACACATTTGACCAGTTTTTCTATCAGTGGAATTGATCAGTAATCCTGTTGATCTGACTCATACCAGACAAGAAAGCATTTGCAAAGGAATGTGGGAAATGCATTTGCTGTTCTGTGTATTCCTAAGTACATTCAGTTGATGAATCAGCCAAGAAACGGGCTGAAAGGATGGGATTGTGTGGCTGCCAGTAGGTCTCTTGAACAACTTTAGCTGGCTCTCCCTGTCCTCTTGCTTCTAGTTCAGGTGTTTTGAAAGTGCTTCTGGTCATTCAATCCAATCTTGCACCTTTAGTGGATGCTATCAGGTGTGTGGACTTACCACTGAAAAGTCTTGGTTGTAATAGTTGTGTTTTTGTATGTTTTGTTCGAAGCAATTCGTTCTGGCTCAGAAGAAGTGTTTAGGAGTGGTGCCCTGAGGCAGTTGTTGGAAGTGGTTTTGGCATTTGGAAATTACATGAATAAAGGCCAAAGAGGCAATGCCTATGGATTCAAGATATCCAGCCTAAACAAGATTGCTGACACAAAATCCAGTATTGACAAGTAAGTATGGGATCTTCCAACACTTGGAGAATCCAGGTGCTGAGGTCAGGGCTTAAATTTGTCCCCCTCTGGTCCTCCTCGGCCTCCATGACGCTGCAGTGTCTGCTCTGCCCTTACCTTTCTCACTCCTCCCTCACCTCTCTCACACTATGACTATCCCCAGGTTCCCGTTGGGCCAGTTATCCTTCATCCATTTTCAGGCCACAGGAATATCATCTAGTCCAAGACTTTTGTTTTGAGGGTTTTCTTGGATAAATTTTTTATTTTAGTCTTTAGAGCTAAAGACAAGTTCACAAACTATAAATGTATGTTTTGATATATTTTCACAAATTGAACACATCAGTATCACTGATCCCTGGATCAAGAAACGGAACCCTACCAGCACCATGGTAGCCTGCTCAAGACCTCTCTTCCAGTCACAACCCACCACAGAGAACCAACCGCGTTCCACTGAAAGGAAAAACACCTGGCAACTGATGATAGAATCTGGAGCTTCTTGGGTTTTTAGGTTATGTTTTCCTTCATTCATTGAAGCTAGCAGCTATGTGAAAAAAATGATGTGTAAATGTGTTTTGGCTGTTGGTATTCAGCTGCTCATCCCAAGACTCATTAAAATGCTTCCTAGAAAGTGCGTATTAGGAGAACAGATTCTTGTTAGAGACACCAAGATGTGAAAATGCTCTGGTGTCATTAGCAGGTAGGGTCATTAGGCGTGTTAACTCTAGTTTCCCTGAGAACCGAGTTCCTATAAAGCTCTCACTGACTTCAAAGGACTATGCACAATTGTTTCTAGGATAAACTTCTCTGTACCCGCATTCTTTTTTTAAATATAGGTTGTTCACCCTAATTATTCCTAACTAGTGAGGCTTTTTACTCTATATTTTCTATGGGGTTACTGAGGCACAGTGTAATTGGCCACCCTGAACTCATCCTGTAAGAAATAAGCAATGCGTTAAATTGTAGAGCTAAACTTTATTTGTGTATCACATAGAGATAGATGAACAAATCGGCAGCTGTTATGTTCTGTCACTGCCATCTTAGTTTTAATGTAAGCGCTTGGTCATTTTTAGGGCACTTTCACATTTGATTGTCAAAAACGCCTGTGAAGTACACAGGCCAGGTGCTGTATCATCTGCTGTCAGATAAAGAAACTGAGGCAGGGTCAAGTGGCTCATTTAACTTGCCTAAGGTCATAACAAGCAGGGTATTTGGCCTTACCGGTGTTTTACATCTACCAAAAAATGAATCTTATTTGGAGATTGTAGTAAATTATAGCATCTTACTTGCATATAAGAACAGCTACCTTTTTACAGAATCAAACCAAGCTGCATAAGGGTGGAACAGTCAGCATGAAGTGTGTATTCACTCTGCATTAAAGGCTTATTTCTAGTAATGACAAGAGAATAATCAAATGAGTGCCATAGTTGTTTTTCATTCTTCAAGAACTTACATTCAGTCAAATGAGGTATTATTTGGCTAGCAAACATGTGCAAGCTCTGATCTGGTTTTACGTCTTTCTTCATTAAGAATGATATATGGTTAACTAAATTTAATTCCTCTAAATAACAAGGCATTTCTCTGAAATAATGAAGGAAAATGGCATTGCTCTTTCTTTGGTGGTAGTTGGGACTTTGTCCCCTCACACTGCCCCTCATGCAGCAGGCACATGGGCAGGCATGTAGATTTTATGAATGGCAAGATTGAAGTGCAGTGAAACAGCTGAACATCTGCAAAATAAGTGGCCAGAATTTTTAGCCACTATTTTACTTTGCTGAGCAATTGTTTTCTAATTATTGAGAATAAGAAAAATAAGAGATTTTTAATTTTTTTTACATGTGGGCCAGTTGACTCAGGAATAGGATTGCACTGACTCACTGAAGCTGCTAGGGTGACCAGAAATGGTTTTCATTGTTTTGGAAAAGAAAATTGTTTGACAACCCTGCTTCATTTTAGCTGGACGTGGGTGGGACTGTGTTATGACTTAGCATTGTGAATTAGCAAACTGCGTAAAAATTATGGAAATGTTTTTAAAGAATGCACTGTGTCTTCCTGGTTATGGGAACTTTCAATAGACTAGTGGTTCTTGATCCTGGCTGTTTGAATCACTGGGAATTTTTTTAAAAATATCCACACTTGGCCCCTCCTTGCAGTTAAATGAATCTCAATTTGGCCGAGGCATCTGGGGTCCAGGTGATTATAATGTGCAGTAAACTCAGGGAACAACAGGACCAAACTACCACAGCTTTGCCTAACAGTGTTATCAAACGCCCACCTTTTCAACCCAGGTCAGTCAGGGTTCAGCCCTGTCACCACCAAAGAGGGAGAGGAGTTATGCAGTTAGGAGCTGAAGTGTTGCTAAAATTAGGAAATGGATTCTTGGCGGCAAGGATATCATATTCGTGATGGCACAGACCTGGCTCACTTCCAGGCCAAGCCCTGAAACGTGGGGCTTTCTAACTCCGAGCACCCTGTGCCGCAACAGCAAAACAAATGAGTCAGAAGTAAAAAGATTTAACAAAACAAATGAGTCAGAGAGGAAAAAAGTTATAGAGTTGAAAGAAACTTTAAATGAGAATTATCAATAATTGTCATCAGTGAGTTGCTGCTCTGTTATTTTTAGAATTGAAAATAGCTGCCCTGGTTAGTGGTTTTAACATCCCTCAGTCCCCACCCCACCCCACCCCACCCTGCTTGTCATGCACTCTCAGGGCACACCTCTTCTCTGGATGGATGCACTGTGACAGTATGTCCGCATCGGCAATAGTCCAGGTTCATTTCCATCACCCATCGCATTACCCATATTTTGAAGGATGCTCATTATGGTCCAAAGAAGTAATATTATCCCCTGCCCTTCCCTTTTAGAAGATGTATGCTTCCTTTTCGATATATATTTATGTAAATCCCATGTAGACTCTCCCCTTCTCTTGAGAATCCTTGCCTTATGGGAACCTCCAAATTTTGAAATTAATGAAAGAATATAGCACTCTAGTGGCTTCAACCACTTGAATATCCAAATCATATGCAGATATTAACGATGGTTAATACTCTTTCCTTCTTTAACTGTAGGAACATTACACTTTTGCACTATCTCATAACTATTGTGGAAAATAAATACCCCAAGGTTCTCAACCTAAATGAAGAACTACGAGACATTCCTCAAGCAGCAAAAGTAAAGTAAGTACCTACAGTGAATTGCTTTCATTTTTTTAAATCATTTGAACTATGCTTCAGCCATTGAGATAGTTAGCTTTGCATGAAAAGGGTCCTTCTGTTTGCTTTCCCCTGAATACTAGTATATGAAATAAAGTTTGAATCTTATCCAAATCTTATCCAAATGTGTTACATGGTTTTGAATATATGTATTTGTTCTAGCTCCTTCTGCATACTCCTGCATGTAATGTCTAACTTCCACAAAAACCTTACTATGAGTTTATTCAGAGCACATATTATGAATTAAGGAAAGTGATTTCACTAGCACTTTTCAAAGGCAGTTCTGTTAAAATACAGGTAGGAGGACCCTTAGTTAAATGAAGGTAGATGATTAAGCAAATAGAAGACCTCATGTCAGGAAGTAGCTAGTAATTTTCACATGTGCATACACTCCCAGAAACCAAGGCAGCCTTTTAATGGAAAGCAGTCTCTATGCAAATGAAGAAACTAAAAATAAAAAATGGAAAGCTGCCAAACTTCCACCACAAACTTCACACCAGTTTTCAGAGACAGGAGCAGGCAATTTTCTTTGCTGTTCTCTTCTCCTTCTTTCGACCTTTAAAATATATATATATATATTTTATATATATATATATATTTATATGTTACATATAAATATATTAACTGCATCTTTTGGAGTGAATTTGAAAAGTATGATAAGTAGGCTAATTTTTTCTTTCTGTTTTTAGAGTTTGGTAGAAATGTACCATGTGAGACATAAAATGTTAAAGTAAATGAAGCACTTGTGAATTTGTTTACATGTGAATTATCTGCGCAAATGAAATTGTAATCTCTAATGTTTAAAAGTCATCAAGTAGAAAGCATCATGGAAGAAGCCCAGGAAATTTTCTATTTAAAAAAAAAAGAAAAGAAAAACTAGTTAGTACAACTTTAAGAAAATCCATAGTTGATTGAAATTTAAGTGATTACCTTGTAATTTTCATTTTACCAGAGCTTTCATGAAAAGTAATACAATAATTATGAAAAACGCAATGTGAATATGATTATGAATAAGCCTGTTTCTTTTACTTATTCAAAGGGAGCTACACGTGGCAAGATATTTATTTCCACATATAGTAGTTTACTTAAGTGAGATTTTTGTGAGATTGAAACATGAAATATATTTGTACAGATGGAAAGATATTTTATTCTGATTTTAACCTATAAAATATACCTGCTGTCGTTATAAAATAAAAAACATAATTCCATACCTAAATTCCATAAGTTTAAAATGTTGTCTTTCTATGAGATCTGAACATTGAAGGGAATTTTAAACATTTAAAACAAACCAGTTGGACTTCTAAGCATGAAATATTAAACTCATCGTATATTTAATACCCATAAGTCACATGTTGGTTACTAAAATGTTGCTGTTTACAACAGCATGACTGAACTGGACAAAGAAATAAGTACCTTAAGAAGTGGCCTGAAAGCAGTAGAGATGGTGAGTATTTGTTTCTTGTTCTAATTCCCAGTCTCATCACTATCTCTGGTGCATGTAGTATTCCTGGATAAACATTTGTTGATTTAAAAGTACAAACAACAAAGAAGCAAAGGCAGGTTGCATTTAGCCAGGCAACTCAACTTTCGGCAGTAAGATGTCATGGAGGTGTCACTGATGCCGGAGCTAGGAAACTGGACCTAGAGTTCCAGCAATTTCCTGCTTGTGAGGCAGGACTCATTAAAATGCCTTGGGTTAGATAATCTTCATGGATCCTCTTGGTGTTCACGTTCTATTAGTAGATGATGTCTGCTCTCTCAGTAGAGCAGTGGAACTTCTCCGTTGTCTTTGAGTCGGCCCAAAGGAGAGTATTTATTAAGCAGACACTTGGGTGTACAGTCAGTTCTCAAGGCAAGGGGTCAATCACTATGATTCAGAAGCCTTGCCTTACAGGTGTTGCAATGGCCAAGAGCAATTAGTCTAACAAATACTCAGCCCAGCCACACCCAGATAAACAAAGTTGCGTACCAGAAGAAGGGTGGATTTAGGTAAGTCTGAGGCTTGTGAAATGACTGACATATGTTAGAGGAAGCTCCTCTTCTGGAGGAGATGAACTTTGATCTGTGGCTGAGAAAAAGGTGAGTAAACTTAGGTGCGTAGGAGAGGGGTTGTCCCAGGTATACAGACAAGTGGGGCCCAGGCCTCCGCTGAAGGAAAGCAGGTCAGATTGCTGGAGGCAAAGGAGGCGGTGGAATTAAACATGACTGGGATGGCACAGTGCCACATGGGTACTGCCCAAATACTGCCACCAGTGAAGAGACGGGTCAGAGTATGAGAAACCTAGCTCAGGAGAGTGGACAGTGCTCTGGTGTGGCACTTGGTAAAGGAGACTGTTTCACAAGCAGCTTGGAAATGTGCCCCTTTCTTAAGTATTTTTCAAATCATTTATCAATAATGCCATGAGGACCTTCCTTTTTTAAATCACAAAACTATGCCATACAAAGTAGTCTACTTCATTAAACACATACGTCTAGTAAAAATTAAAGTTATAATGTCTAAGCTTTTCTGTTTGTTTTTAATAAATTAAGGAGCATGTAAAGTTTTCTTTTTTCCCCTGGGGATGAGGGGCAGGGGTAATGGTGCTGTTTAAAAAGAAAAGAAGATGAGCTAATTGAGAAAATCTTTTTCTCCCAGCCCCAGTCGGCCAAGAGACTAAGTGAGCACGTAGGATGGTCCTCAGCTCTCAGAGGCCAAACTGAAGAAGGGCAGTTTGGGACGAGGCTTGTTTTATTTCCTCCCTGTAGAAGGCTTTCTTGAGGACAACATGGCAGTTATGACAGCCCTAATGCCTAATAATGGGTGTTCTGATCCTTGCGTCTGAGCTTGTTCACAGCACAGCATGAGAAAGGGAGCCCAAGGAAGTTTTGTGTGTTGGGTTTATTAAAGGTAGTTTTGCTGAAATCTCTCCAGCCCCTGGGTCACATATGCTATAACACATTCTTCATAGGGAAGAGGCTACAGAAGCCTCCCCCTTCCCTGGCAGCTTAAATGTCAAGATATGACTCGGGAAGGAAATATCGAGAGGCAGACCTTGGCTTGTCTAAATATTCATGCTTTCTGATTGTGATTTGCACAAATTGATTAGATTGTTTGAAGAGATCAAAGATGGACTTCTTATGAAATTATACATTCATGAAGCACTTTAAAATTGCTTTCATGTCTTTGCATCTCACACATGCACCATGCCCACTTTCCAGGCCAAAGTACTAGAATCGTGGCAATTTCTTTCAGTCAAAGCAAACTCCATAATTTATGTTTCCACTACTGTATTTCATTTGATTCTCATAGTGATGTGGATATTGCCCTCTTTTAACAAATGAAAAAACTGAGGCCCAAGCTACTTGGTACGGGTAAAAACTAAATCAGTGGTGAAGCTGATATAGCACCCAGAGCCTGTGGCCTCTACGTTCCTGCTTATCGGTACCTCTGCCAAAGCAGGTATGAAAGAAAAGAGAGAGATCCAGATTGAGACAGTTGGACACAGCATAGTTGTTACTGGGACTCTGGAGTCAGGCAGACCTGAGTTCACATTCTGGCTCTGTCATGTATCAGTTACTCGACTTTGAGCAAATTATACTTTAAACCCTCTAAACCTCAATTGACGTTCCTGTACAATGGGGATAATGCCTCACTCATGGAAGTGTTGTGGGATTAAATAAAGTGCATCTGGCAGTGGTTGAAATTAATTATTAAAATTAGATTTGGAAAAAAATTAGATTTGAATAACCTGCGTGTATGGAGAATATGGGTAGTTAACAAGATACTAATACTCCTACCTGCCTGTTAACAAGAACGAAATGCTATGGACAAGAAGAAAAATGGTAGTTGATTATGGTGCCAAACACTACAGTTGTGATTCGACTGACCCAGATATCATGGTTTAGGAAGTAAATAGACTTGGCTGAGAGGGAAAGAAGGAAAATTCAAGGAACCAGAATTCTAAGCACAGAATATCAACAATGAAATTCTCTTGCTTTCAGTCACGCACCCTTTAAATCAAATTTGCTCTCTATTATTTGTTTGATTTCTATTCATTTTATCCAAATACTAATATGCTTATGTTAAAGCCAGTATAAGAAAACACGCTGATAAAGTACTCAGATGATTGGTTAAATTGCTCTTTGCAAATATATGTGTGCACGTGGACATGGCTCTAATATGGTGGAAAGAAGGACTGGTGGAGCTAGAGCATCACAAAATGTTTCAGAGCAGGTTTCTATGTGTTTGCCACTCTGACTTATTAAATTTTAGGCCTATGAAAATGATGCAAGGTATGCCTGCACTTAACGTCTTCGCTGACGTTATTCATTTCCTGTGTTTAAGGAGCTGGAATATCAGAAGTCTCAGCCCCCACAGCCTGGAGATAAGTTTGTGTCTGTTGTCAGCCAGTTCATCACAGTAGCCAGCTTCAGCTTCTCTGATGTTGAAGATCTTCTAGCAGAAGCGAAAGACCTGGTAAGTTTCCCTTTGCACACTGAGTATTGTCTGACAGGCCGGTACTTTCAGATATTGTACTATATTTTCATTTCTAGGACTGTGTTCAATTGAAACATACCCTTTTTGTCTAGATGGCCTATGTTGCCTTTAGGTTAGCAAGACCATGAAGTATCTGAATGGTATATAACCAGTAAATGCTCTGACAATTTTCTTATGGTTGGTAGTGGATCAAAGTACTTGTCTCAGAAAACCAGAAAAGAGTAGATTATGGAAACCAGAGGTGAGAGCAGGTGTGACCAAGACCATGTACCTCAGTACCTGTAAGTAGTATGCTCTCCTGAGATAGAATGTCAGGAGGACAGGATACTCCTTAAAATCTCATATTAAATGAGATGCACTTTAATTCACAGCCTCATCACAGTAGGAATAGAAGACATTTCTTTTTATGATTTTTGCTATTTCAAAATTTTGTTTTCCTATAAAGGAATAGTTTTTGTTGGCTAATAACCAAGATCTCCCTCTCTCCCTGGCCCCACCGTTGCTCTCATTATTTCCACTTCCAAAATATATACATGTTCATTACATACATATGAACACATTCTCTCATTCTCCCTCATCCCCCTTCTCAATATTAAGCTCCCGCCCTGCCCTACTGAGTACTTCCATACGTTCCATCTCTCAGTTGCCACAAATTTTACTTTAAATTCAAACTTTCCTTTGAGTAATGGATGCCATTTTTCTGTGGTCATGTGCTTGGCGATAGATATGAATTGTTTATGTAAGCGTACACACATACTGGTTAAAGTTCAGAAGTAGACTGTGTTAAAGTACATTAGCTAGTCTCAATCTTAAACCCTACTTCCAACACCACTAAATAAATGGAAAGACAATATACGACTCCTGTTAGAGGTCCAGTCTCTGCTATCCCATGATTACAATCAGTCAGCTGTGTCAGCAGCCTCCACTGGTATCGCTTCCAGCCATGACTTGTATATACCTCACTGCTTTGGAGTATACACTTTATGAAAGAAGGGACCCTCACCCCAAATCATGCAATATAGTACTTACTCCATCAAGGGCTCTAATGTTTTTGTAAGTATCAACCGGGTAGTTAATATTTTATTTAAACACACATACACACACACACACACACACACACACACACACAAAACCTCTTTTTCCCTCATTTTAGCGTGGGAACTTTAATCTGGAACTAGTTTTCTTCAGATTTCTAAGACTAAAATATACATGACTTCATCGGCAACCAGAATTCCTAGATAAAGAGATCATTAAGGATGGCTTGAAGTGCATGAACTTGAATGTTTTAGAAACTCAATTGTGGGCTATCTATTGCTGTTTTGTTCATTCCAGAACTTTTAAAAATTAGCTTTTAAAACCATGGAATAAGCTAGAGCACTGTATGTGGCATGTGAAGAATGTTGTGTTCTTTGCTAAAGAGCTCTGGTTTCTAATAGAATATTTCCAAATAAGTAAAACATTGAGAACAACTCAGTGAAGGAAAAAATGGTAAAAAGAACATTTTTATTATAAATTTAAAGATGTGAAATAGTATTTATAAAATGTTATATATATATATATATGCATATATATAACAATCAAAAATTTTTATTTAAGAATAAATATTGAGGGGGAATTAAAAGAAGGGAATCAAAAGGTACAACTTTCCAGTTATAAATAAGCACTGGGATGTAATGTACAAGGTAACATTGCCATATGCTGTACTTGAAAACGTATTAAGAGAATAGGCCTAAGAATTCTCATTCAAGGGAAAACAAATTTTTTTCATTTTTTAAATCTGTACGACATGGATATTAACTAAACTTGTGATAATCATTTCATGATATACATAAATCAGGTAGGTCATTATGCTGTACATCTTAAATGCTGAATGTAATTATATCTCAATAAAATGGGGGATGGGGACAAAAAATACAAGAGAATAAGTATTGAAAACATTTCCTTTAGGTAGATAGTATCACTGAAATATTAGGACACCTTAATATAATAAAGACAAGTAATTCAAGAAAAATAAAAGCAGTTAGAAACTCTTGGGTTGGGGGGATACTGCATAGACATTTCATGGTCTAAATATGAAGAAAATTATTAAAGATCCGGAAATGGTTAAGTAGTTGATTAGGCAGAGGGAATGCGAAGTCTTTGGACTTTGAAGCTAGAAACACCATCTTTAGTAGCTTAGGAGGAACAGCCTTAGATCCTACAGAAGGAAGAAACATTCTAACAATTTGACCAGCATTGAATATTATTTGGATAGTCATAGTAATGTTAAGGCTCCTGAAGGCATGTGATCTCAAGTTAAGAAGATAACTACCAGAAGGGCTAAAATTAGAAACAGTTAAAACTAAAAAGACTGAAAATACTATTTCGTTACATAAAAACATTTTTATTGAATTCTTTAAAGTTCCCCCTTAATATTTTGCATTTTAACCATTTTTAAAAGATTTGCTTTGAAAGGAGTTCTAAAACAAAGAATTTGAAATAAAATTATGTTCTCAGACATAAATTGTGGGTTGCATTAATGCTTCTATAATCAGTTATTGTTTCCTAATTGAGGCCTAGGAAATATAACAGTACCAGCATTGTTTATGATTAGAAAGAGCATCTAAGAAGCACTGAATCCCATTTGCTTTTGATATTAACCATATGGCACCAATAAATGATATTAAACTACTTCAAAGAAAAGTTAAAAGTACAAGTTTCCCTACCCCTGCTGAGTTTGCTATTAGTTTTATGTCTTGAATGTTCTGCCTTACAATATTTTGCTTTTTTGTTTTTACTACTGTTTAGTTAATAAAATGTCATAGGAGGTAATCACAGATGTTAAGCTCAAATGAGGCAGACAAGAATAAATGGTTTCAAAAGTTGAGGAGTATTACATTTTTTACTTTAGAAATGACCAATAGACATGTCTGGCAGCTAAAGATTACTATAGGCTCACTAAAATCCAGCAAGTTATATTTGACTCAATTTGAGCTCAAGTGCTTCTAGTGAGATTTATATTTTGATTATGGAACCCTCATAGAACACTGAACTTCTTAAAACCCCCCCCTTTTTTTTTCCAGTTTACCAAAGCAGTGAAACACTTTGGGGAAGAGGCTGGCAAAATACAGCCGGATGAGTTCTTTGGCATTTTTGATCAGTTTCTTCAAGCTGTGTCAGAAGCCAAACAAGAAAATGAAAACATGAGAAAGAAGAAGGAGGAGGAAGAGCGCCGAGCTCGCATGGAAGCTCAGGTAAGAGAATGATCAACCTGAGATTCCACCTCCTGGAAGTTCTGTTGCTGCAACTGTGGGTTTTTAAACAGCGCTTTGGTATGCTGGCAAGAAGGAGGGCGTCAGAGTACTGTCTCTAGTGCTGCTGGGAGTTTAAATTGGTATGATGTTTCCCATAGGCAATTTGGCATATCCGAAGCCCAAAACACGATCTCCACATTCTTTGATCTGAAATCCCATTTCTTAGAAATTATTCCAAAGAAATCATCATAAATTTGCAGAAGAGAGCAGCAGTCTTTCCCCAACTTGGTAACAGTCTAAATGTTTACCAGCTAGGCATTGGTTCTAAATGATGTAATAGCTAAATAATGGAATATTTATGAAATCCTTAAAAGTCATGTCTTCAAAATTATTTAATAATGCAAGAAAGCTTAAAAAATGATTTCTACATGAAATCTTTTTTTTTTTTTTTGTAAAATAAGTAGTAATATATATAATAATGGTGGTAGGATATTTGCCAAAAAAGTTCACAGTGGTTATCTTTTGATAGTAGAATTAAAGATGATTTTTTTCACCTTTTGTTTCTCTGGATTATCTAAATTTTCTATAATGTATGTGTATTATTTGGCTTTTAATTATATAACTCATATACGGCAGGTTCTAGGCATCCACACTAGATATAGGCTAAGCCTTTAATAAGGGGAGTGGGCTGATAAGTATTGCTTTGCTCTTTATATACCATCAAAGAAACTAATGTTTGGGGTCTATTTAATGGTGATAATTTTTTGTTCTGTTATAGAAATACAAATTGCTTCAGTTGCTCTTTTTTTTAATAATTTTTTTATTTTTTAATTATAGTTGGTACAATATTATATTAGTTTCAGGTAGGAACATAGTGATTAGACATTTAAGTAACTTATGACGTGATCACCCCAATAAGTCTAGTACTCATCTGACACTATACAGAGTTATTACAATATTAATGCCTATAGTCCTTATGCTATACTTTATATCTGCATGACTATTTTTAACTACCAATTTGCACTTCTTAATCCCTTCCCCTTGTCCACCCACCCTCTTACCCCCCTCCCATCTGGGGAGCTTCAAAATGTTCTCTGTATCTATGAGTTTGTTTCTGTTTGTTTATTTTGTTCTTTAGATTCCACATATAAGTGAAATCATATGGCATTTGTCTTTCTCTGTCTGACTTACTCCACTCAACACAACACCATCTAGGTCCATCCATGTTATTGCAGATGGCAAGATTTCATTCTTTTTTTTTATTATTATTATTTTATGGCTGAGTAATATTCCATTGTATATATGTACCACCTCCTCTTTATTCGTTCATCCATTGATGGACACCAGGTGGCCTCCATATCTTGGCTATTCTAAGTAATGCTGCAATGAACATGTAGATGCACATGTCCCTTCAAGGCAGAATTTTAAGTTTCTTTGGATAAATACCCAGAAGTGGAACTATTGGGTCCTTCTTTATCTTCTGTTATAGCCTTTGTTTTAAGTCTATTTTGTCTGATATAAGTATTGCTACCCCAGGTGTTTTTTTTTTTTAGTTTTGTTTCCATTTTCATGAAATATCTTCTTTTTCAATCTGTGTTTATCTTTTGATCTGAAGCAAGTCTCTTGTAGACAGCATATGTAAGCATCTTGTTTTCTTATCCATTCAGCCACCCTATCTTTTGATTGGAGCATTTAATCCATTTACATTTGAAGTAATTGTTGATAGATATATAGTTACTGCCATTTCATTATTCATATGTTTGATATATTTTTTTCTTCTTCTTCTTAAAGAAGTCTCTCCAACACTTTATGTAATACTGGCTTGGTGGTGTTGAACTCCTTTACCTTTTTCTTGTCTGCAGAGTTCATCACTCCCTCGATTCTAAATGATAGCTTTGGTAGGTAGAATAATCTTGGTTGTAGGTCCTTGCTTTCATCACTTCGAATATTTCATGCCAGTTCCTTCTGGCCTCCAAAGTTTCTGTTGAGAAATCAGCTGACAGTCTTATGGGAATTCTCTTGTAGGCTTTCCTCTTGCTGCTTTTAAGATTGTCTCTTTGTATTTATTCTTTGACATTTTAATTGTGATGTGTCTTTGGGTTTATCTTGTTTGGGACTCTCTATGCTTCCTGGCTTGTATATCTGTTTCCTTTGCCAGATTAGGGAAGTTTTCTGTCATTATTTTTTCAAATGGGTTTTCAATTCCTTGCTCCCTCCTCCTTCTGGTACCCTCTAGGATGCAAATGCTATATATTTGATGTCGTCCCAGAGGCCCCTTAAACTATCCTCATTTTTTTAAACTCGTTTTTCTTGTCACTGTTCCGATTGTGTGTTTTCTGCTACCTTATCTTCTAAATTTCTGATTCAGTCCTATGCTTCATGTAATCTACTCTTGATTCCCTCTAATGGACTCTTCATCTCAGATATTGTATTCTTCATTTCTGACTGGTTCCCTTTTATGTTTTTCATCTCCATTTTTATGTTTTCTGTCTCTTTGTTAAAGTTCTCACTGAGTTCATCTACTCTTCCTGTAAGTTCAGTGAGCATCCTTCTAACTAGTGTTTTGAACTCTGCATCTGGTAGATTGTCTCCATTTTGTTTAGTTCTTTTTCTGGAGCTTTGTTCTGTTCTTTCATGTGTGGGACATGTGTCTTTGTCTCCCCATTTTGGCTACTTCCCTGTGTTTATTTCTATGGGGAGGGCAACTAAGTCTCCCAGTCTTAGTAGAGTGGCCTTATGTAATAGGCATCCTGTGGGGCCCAGTGGCACAGTTTTCCCCTGGTTACTTGCGCCGGGTGCTCCAGGTATGTCCCTCATATGGGTTATGTATGTCCTCCTGTTGTAGTTGAACCGTGGTTGCTGTTTGCATGTTGATGGGAGGGATTGACCCTTGGGCTGATTGGTTGTGAGAACTGGCTGGTGAGGGGCCTACCTTATAAAGCAGAATTCACTTTAGCAGGGCTAGGTGCCTGTCCAGTCTGCCCTTTGAGTTTGTCATCCTTGAATGCAGCCCTGTGTGGTGTTCCAGCCCTGGGAGGAGCTCCGCAGTAGCCTGTGCACTGTTCAGCCTGCAGCCTGTGCACTGTCCAGGGCCACCTGGCAAGAGTCACCAAGCAATCTACAGATGACTGCCACCTGTGCTGGGCTTAGAGGTGCTTCAAAAGACTAAGCTGGGAACAGAGGCCAGCTGTTGATAGTGCCAGACTTGGGGCTGCTCAGCAAGTGGTCCTGGTACTGCTCGTTTGGGTTTTATGAACCTTTAAGAAATTTCAGGAAAGTCTACAGAATGAGCCAAGACATGCCATTTTGTATGGAAAAGCCACTGGAGGCGGCTTGAGTAACCCTACAAGTTGGGGTGGGCAGAGTCTCAGGAAATCACCTGTACCTGGTGACCTGTGTTATCTAGGTTGATGGAGATTCACATATGATGGTGCCTATGTCTGCACACTGGGAAGTGGGGAGGGCTCAATAAAGGAACAATGGATTCTACCAGCACTTCTGTCTGGGATACAGCTGCCCCTCCAGCCCTCACCTTGAGGCCAGACAATTCACTCCCTCCTTTTATGTCCCTGGCACTTTTCAAGCAGCTGCCCCAGCACTGGAGCTCAGAGTGAGTGAGTCTGTCAGGTCAATGAGTAATTTTGTGCATAGGCCCTTTAAGAGGAACATCTGCAATTCCCACAGCCGTCCCTCTCACTCAGCCACAATCTCCACTGGTTTTCACAGCCGGAAGTCGTGGGGACTTCTCAGCACTGGAACCCTGGGATGGGGAGCCTAGTGTGAGGCCAGGACCCCTCGCTCCTCCTGGGGACCTCCACAGCCAAGATATACCTCCTGATTCTGAACCACCATAGGCAGTTATGGGACCAGCCCATCTGGCCTCTCTGCCACTCCTTCCAGTCTCAAGGTTGTTTCTTATGTCCCCAGTTGTAGGACTTCTGTTCCACAAGACCTCAGGCAACTCCCAATGGTGCTTCTACTGTAGTTTCATTGTAATTTTGATGTGGTCATGAGAGGAGGCAAGCACAGTGTCTACCTACTATGCCATCTTGACCGGAAGTTGCTCTTTTTTTAACTAGAATATCATGAGGTTTACCTTGCTCCTGCATGGTGAGAGTCTAATCACAAAGTAGTGGTGACTTTATTTCATTATTCATTGCTTCTACAATGAGACCTCTTATCCCAAGTACCCTTTTCTCGTGTAATCAAGGGGGTTAGCAGCTAAAGACAAACATGGTTTGGTATGACTGCAATCTTGTCATGTTTCACAAAATTCATCGCCACTGAAAACAAAATACAACACTTTGACACTTCTCTAAGATGTTGCTTTCTATTTGTAGCTCAAAGAACAACGTGAAAGGGAGCGTAAAATGAGGAAAGCAAAAGAAAATAGTGAAGAAAGTGGAGAGTTTGATGACCTGGTTTCAGCTTTACGCTCAGGAGAAGTATTTGACAAAGACCTTTCTAAACTGAAACGGAATCGCAAACGCATTACCAACCAGATGACGGACAGCAGCCGAGAGAGACCAGTCACAAAACTTAATTTCTAATTTTCTTTGAGTACTTTTTTAGAAAGTTCACTAGCAGCCCTTTGAAGTGACTAGAACTTTTCATTACACTGCCTTGCAATCCAAACAGTGGCAATTTCTTCTTTCATCCGTGAGTGAATGTGTGAATGTGTGTATGTAAATGTATGTGTATATGTGTACTAAAAAAAATGTATATAGAAGTCTGAGTTGTCTGGAGACATATCTGTATGGGTAAAAAAAAAACAAAACAAAAAACAAAAAAACCTTTATTAATGTATGTACTCAGAAACCCTTTGTGTATGCATTCATATTGAGTGTGGCTCATTTTCTTCCCCTGAACACCATGACTGTTCAAAAGCACAACACTATCTCCTGAAAGAGATGACAGACATCTCTAGAGTGAAAACAAAAACAAAAAAAAAAAGAAAGAAAGAAAGAAAGAAAAAAAGCTTGAGAAATATTTTGTGGTTTCCAAGCTTGGTATACTTTGAAATTATTTTCATTGGTGGAACTGGTGTTGGAAAAATATAGATTTAAAGTGGTTTTTGATAGTCGACAATGTGATGCTGGTGCATCAGTAACTGATAGGACCAGCTTAGAATTTCTGACATTGATGTGGAGATTCGGTCTGTAAATGTTTATTGAGAACATCTTGCACACAATCTAAATTATGTAGACTCTCAATCAGAATTTTTTTATATATTTAAAACTTGATCATCAATTTTTTTCCCCCTAATTTCATCGAGTTTTCTGCCAAGCGCTCTTGATGATTTCTTTACATTGCTTTTGGAAAGAACACTATTTATCTAAATACAATCTAGGCTCTTGTTAAAAAACAAGATTGCCAGAATGTGCTTGTTCTAACAATATAGATATATAAACTTTAGAAATAAAATTTCCCACTCAAGACCTAAAAGGAAGAATTCTCTGAAGGGATGAAATTATTTTTAAAAAATTTTTATGGGGTGCCTTTTTTTTTTTTTTTTTTTTTTTTTTTTGGTATTTTCTATTTTCTGTTTTATAAGACAAGCCACGTCTTCTGTAAATATAGGTCTGGACTAAAGGACACTTAGTAAATGCATAAAATGTCAACAATACCAACAGAGATGCCAAGATCTATTTATCTCCAAGTATGTTTGAAGTGGTTTCCTGTTTATATGTTGTCATTTTAAATTGTGTGTCAGTAAAACTACCTGTAAATTTTCAGTCCAAAAGATAAAGCTCTCAGGGAGAAATGAATAAAAACAATGAACATTAGAAAATAAAATGTAGATGCTTACCATTAACCTACCAACTCTTAATATCCTTAAGTTATATGTAAAGAGGACTGTTACTTCTCTTTTTCTTTTCTTTTTTTTTTTTTTTTTTTTTGCTTTGCTTTATTTATTTGTAGTAGGGGAGGGGGACTAAGGTTCTCTCTTTTATTTCCATTGATCCTGTTGTGGTTAGGTTTCCTGTGGAGAGAGTAGTTTGTCCTGTTGCACTAGAACATTATTTACTCATTAAATTGAGTTTTTCAGTCAATTAACAAATATTTATTAAACACCTACTATGTATCAGGCATAGTAGGGCTACAATGGTAAGCAAGACAGAACCCCTGCCCCCAAGGAGCTCACGTTCTAACGGGGACATTAAGGGGTGAATAGAATACCAATGTGTGCGCTGTACAGGAATCGTGCTATTTAAAAGTAATTTGTATAAACTATAATGCTTAGTGCAGATGGCAAGTTCTCTGTGCTATGTGAAAGCTGTGAAATAGTGCTCTAAGAGTTGTCAAGAGCTGTGGTTTTACATTTTTCCCCTCATTGCAAAACTTAGTGACTTTCTACATATTATATGGAAGTAAATGACTAGCAGAATAAACAGTCATACACAGCAGAGGTTGCGCTCCCCCAACCCTTAGTTACCACGATCTGCAAATACACCATATTAAAGGTACAGATGGAGACTTCGCTCAAACAAAGCTTAGAGATGAGGAGGAGTGGGCTATGCTGATGGATTTGTCTATTCCTTAACTAAAGTGCCTCTATGTATATTCTTTTCTATTTATAGCTGGAGAAATTTGATCTGGCTCAATTTTGGAACTATTTTGAAAATGGCTTTGTTATACAGTTTAAGGAATGGACAAGTGGATGGAGAGTCACATAAAGGAGCAAGTTTGTGTATCATGTCCCTCTTGCCCCTTTTTAATCATCTTAATTTTGATATGGCCATCCTGGTAGGCCATCTTTGCCATTTCCATTTTTGGTTTCTTTCCCCAAAAGCTGTGTGCAGGTAATTCCATGTGCCATTGTTGAAAAAAAATCTACTTTTTAGATTGGTGCTGGTATAAGTAGCCACTTTTCTCTCTTGGGTGCGTGTTTTAAATTTGTTTGTTTGTTTTTTTAAATTAATGCCAAAAAGAAAAAGCATTATAATTTGTAAACTTAATTATATGTCTTGTATCTTATTAGCTTAGTAGTTGGAACCACTTAGTCTTTAGGTGCAAGACTGTTGTTATAGTACCAAGAAAAAAATGTTGTATGTGTTATGAGATTGTACATTTTTTTAAATAGCAATATGCAATAAAGAGATGAATTCATTGAGTGTATGGATATGCTTTCTATGAGTTATTAAAATAGCATTATCAAGTTTCTTTGCACTTTCCACCATCAAATTTAAATATTGCAAGTTGTCTACTAAGTCAGAAATATATACATATTTTTTAACTTGTACATACTGGACCTAGAAGGGTATAGTTCTCTGCTATGGTTTATTCAATATGTCCCCAGACTACCATATCATCCCTCTTTCTATAACTCTTTCCATAACCTCTTTGTGTAACTTTATGGGTTATACAATTTCACAGAGGGGCTAGTGATGAAATTATTTAACTGAGAGTATTGAAAAGACCCAAGTCTCTGGAATCAAAATCTTTTTTCATTTTGAAGCACTTCCTTTTTAAAAATTAATTTGTGGTATAGGTCAATATGGGGAAGCGTCACCTGTACAGAGAAAAAAAATGTATTTTATCCTCTAAAAATTGAGACTTTCTTCAGCCCTACATAATTTTGGCTGCCTGGCTTTCCTCCACTCAATTTGAAGTCAAGCTGAAAACAAATTGTCCCAATAGTTGATAGAGGACTGAAGCACTTTTAATTTTTAAAATGGACTCATGATGTTCTTGCCAACCATCTTGTTTTTCATTTAGTCACTCGATATTGCCTGGTATCCCAGGGCTGCTTTGTTCTCTTATGTTTTGTTCTCATTCAGATGGGAGAGAGGCTTCTATATGTTGGACAAATTTTATATTCCATCCCACAAATGGAATGTACTATTGCCTATATATACATCTGGATATGGAGCTTTGTACAGAACCACCTAGATACATCAATTGCCCTTGATGTATTGATAGAAATAGGGGGAAATATGAAACTTTCATGTCATTACACTTATTTCTGGGTTTCCCCCCAGAAATCTTCACTGGAAAATGTGCTTTGTCAAGTGGTGAATCTATTCAATCCTCCAAAACTTTGCCCCTTTTCTGTAAAGTAACATGGGTTTTTGTGAGGCAAAATAAAGATAATCTTTATTAAACTAATTTGTACACAATTATTTAAAAGACTGAGTTCTGAAAGAGGGAATTTTTTCAGATTTTTTTCTTTAAATAACATCAGCTATTTTCTATCAAGTGGAAAACTTTAAGAACTCCCAAGGTTTAAGAATTACTTTGTAGCGTTCAGTTCCATAAACATTAGCTTTGAGAAGTTAAGTTTCTCTACATTGGACTGTGCAGAGAAATTTAAAGTCAAAGTTGTGGGGCTTCTTGTATTGGGGTCATTTACAGACCACCACTATGTTAAGTGCCCGTTTTCTCTCAATGGTCTATATATTGTTTTAAGTCTCTATATCCCCATTTCCCCTATTAGTATGAACTCTACTGAAGTTTAAAAACCTGTTGAATTCATAATTAACAAATGGCTTAAAATCTATAAATTCTTAGAGAAAGTTTGGACCCCCTAGAGAAAGGAGTTTCTTTAAGGAATTTTGCATTTTCCATAGCAAAGACAAATCAAAATTATTTTTCATCGATCTTGTGGGGAAAACATCAAATCTATTCTTTGGTCCCTTCCCTGACATGCTTTTGTCTGCTACAATGGACAGTGTGTTTCCATGGTATCAAACTAACAACATGAACACTAGATTGCACTCTAGAGATTTTTGACAAAGGAGATCCTTATATTTATCAAACCTTGATGTGTTTTTGTTTCTCATGGGAGAGGGGTACCAATTTTACCACATCATTTAAATAAAATGTTTGTTCTCTCTGCTTCTTTGCCTGCGGTTTCTTTCACTGAGAGAAGGAAGAAAGGAAGCAGTTCAATACTCGTCTTCAGCACCATCTTCTATTTGATTTACACCCATTATGGTCATATGGGGACATTTCTGTAGCAAAGAAATCTGTAGTCCCCCATGTGATGGTGAGCGTTTCTTTTTAGTGTCCTTACCCCCATCCCTGTCCTCCAATGTAGGGAAACTGTCTACTAATGTTTGGGAACCATCTGACTCTGAGATGAGAAAGGGTGCCTGGAGAGGAGGTGATTGTGCTGCTGAGCAATGACTAAGGAAAACAGGCACAGGAGCTGCCAGCTGCTTGGCCAAGAAACCTCCCTAACAAATCAGGTTAAGTTGTCCTACTCCCTCTCACTTGCCCTCCCCCCAGCCAAACTCCCTTTGATACCTTATTGTGCCCCTTGACTTCCCCAGTTTATTCAGATCTAAGTATATCTTCAAGAAACAGCCCCAAGGGATAGCTTCTCGTTACACTTCCTTAGACTTCTATTCAGACCCCCACCCTTTGAGGCTTCAGCCCAGTCTCTAAAACCTCGTGATTAACTCTTAGACCAATAGGACCATGCTGTCCATTCCTTAACTCTACTTTAGAAGCCGGGAAGAGAGGCAGAAATAAAGAAAGGGTTGGTCACTACTGAGCTAACCATACTTAGTTCAGATTATAAGCCTTCACGGTTTCCAGTTGAAGCTAGTTTCTGCAAATTGACTGTCATTAAAAGACTCACAAAAAGAGACTGTCCTTTCTCACTCCCTTCCTGTCTTGTTTTCCTCAAACCAGCTTCATTTCACCATTATAAAGGCTTATCAGGAATTCTCTTAAAAAGACTTGCAGAAAACAGTCCTCTCCTGCTGCCTCAAATATGAGATACTTGACCCTGAAATGCAGCAGCTGTTTAGTGGCCTGACATTTTTATGACCGGTGAGTTCACACTAAAAGTTTGGCTTTCACTGTCTGCAGAGGCACCGCTGGGCACCGGGTCAGTGGGCCCTGTTTCACTGGAGCCACTGCTAAAGGATTAATGCAATGGGAAAAGGAGCTTCTACCACACAATCTGGTGAAAAGATGCTTCAAGGTCAATTGGCAGACTTTCGCTAGAAGGTGGTAAAGGTGACCCTGATGAATCCTAAAATAAAATCACCTATAGTCATTAAATATTACTCCCCACAGAAGATTGCTCCCAAGCTCCCCTGTGCCAACTTGTAAGCAACACAGTAGAACCTAATATCTCTAAGTTCCAGAGTTGTCTGTTACCATTGGACATGAGCTGTGACCTCAGGTGAGTCTCCTAAACACCTTTATTTCCCTTTTTGCAAGCTGGACAGAACAGTTGTAAAACTTCCCATTGCAGGATGTAGCAGTCCTGCCTCTAAGGCTCCCAGGACCCAGATGCCAGGGAGTCACTGCAGCCAACTTACTAACTAGAATTAAACAAACTCTCTTGATTGCACTATTTTTCAGCCACAGCCAAGAAGCCCAGCCTCCACACTGGCTGAGAAGAGGAAAAGTAGAAGGGCCCGTGCTGAGAGCAGACTCCATTTCAGCAGAAAAGGGGCTCGTTTCAGTACTTCTTTTTTACCAGGTGACTGTGGTAACATGGATCCTCAGAGCCCCATCAGGGCTGCGGCCAAAACCACAAGCATTGATTTAGTCATAAGATCAATGTATATCATTAATATGGCTTTTCTCTGTAGAGGTTGTGGTGACCCAGGAAGAGTGTGGTTGGAAGCCAAGGCAGGAACAAATTGAACTAAATGGATAGGCCCACTGTTCTCTTCCCTGGAGTGCTATGTTCTCAGGGACACTGCATTTTAAGAGCAATGCTGACACACGAAAATGTACCCTGGCAAGGAGGTTTAAAAACTGACTCAGAAGCATTCACTGGTAAGAAACTTTAAGCTGCAAAACAAATTATAAAGGAGATATGATAGCTAATCTCAAATATTTGAAGAGGGAGAAGGCTTATTCTGTATTTTACCAGAAGACAAGACTATAACCAATGGGCGAAAGTCCCCAACAAACTGAATTCATGTTTCTTAACCTGTGGAGAACTTTCAAACTCCTTTGACAACCAGCAGCTGGACAGGTGCCACATAAACATGCTCATCCTCAGAGATAGTCAAACCTCTCGACTGAATGCCCAGGGACTGATGACCATCCATCACATCAAGGATGTCAGAAGTTTGGGACTAAGTGACAGATCTGATAGCTGATTTTTTAAACCTTTTTACTTGGAAATAATTTCAAACTTATGAAAATTTGTAAAAATAAAAATAGCATAGGGAATACCCTATATGCCCTTTTCCCCAAGTCACTTATCGTTAACATTTTGTCCCATTTGCTTAATCATTTATTCTCTTGCTCTCTCTTTGTCTGTGTGAATGTGTACACATAATCTTTTTTTCTCAACCTTTAAAGTTAAGTTGTATACATCATGGCCTTTAATTCCTAATACGCATTTCCTAAGAATAGGGCTTTACTAATATAAATTCGGTACATTTATAAACTTTATAAATTTATATTGATATTTCTATCTAATCACCTATACATGGTCTAATTTGTCAGTTGAGATAGTAATAAATGTCCTTTTTAGCATTTCCTTCCTTCAGAAAAGCATCTAGTCCAAGATGCTTTTACGTAGTTGTCATATCTCTTTAGCCTCTTATATTCTTTAGCCCGTCTTTGTCTTTTATGACATTGACATTTTTGAAGAATAGTTCCTGTAATAGGCAGAATAATGGCCCACCAAAGATGTTACCTTACATGGCAAAGAAGTTAAGGATCTTGAGACAGGGAGATTTTCCCAGATCATCCAAGTGGGTCCAGTGTAATCACAAGGGTCCTTATAAGAGTGAGGCAGGAGGGTTAGAGTCAGAGATGTGAGAAAGGAAGCAGAGGTTGGAGGAATGCAATTGCTGGCTTTGAAGAAGGAAGGGTGCCATAAGCCAAAGAATACAAGTCCCCCCACCCACCTTTTCTTACTTTAACTATAATTTTCTTTGTGTTGTTCTTGTCTGATGTTTCTTTTTGTTAGATTGAGGCTATACATTCTTGGCTGGAAGACAACATAGGTAGTATCAGGAATCACACAATATTTGTCTGTCAATCATAGGTAACATAAATTTTCATCACTCAGTCAAGGTATCACTCAGTTTCTTCTCTGTATAGTTTCAGGGTTTTTCCTCTCTTGCAATGAATAAGCTGTCTGCTCCTCATCAAAATTTCCCCCTAGATTTAGCATCCATCAATGATTCTTGGCTGAACCAATCTTTATGATGACCGTTGCAAAATGATGATATAGTTCAGTTCCAACATTCCCTCCACATTTACCAGTTGGCCTCAGTATTCTGTTCTAAGCAAAAGCTCTCTCACCTCTTCCATTGTTATTTACCTCTGATCAGTATGGGCTCATGAATTCCTATTTTTTCCAGTGGCTTATAATCCATTATTTAACTTAATTCTTGTATGCTCAAATTATTCTAGATTTGAGCAGAGAAAGCCCCCTCAGGCTTGCTCCTGTGATCTTGTAATATGTCCTATTTTTTTAAAAAAGCATTTCCTAACTTTCTGGCATAACAGATAATTCCAGGTTTATCTTGTACCTACACTGTCAGCCTTGGAATGAGCCATTTTTCCAAGGAACTCTGATACTTTTTGTAGGAAATGGTATGAGACCTGAGATTAGATTTGCTCTTTGACCCATTTCACAGTGAGGAGATATATATGTGTGTATATACATATAACACATGTGTGTATATATCCATGCACATGTTTTAGAAATGAAAATTTCACACAAATTCCTTAAATTCCAATCCATCCCCACAGGGTCCTCCCTTACCTTCCTCGGTTCCATATTTGTATATCTCTTCTACGTAGTAAGAACTCTAATTCCCAAGCACATAACACATTTATGCTTTTGCTTAATCCTATATAGAATCTAAAAGGGTTTCAGAATTGTTTCTTACAGAACACTACAAAAAAAAAAAAAAAAAAAAAAAAAAAAACTACCCTACTAGAAAGTGTAGAATTTGTACTTCTTCCCTCTCTACTTCTCCTCCCATATCCCACTCTATTCCAGACTGAAGTATATAATCAAAAACTGTGTTCATAAATTACTTGAATTGGGCCTTTATTCTTTTTGTTATCCTCCTTTGGTGTGGTAATAATAATCATTTGAAATACACTTAGATTCATTTGTTTCCCTTTTCTTTCAGTTTTAATCAGGTTTTGTCCCCTTCTCACTTATTGATTTATTTTTTGCATATGTAGACTACTAACATACTTTCAAAGTCAAAACTATATGAAAAGGTATATTCATAGAGGTGTCACCCTCTCCTATGACCCTTTTACCCCACCTTATCTTGTAGGTATCCAACTTTAACGTTTTCTGCTTTATCTTTCCTTTGTTTCTTTTGTAATAATAAATAGATATGTGTATAATTACTTATTTTTTCTTCTTTTTTGCACAAAAAGTAGCATACTACATATGTTCTTTTGCAGTAAGCCTTTTATACTTAATATTTGTTGAAAATCATCTCCTGTTAATTCATATGGATCTTTAACCTCATTCTTTTTTATAGCCTGATAGCACGCCGTTGTGTGTAGATAATATAGTTTATTCAACCAATCTCCAAAATTTTCTAATTACATATAACATTGCAATGAATAACTTTGTGCATCTCTATGATTGTTAGAGGTGTATTTCCAACATAAATTTCTAGAAGTGGGATTGCTGTGTCGAAACATAGACATATAGGTCATTTTGTTAAATATTACTAAATTACCCTGACAGGGACTATACCATTTTGCATTCCCACCAGTAATGTGTAAGTGTGCCTAACGAACTCAGTCAGTTTTCACTATCGCCACTGTTATCATCTTGGACTAAGCACTATCATCTCTCTTCTGGATTGTGGCAATGGCCTCCTAACTGGTCTCTTTGCTTCAGCCTTTTCCACTGTAATCTATTCTCATCACAACAGCTAAAGTGATGCTTTCAAATGTATTTAAAATCATGTCATTCCTCTGCATAAACTCTCCAGAGGCTTCCTTTCTCACTTAGAAGTAAATATGACAGTTCTCACAATGGCTCTCTAGATCCTAAATGATCTGGACACCAGCCCAGCACCATCACCCTCCTGAAAGTAGTGATGTCCTCACTACTTTCCTTCTTCCTTCCTTTGCTCCAGCTGCATTTGCTTTCTCTTCTTTCATGATCATACCAACCACCAACCTCCATCAGTCTTTGTACTTCCATTTCCTTTGCCTAAAGCACTCTTCCCTTAGATATCACTTCACTTTCTCTGCCATCTCCTCCAGATCGTTCTTCTAATATAACCTTCTCAGTTAAAGACTTCCTTGCCACTCATTTTATAATTACAACCCACAGCCATCCCAGCATCCATCCCTATTCTCTGCTCTATTTTTCTTCATAATACTTACCACTACATATTTTGCATATCATTTATTTATTATGTCTCCTAATCTTACTCCACCCATTAGAATAAAACTTCCATGAAGTTAGAGATGTTTGTTTTGCTCACTGAGAATTTCCAGCACCTGGAACAAGTTCTGATATACTGGGGGATTGTAATAAATGTTAAATTGAATGCATGACTTCAATACATCACTCTCTTCTTTGATAGATCAAATATGCAAAAAAACTAAAGACATGAATAATACCATTGATGAGGTTGATTTAATAGATATATTTTTAAAAGATATATTTGAAATGATAAATCTCGCTTTTCAAATGTTTAAGACAGTGTTTCTCAACAGCAACTATTACATTTTTGTGCCAAATAGTTCTTTGTTATGGGGGCTATCCTGTGCATTATAGGATATTTAGCAGCATCCCTAACCTCTACCCGTTAGCATACCTCCCAAAGTTGTAACAACCAAAAATATCTCCAGGCTTTGCCTAATGTTCCTTGAGGAGTAAAATTGCCCCCAGTTGAGACCCATTCACCTAAGGTTACAGTCCCCAAACTGAACCATACATACACAAAAAGAATAGAATTAATGTTAAAAGTTTAAACACAAAATATTACAATCTTTTAGGGGGAAATGAGCCAAGAAATATTGGGTCAAAAGTTAACCCAAACTAATAGAGTTGCCAGATAAAATATATGACACCCAGTTAAATTATAATTTCACATAATAAATCATTTTTTAGTATAAGTATGTCCCATGCAATATTTGGGACATACTTCCACTAAAAATTTATCTCTTGTTTATCTGAAATTAAGATTTAATTGGGGATATCATATTCTAATTTGCTAAATCTGGCAACTCTCATTTATAAAATAATAAACGTAAAATCATTACATATAAAAAGACAGCCACTACACATAGAATACAGCCAAACTGTACTCAAAGGCAAAGGTATGTTTGTTAATACCTTCATTCTTAAAAAGAGAAATGTTTAAAAATGAAGTAAATATTTAACCTAAATTGCGAAAACAACCAAAAAAAAAAAAAAAGTAAAACAAACCAAGTAATCTAAAGGAATATCTCACAACTAAGTTAATTTAAAGGAGGAACCCTTTTCCACTCTAGTTATAGCCTTTCCAATGAGATGATAATACATACTCCATGTGCTTTAGCTCTTGGACAGAGCCGGGTACATTCTAATTATGCTCCACATCTGCTCACTCTTCTAGGTGCTCATCAATATCAGCTATTGATGTCTTTTCCCTTTGAACAGATTACCACACATCTTTGTCATACTGTGTAATGTTCTTTGCATTTTGTCTGCAGCCCCTGACCTTTTGACTAAAGGAAGTTCTTAATTACAAGTATAGACATTATTGCTTAAGGTGGTGACTTTAGAAAGGGCCTACTTTATGTCCACTTTGTTGATTTAGATTAGCTGAAACCTCAAGAATCTCAGTCTCTCTTATATATTATCCTCCAGCATCTACAGATGACTCCAATATTTTCAAGGCATTTCTCTCATACATCCTTTTAGACATTTTCAGGGAGATGGCAATACCTCTCTGAAGGCATCAGGTACACAAGACGTGAACCTGCGAGTGACTGGATTCCCTAAAGGAAGGGATTCTATCGACTAACTTTGAAAACCGGGATGGGAACAAAGAAAAAAGGCCTATTGCGTAGGCCTTTTATGGGCTATCACTGTATTGTCATTTCCTGAACAACATTCTTCTTATCAACAGTGGTTCTTTTGCCAAATTTCAATTTGAAAGAGCATTATAAGGGGGAAAATATCCAAATCTTTATGTAGTATTTCCTAGGTAGTAAACACAGGATTTCCTGCAACCGAAATGATTTCAACAAACTGCCTTCAAACATGGCCTAGTGACAAATTTGGACACGGTTTCGTTAGACGCAGATAAGCTTGCTGATTGAAATCTCCTCCAGCTGAACAAGGGGTTTTGCCAAGTGTGCAGCAAAGTTCACAAAGCTGCCCATCCCCACCAAGCCTGTAAGCCACAGAAATGAAGTTTCTTTCTATACTGATTCTTGGTCTTAATATTTCATGTGTTTATATATCTCTCCAAAGTAAAATCTAGAAGTGTGACTCATTCTTTTCTTTTGAGAATTCAAGTGGGCAGCATGGTGATTAATAAAGAGGAAGTTAGGTGGCCAACAAAGGCATTTAGTTCATTAGTTTTAGAAATAATAAGATTGGGGAATCCTAGAGGATTGATGCTGAGTTTTTGAACACTGGCATTTGTTTCAGGGAGGAAAGGCTAAACCTCCCAATCCACAACCTGCAGAGGAAGGAAGTGTGTTCAACAAAAGGGCAAGGAATCTTTCCCTCTCAGACATAATTCTGGTCACACCAGGATAATTTGTAAATCTGCATTAGAAACAGTTCCTTTCTCCATTTCCCATTCATAATAAGGTGCCTGCGATGAACTAAGTGACTGAAATTTTCTCCCCAGACTTCAGTCCCTCTTTGTTTTAAAATCCTACTTTAGTGCATTGCTTCCGGAAGCGTGTGGTTTCATGATTCCCAGTACACACTTTTGGCCTGAAACTCATTTGTACTTTCGTCATCATGATGATGTATCAAAGAGTCATAGCAACAGTTCCAGTTTGCCAAAGGACAGAGGATGCACAGATTTTGATTGTACCAAAATTCTACAGAAATATGGTATCTATGACATTATATGGAAGTCACTACAGAAGAAACCTTTTCAGGAAAAGCCAGGGTAAATCTTCATAGTGAGCATTTGTTGCCCCAGTTGCTTCCCCATGATATGTTTTTTGTGTTCATGGAACACAAACCTATAGCTTTGATGAACTGCCAACATTCATTCTGTTAGTCTCTGGTTTTAATTGCTGAGAACCCAAGAACATCTATCTGTTCACCATGTCTCAGCTTTGTCAACGTAAGAAACTTGCAAACCTGTAGAGGATTTTAATGAGCTTACTTGAGCCAAACTGACAATTGCCAGGAAGCAAAATCTCAACGGATTAAGAAATGCTCCAGAGAATGGCAGTTTTGCAACTTATTTTATATATTAGAATCAAAGGAGGAGACATGTAAGGAGGGTTCATTGGTGGTAGATTAAGGGGTCAAGAGAAAGCAAAGCAAGGAAATCTCTGGAATTGGATAAAAAGTAAAACGGAGGGACACATAATACTTCTTTTACATTGGTGGGCACAAGAGGGTTAATAATGAACATTTACAGCACACAGAGATGGTATGCAGGGGACAAGGTAACCATGAGGGGTTCTGTGGCCTCAGGCTCTGGTGTAGTGGGTTATGCCATGACAGGCTCACTTAAAGACTAACCTTCCTCAAGAAAGCTACAGGCCCAGGATGTGACCGCCCGCCATGACCTGCTTTTGGTTAGAAATTTTTATGTTCAAACCATCCCATGTGGTTACTTTCAGTCTCTAAGTTTGTAGGGCCTGGCATGCTGGCCTCCCCTGAGTTTGTCAGGTTAGTATGTGGCCTATTTTTCAAGCACAGCTTTAATATATTTATGAAAATGAACTCATTAAAATATGACCATATAAATTTCCATAATTAATATTGGAGAGGAAATTCCCTTTAGAGTAATAACAGCTACCATTTATTAAGCTCAGGCACTGTAATAAGCATTTTCCATAAAAGAACCCCATAAAAACCCAATGACATACTTTACAGATGAGGAAACTGAGGTTCGGGAAAATTTTAAAATTTATCAAGGTTTACACAAAATTCAACCATAATCTAACAAAAATCTGGGCCCTTAAAAATTCAATCAAAAAGATATGCAAAAGACACTACCATTATCCCCTATTTTGTTTTATTTATTTTTACTTCTATATTGACACTGCTATTCTGAGATTTAAACCTGAAGTTAGAACAGAGCCTGTGGCTAGCTCTCTGGGGCCATTTTGGTTCGAGCTTGCAACTGGGAATTTTCTTATAATAAAACAGTAGTAACAGAATGAGGTGACTGAAAGGGATTGGAAAGGACTCTAGTGAACACGTGTTTCAGTTTCTCGCCAACTACCTTCTTCAGCTAACCATATTCTCCCACCAGATGGTCAATCGGAATGTTCCCATCCCCACCCCACCAGATCAAGTGTTGTACATATGACCAAACAAGGCAGTCAGAGTTGAGGAATATTAAGTCTGGTTCTGTTAGGTAGCTAGTCAGACATGAGCAACAGGGGGAATAAAAGAATAAGGGCCCAGCCTAGAGACTGCCCAAAGAACACCCTATTGTTAGTTAAATAATCCCTCCTACATCTCCAGAGACAAAGGAAAGGAGGGTCATGGTTTTAGCTGACCTAATCTGGCTACATACAGATGCCTGCGTAGAAGGTCATTATAATACTATGTTTATGCCTGGAAGTTCATGAATCTAATTATAACAGACTATATTCTGGGTGAGCACATGCACACTAGGCAAAGTTATATAGCAGCGAGGTGTCAGTCAAAATGATCTCACTTGCCAATCACCTAGGAATGCCTTTGGAACCACCCCATCACAGCCCAAATATAAGGCAGACATTCCCACTTCTGGGCTCTTCTTTCTGTCCTCTTGTTGTAGTTGTTATCTCAGCATTCTGTTATAGCTCTTAGCTGGGACCAGGTGCCTCCTTGGGGCATTGACGAAGCTTTGTCTTTCTAAAATATGCTCTTAATAAAACTATCCCATCTCAATAACTGTGATTCTTCACTGCCATCTTTTGAGGAAGAACCGAAGGAAAATGCTAACTACACTTCTGCACCAACTTTATTACTCTCTCTCCCCCCTGATGTTGGAGCAACAACAAACTCCAGTGGCCCCAATGGTGACAGTTCCAATGACAATCCCTGAAGTGACAGCTCGTCATTCTTGCTACCCAGAACTCAGGAGCTTCCCTGGTTCCAGTCCTTTCTGAAGCTTAGTTCTTCATCTTTCCCAGAGATTCTGAAAATTGGCCAAAGTCAGATTCTATTGCTTGGATCTGAAGAATACTAATTGTTGCAAATGTCTAATCTAGGGTCTTCAAGGGACTGAGAGGCCAGACAAACAAAGTACCAGGTCTCCTCTTCTGCTTAAGCCAAGGGGCTCTGTTTGCTATAAATAAGAATTTTGTTATTACAGGTTGAAATGTCACCAGTCCAGTCCAAGCCTCCTCAGTCCTTGGTAGCTCAAACTGACCATCTAGTGCAACTCTTGGAGCTTTTAATTTTGGCTGTTATATTCATTTATTTTGCAAATAAACTCATATGTGAGGAGAGGGTGGCACTTTAGGATCCCCTTCAATCTCACCACTATTTGTACTCGGTCAAGGCAGGTGTGAAAATAACTGCCATCCCAACTTTTCAAATCTGTTGACAACTTTTCAAACCTGGTTCCAAATCACATCTGAACTTTCCTTTAAATAACGTATTATTGTCACCAAATTGTAAATGTACAATGGCACATTTGCTTGTGAACATATTCAGTGCGGAAGTTTTTATTATTTTCTACTCTATGCCTGTCAAAAAAAAAAATTTGTTCAATAATTTATTCTTTAGAAATATTGAACTTGAAATTTATAAAATGTTAAGGGACCATTCTAAATTCGAACCTAAATCTAAAGAAGCTGACCAGAACTTTTACGCTTCGTTCCCTATTCCTCATACTATCCTTTTCCAAAAAGGCAAGAATCTAAAGATCTTTGAGAGAGAAAAAAAAAGGGAATCTCAAATCTGACTGTAGCTTTTTGGTTAGAGATTGAATGTAATCTTATATTTAACAGTGGCTATCTGTCCTTTTTTTTTTTTTCTCAAAAATGGGTTTATCTTCTTTCTTTCTATTTTGTTAAATGAACTAAAATCAATGTGAAAAAATTGAAGGTCATCTGAATAGTTACATCAGGGTTGGGATGGTTTTCCAAATGGCAGGGTGTAGTAACAATCAGGATAGGAACCAAATGAATTCCAAATGATCAGATGGGAATTAGTTTTTAACTTGAAATATATATTCCACTGGAAATAGCATTAAAGAAGATAGCTACACCCTCAAGGTTAGCCTACAAAGGGCTTTCAGACTGTCCTGACAGTGCTAGTATTCTATTAAATGGTCCTGGTATTCTAGAAAATGATTCTAGTTTATGTGGAAAAGTCTGAAACAATGTTAAAATTTGACAAGTCTTTTTTAGCCTCTCAGCCGAGCTTCCCAAGGCTCTCTTCTTCCCTGCATCTCCCCTGGGGTTCGCTTTCTGGCTTGCACTTCCCCCAGGGGCTGCTATTCTCAGGTCATCTAAAGCAAAATTACCTCAGGGGCTGATTAAAATTAAGATTACTAAACCCCATGTCTTACACAGGAAGAAATTTCTAGAAGTAGGGCCAAGTAATCTGCATTGTAACCAGGTCCCCCGGGGATCCTTTTACACGCTGAGCTTTGAGAACCAAAATGTTTTTGTTTCTAATTGCTAATTTCCACCTCACCCCAAATCCAAGTTTCTATTTGCTCAAGCCTCCTTATTTCAACTCAAGCAAAGAGGAAGGCAAGAAATTGATGAGAGTTTACTGAAGGTTTGGGGGATGGCGTCCTCAGGGTTCCTGCTCTTTACTCTCTCTGTAGAAATTCCTGATCTAAAGATAATCATTTTTAACAACTAGATAAATTTCTCTTCAGATAGAGATAAAAAAAAAAAAAACAACTGTGTATTGGGGGGTGAAATTGTTACATAGAGATTTTCACATTACTTTTTTAAAAACTTAATCAAATACATTCTGATAGGTATTTTGTGATAAGAGAATTTTTAATGACTACTTAATATTTGAATTTTATGAATTTGACAAGTTCCCTATTTGTTGAATATGTGTCACTTATTATAAACAAGGCTCTGATAACAATTTTGAATATGTCTTTGACAGAACCATGTTTCCTTTGGTGTTCATTTCTGGAAATATAATTTATAATTTCCCATTACAGATTGCCAAAATGCCCTCTGGAAAGGATGGCACCAGTTTACAATTTCCAGCACTGGGTGTGAGAGTTCCCTTCTACTAACCACATCATCATCAACATTGAGTAATACCAGGATTAGAAAATTTGTAGGCACTTTTTTAAAATTAGGGATTATGCTGTGACTTCAAAGAACAAAGGGATACGGAAGAAAAATCAGAGTTGTGGGCAGAGCCCTGGAGTGTGAATCAGGAGCTGGATCCAGAATAGCTGGACTTCGTGACTATCTTAGTCTCTCTGAGTCTCAGTGAACCACACCCATGAGAAGGCTGAGTGGATAAGGAGGCCCCAGTCTAGGCAGAACCACTCACCTGAGAGTGTGTCTTCTATATTTCCAGGCAGAGTTACTAAATCAGCGGTCTGCACATGTTAGTTTGGATAAGAACTATATAAAGCAGAAATCAAAACTCAGATTTCTAGCTCTACTCAAAGATCCTGATTCAGTCAGCATTAGATAGACATAGGAATTTACATTTTTATTAAGAAACCCATGTGAGTCCAACATTAGTGGCCTCGGACCTCTCTTGGATAACTATTAAACTTTTGATGGCACGTTTGTTTGTGGTATAAAGGCAGCCAGTGAAATAAAGACTGCAGTATGCAGTCAAGGACTACGGACCTTTTGACATCCTGTGAAAGGGTCCCCAGGCTAGGAGTCTCTGTCAGTACTGAGACAAAGTAGATTATCTGTGTTAGCATCCAGGCTCCACAATTGCCAGTTCCAATTATCATCCCATTGTGAGCTTAAAGGGGCTCTGTCAAAATTACTTAGATCCAAAGATCAGGTTCAAGGAAGGTAAAGAATCTGCAGAACTGATGTACAAGGCGAGCCTTAACTTCAGGCAAAGTAAGTAGTTACCCACTTTTTGGACTGAATTGAGTCCTTTCAAAATTCATATGTTGAAGTCTTAACTCCCAATACCTCAGAATTTCACCATATTTGTACATAAGGTCTTAAAAGAGGTAATTAAGGTTAAAGGAGGTCACTAGGGTGGGCCTCAATCCAATATGATTAGTGTCCTTATATGAAGAGGATATAGGACACAGACACACAGACACATGTGAAGACGGAGGGAGAAGACAGCTTCCTAGAAGCCAAGGAGAGGTCTCACAGTAAAACTAAACCTGCCCACACCTGGATCTCAGACTTCTAGCCTCCAGCATCATGAGAAAATTAATTTCTGTTGTTTAAGCCACCCAGACTGTAGTATTTTGTTGTGGCAACACGAGCAAACTAACACGCCCATTATAGTATGATTCGAACAAATCTCTCTCCCCTCAATGCCTGGACTATTTCCAGTAGAGACAGTCAGTCTTTTGACGTGGCTATGCAGCTTAATAATCTCTTATTTAATGTTAATAACACACACACACACACACACACACACACACACACACACACACACACATTCTCACTGCCCCTTCTAGGCCAGGCACCTGGCTTACTTATCTCTGTACTCTCAGGCCACATATTAGGATCTCCATCTAGTGGAATTCCACAAACATTTTTTAAGTACTTACTATATGCCAGACATAGTAATAGAGATTTTAAAATATAGATGTATTCTTTATATTTGAGGTACTTACTATCTGGAGAGGGAGAATCCTGCACTGTTTAAGGACTGCGATTGAGACAGCTTTAGGAAGACAGGGGTGGAAATGACTAATTTTGCCTGAGGGAGCTGGGGAGGCTTTCAGAGGAAAGGTGAGTTTGAAAAGATGAGTAGGAGGTTTCTAGATGAAGAAGAGACAAATTCTGACTCAAAGGATTAGTATGTACCAAAACACAGGCGTATCAAATGAAGTATGTTTGGAAATGATGAGAACTTCAGTGGGACTGGAGTATAAATAAGGTTGTTAGGAGAAACTCAAGTGGCCACATGCACCATCCTCAGGATGGCAGAGCAGGACCAAGCCACTCTACTTAATGCACATCGGTCAGCAGGGTTCTCCAGGCTCCCCAGACTCATAACATCTCTGAAGCAAATGAATGGTCCCTGCCAAAACCAGCCAACCCCTTTCCTAAGAGCACAGGGAGCCCAGCACGAGAGCCAAAGTCCATCTCACTCTCATGGAATCAATATTCTCAGGCCCCACTTTCCACTTCTGCAAAGCTGGAAAGTAACCAAAGTAAGAGATGTAGGTTTAAGCTAGCCCCTCACATCTGCCCCAGAGAATATAATATCTTTATTACTGTCTCTGTGTCCAAGGTTCATTCAGCTTGTCAGAAATCCTGATGGCGTTCCTATTCCTCTCTGTGTGGTCAAACCGAAATCTGTGTGTTTTGGCAGATAACTGATATTTTTCCTATTGATATGCTGTTTCCCATGTTATTCACTTAAAGGGTTTCTGTGGTCCAGTGTTCTGTCAAGTCCCAGCTGGCCAGGAGTGCATAACAGTCATTAACACTACAGCTGCTTTTTAAAAAATAGTCTCCATGTTGTTAAACGGGCTTAGGTAAGTTTAAACCCGTTTGTGTTAAAACACATATATCTAGTTGGGTAAAAATGCTCATTTGTGTTAAATGCCTTCTAAAAATAAAAGTTACCCATTATCCAAATTATAAAATATTTATTTTTGCCTTTTGGAGATATGGAAGAGTAAAACTATTTTTGAAAAAGTATTTCCTGACTGACCTAACCAAAGTATAATCTTTGATTAAAGTAAAATGTACAGGGGACTGAGCAAAGAACCAAATACCTTTTTCTTTTAATCTCTCCTGCTTTCTTAAAATGTGTTTTAAGAAAGAGAAAGTTTGATAGGTACCTATTCAAATGTTGAATTTCCTCTTTCAAAAAGAAATTTTTATCGGCTTATGTAACCACTGACTAGTTTATTTCTTCATCTTGTAAGAAACCTTGATGTCATTTAACTGCTTTTTAAAATAATAGTTTTAGTCTACGGCCATGCCACCCTGAACAAGCCCGATCCCATCTGATCTCGGAAGCTAAGCAGGGTTAGGCCTGGTTAGTACTTGGATGGGAGACCACCTAAAAAGTCCAGGTGCTATAGGTGTAAAAAAATTTAAAAAGTAAAGAAATATGAGATTGTAAACTGACAAGGTCCTTGCAATCTGTGAGGTCAACCAAGGATTACCTCGCCTAAAAAAAAAAAAAGCACTAAAATAACAATATAAAATAATTACATTGAGACATAATTCACATAGCATACAATTCATTCACTTGAAGTATACAATTCAACGGATTTTAGTATATTCACAAATTATGCAGTCATCACCACAATTTTAGAACTTTTTCATCACTCCAAAAAGAATCTCAATACTCATTAACAGTCACTCCCCATTTTCCCCTATTTTTCTCCTCTCTAGCCCTTGGCAACTACTAATCTACTTTCCGTGTATTTAGATTTGCCTAATTGTAGACATTTCATATAAATGTATTATATAATATATGGTCTTTTGTGACTGACTTCTTTTACCTAACATAATATTTTCACAGTTCATCCGTGTTGTAGTATGTATCATTATTTCATTCCTTCTTATTGCTGAATAGTACTCAATTATAGAGATATACCACTTTTGTTTATCCATTCATCAGTTAATGGGCATTGGATTGTTTCCACTTTTTGGCTATTATGAATAATGCTGCATAAGTTTTTGTATGGACATGTGCTTTTATTTATTTCATATGGAGTGAAATAACTGGATCATACCATTTTGACTGCTTTTTAATGTTATGAAACCCCAGGCTTCATTACTGATAAACATAGTTCAAGGTACCTGTGAGACACTACTGTGAAGGTGTCAAGCAGACAACATAATTGGTTATTGTTGCTTTCATGGACTTAGAAAAGAGTCCATTTTGTTGCCAACATCCCTACATGATTTCTTGCACAAAAAAAGAATTGGTGATAACTCACCTCTGACTTATAGAAAAAGAATCAGTTGGTCAGCAACTATGTGTACTGGTCATCTAAGAAAACGTCTATGTTATTCAGATGTACAAACCACAGAAATCAGGCAATTAATGTCAGAAGTCAGCCTTTCAGTAAGACACCCTCTCCTCCTTCGTGTCATATTTAATAGCTTAGCTGCTGGAAAGAAGACCATGATTTCCAGGGAAGACACAGGGACTACACTGTAGGGAATTCCTGCCATTATTTTGCCAATGCTAGTGTTGCATTTTTCCTCATTATTTATTGGACAATTCATTGAACGTCTAGAACATGCCCGCATTTGTGTTCAGTACAGCGGGTAAAAATATGACTAGGCTATGGCCACTGTCCTTAAAAACCCACAGCCCCAGTGATGAGGATGAGACTAAACAAGCTCACCAAACACTAATGCCAGGCATGTAGTAGTGTGCGGCTGTTAAGATGAAGGACAAAGCACCACTAGTTGAGGAAATCAAGAAAAACCTCAAGGAAGAAGTGGCATTTGATGTGTATTTTTGAGGATGAGTAAGATTTTGATGTGCAAATGTATGTGGAGAAGACATTGCAGAATTGGCTTACTCTTTCTAAGGAAAATACAAAAATGAAGGCAGGTAAGCAAGAAAGCATAGGGTTTATTTGGGGAGTTCAGATTTAAATTTTCTCAAAGCTACTTATTAATCATAAGACTTTGGATGACTTACCTGAATTTTCCAAAGACTCAGTTTCTTCATTTGTAAAATGGGCAAAATAATACTATTATATGTTGTAAGGATTAGATATATGATACAATATATTTTAAATGTTCGAGTAGTTTGGTTGGCATATAGGCAAATATAAAGGAGCAGAAAGTAGGTTGGACCCATAATGCAGAGAGCTTTGATGTGGGATGAGAAGTTAGAACTTAGATTCCCCAAGCAAGAAGGAATTGCAAAGATTTTAGAGCATCATTAGAGCTGTGCTTGGCCATGAGCATATAGAATGGGAGAAAACTGGGCTATTCTTTGGAAGGCTCTTACAGTAGTCCTAAGGAAAGGTAATGAGAACCTGAGATAAGCAGAAAGTATAAAAATTTAAGTGAGGAGTCAATTTGAAAGGCTTTATAAAGATAGACTATATAGAACACAGCAACTGCTTAAATTTTGGAAACTTTAAAAGAGAATCTAAATCTTTTGAGCCTGTATCTTTGAGGAAATATAGGAATGTCATGAAATAGGAAAACTGAGTTAAGAGGAAAGATAATGAGATCAGCTTTGGCTCTGAGGAGTTTAAGGTACCTGTGAGACACTAATGTGAAGATGTCTAGCAGACAAGGAGAAGTGGGGACTGGAGCACAGATAAGAAGTCCAGGCTAGACATTCTGGAGCTACCCGCCAAGAACTATTGGTGGAAGCGAGAGTGTGGGTGATACAGATCTTCACAAGGGAGTCAAGATTGACATAAGGAAGAGAAACAAGAACTGAGGAGAGGTTGATGAAACCAGCGCTGTGTGCCCACCAAGTTTACTCATAAGAAGATCCTTCACAAACTGTCATGTACTTCACACTCAAGTTGATGAGAAACAGAGAAATAAACAGCTGCTGTGGAGAAGTTCGCAGGGCATCCTTTCCTGAACCAGTGGTGCACAATTGTGATTTTTTTTAATAGACCTGATAAACAGTCAAATGAAATAATCATACTACTAGTCCCGGGATAATCAGATGTAATAGCAAAGGAGTTATTAAGCCAGGCTTTTCTGACAAGAGAATTTGCTCTTGTGTGCTTCAAATAACTGTGTTAATCATTCCAACTTTATTGATTATTCCAATTGCTTTTTGAGACTGCACTTTCAGCCATGTTTCCAAATTAAGTAATGATGCTTGGGGATTTTTATAGCAAGGCATTGATATAGGAATTATGGTGCCATTACTGTCTTCTTCTTCTTTAATGAAGACAACTTCTGGAACAAACTTATTTTCTCTACCACACATTTTATACCAGGTGTTCAAAGTATAAACAGTTCCACATTTTAAAGTTTATAATCAGTCAAAGGATGATGTCCTGTTGGTGGCATCTGCCCTTTACGTTCTAGCAAAAGCTTACTTGATGTCTCCCCAGATGGTCATTTAGAAGGTCAGAACCTGAAGCTAGAGGAAGTCAGGGACCATCAAAGCAGGAGACCGCTGTGCACCAACCTCCCCAGGTGCCAGCACTTAACACCTGTAATCACAACAGTCTCTCACAAGGACCTTGACAGGGAATTACTTCACCTCCATTTTTCAGACAAAATGTGGTAAGTGGCCGAGCTAGACTTTGAACCAATATTTGTCTGACTCGAGTGCTTTCTCTACTAAGTAACTTCTTTTTTGTTGGATTTATGAAGATTCCTACAATGTTCGCCACCACGGCCCCCAATGCTACAATTCTGACACTTCAGGTGATAGAGTAGCTGTAATTCAGGATGGAGGACCTTTCCCCCCGCCCCTTAAACCATTTAACATTTCTCCAATTTATGCTACATTTACTATTCCATACATTTTTCTGGATACATTTTATTTTCAAATTCCTCTGTGATTAAATTAAACTACTCTTATTTCAGCTTAACCATTTTTTTATGCCCTTCTTAGATAAATCTGTGATAAGGGTTAAAATAAATTTCACATCAATGAAAAGGTAAGTCTCAGATATAACATTAATAAATGCCTTTTTATAACCAGAATTGCAAAAATGAAAAAGAGAAATTTGAAGATATTTAGCAATAATAAAGCTTTATTCTAAAAATACTAATAGTTGTATATTTCAGTTCCTTATGGATAATGCAAATATTATAGCCATTTTGTACAAAATATATGACGAATCATAGTAAACTAAGAATTCATGTGTAAATTAATTTATGAACTTAATGGCTTCTATGTTTCCCACAAATGATATGTAAAGAAGTCTTGTGAGCCCCAGGGAAGTACATACACAGTAAAGCATGCCTAGTGAAGTCTGCGATTTTACTAAAATAAATCACGACTTGCCAACATTAAGGGGAAACAGTAATTTATAGGGCTGCAGTGAATACAAGTTTTTAAAATTATGTTCTGTCCTAAGGGGAAATTACCCCCATAGAAATGCATTTACAAGAAAATAATTGGAAAAGTTAGGAAGCCCGGGCACTTAGTGTATTTTGCAGTGGCATAATATTTTATTACCATCATTATTTGCCTAAGTTAAAGTATTTATCAGACTTGATCTTAGCCCTAAGAAAATTTAAAGTAAAACAGGATTCAAGCAGATCTGCCTCATTACAATAATATCCCTGATTCTTCATAGTTGAAAACTTCTAAAGTGTTCTAAGCTTTTTATCCACTGCCTTCTCAGAAATGGTTCTTTACCTAGAATAAATGAGGAATTTACATATGTAGATTTATAAGCCATTTGATAAAGGTAATTCGTAAATTAGTTGGACCTAAGGATGAGCCACCACATTTTATTAAGATTAAAACTAGTGTCCAGTCACTATGAGAATGTTTTTCTCTCTGACCAGAGCACATTTGAAAAAAATTTCCTTTTATGCCTTTAATTAAAGAAGAGATTTAAATCCTACGCACACCCTCATGAGCTGACACAGAGTTGTGTGTTTCTGTACATCACCCCCCATAAGCTTCACTTCATTTTCTAACCAACACAGGCCTGAGGTCCTCCGTGGTTAATCCTTCTCTTGCTGATATCTACATTTATTTTGAGCACTAGCAAACTCCTTCTCTGGATTAATTCCGTTGTCTGACTTATGCTACTATGCCCTAGTAGCATAAAACAGGCAAAGAACACACTCAGTTCTGTGAACTGAAGCCACCTCAAATTCAAGTTCTCTAACTGTTCTGCTCCCCCTGACCTTCAGCACTGTCCCACAGGATGCCCTTGGCCAGCCTTTGATTCCATCCTCCTCAGAGGCTATTGCAAGTCTCCTACTGACTCAGAGCACATCACGTCCCCACATCCTAGACTCTCAGTAGATGACCTCCCACTCAAAGGCTTATCTACTCCTTACTCACCTTCACTCATTTCTTCTCATTTCAAAGAGCAAGGTTACTCCTACTACTTCTTAGGAATCTTTCTCCACTAACGATTGTCACTCTGGCCTGACTGTTCTTTCTGTTCTTCTCAGTTGATCCTTTCCGTTAGCAGATGCAGACTCTTCTGGATTCCCCAGTGCCTCCCTGGTCCACTCCTTGGGTTGATAGCCCTTACATGTAGGTGGTCCTTTTCAAAATGCTCTTCTTTCATTACCCTCTATACTTTCCTTGGCTGTGCATATTCACCCTACAATAGTTAAAGTAACTACTTTAACCATGAGAAATTAATACAATTTAACAAGGCATATAAAGTTGTTAACTGGATAACGGAAAGGGTGGCAGAGGTAGCACCCTCAGAAAGCAACTCCACCTCTAGGGCTAAAGGAGCAAAGGAAGAGGTTGGAATTATTGAAACTAGAACTTAGAGAAAGAAGCATTTCAAAAGGGTGGAACCAAGGCCTCAGGGAAAGGGCATAGCTGGGCACTGCTGGTGTCTTTCAGTAGTGGTAAGAGGAAGTTGTTTCAGCAAGTGTTAGGAAAACTGCGCACTGGACCCAACAGCTGCTACTGGAATCGGCTGCAGCAGCTGGAGTGAAGAAGCAAGGCTTGCAGGGGACTCACACCCCTCTCCCTTTCCAGCTCTGCAGCCTTCCTCTATGGGCAGAGCCTAAGAAGGAGGCAACTGGCAAAGCAGAAATGTGGTTTGCAGAGAGAGTCCCAGCTCCAGCATCTGAAAGTGAGTATTAAAGAGTGGATTTGGATCAAGAGATAAAAATTGGCCCAACCCCATAACCTCGAATACCACGGGAGGATTCAATAGCTCATTTCCCCCAACACAAGCTTCTCTTTTGAGCTCTAGATGCATTTAACCACGCCCCTGCCAGATTATATGGATGCCCCATAGTTACTTCAAACTCAGTGTGTTCTAAATTGCTCTCATTATCTTTCTTGTCCTTCCTAGCCCTGTCCCAATCTTCCACCCTGCTTTCTCCAGCTGAATGAATACCACCATCATAAATATTATTTTATCATTGACACTCCCTGTCCCTTACTCTCCACATTCAATCAGTCATCAGCCTCCTACTACTTCCCTTAACATCTCTTAAGTCTATTCTCTCCTCTCCATTCCCATTGCCACTCTCTTAGTCTATATCCTTGTCATTTTTTACTAGACCAAGGCACTATCTCTTAACTAGTCTTTCAGTTTCACATTTGACTCTGCTGCCACACCCTGGGCCCTACTTTCTTGCCAGTGATTCCCTATACAGAGTGATCTTTCTGAAATGCAAAATTTGTCACCCTGATCTCTGCTTAAAATTCTTTACTGGCTTCCCCTAACCTTCAAAATCAAATTCTCTTTCACATGACTCAGAAAGCTCTCCAGTATTAATTCTTAGGTCTGTTTCTGCTTGCGACTCCCTTGCTCATTTCAACCAAACTTCAAAGATCTTTAACCTTGCCCTGTTTCCCCTTGCCTCTGTGTATTCGTACATCTCATTTCCTTTTCTGGATTAAGCTAACTCCTTCCCTGCCTTCAAGACTGAGCACAGGCTTTGGCTCCCAGGAGAATTCTCTCGGTCCCCAGTCTATAAGTGTCTCCCCCACAAGTCCCTATAACACTTTGTGGTGGGTCTTCTAGGTGGTATTGCTGAGTGGTTAAGCATAAGAGCACTGGGGCCAAACTCTATGTTTAATTCCCAGCACTATATCTCACTGTCTGTGTGATCTTGGGAAAGTTATTTAACCTTATCACCTCTCAGCTCTCATATATAAACTGAGGCTTATAATAGTACCTTCCCGTAAGTGGTTATGAAGATTAAATGAGATATTTGTAAAAGTCCAACCCCAGTTTTTAATCATTCTTTCAAAGTGTCTCCCTCTTCTAGCTATTGTTGGTACCTACAGGTTATTTTGAGTCCAGGACACAACTTGATAGTATACTGCTTTAGAACAACAGTGCTCTTCTGCTAAAACTCACAACCATGTTTATTTTGGAAGGGCCAGGACCAGATGGATACTATAATTGTCTTAATTCTATAATGATTTGAGGATAGGTTCAAGTCTCAGATTTTCTTAGGCACGTGGGCCTTCTTCTTATTCTAGGAAAAAGGAGTAAGTGCTTTGCCAGCCCTGCCTGATCCTCTGGCTGGTATTAGAGTGAGTTTGGTGGGAATGTCATTAACATTTTATGAGAAAAATGAAATTGGCTGGCACCCTGGTTCTGCCTTCCTGACTGGACCTCGAGAGGGGAATCCAGTGAAGCATGAGCTGAGGTAGTACCAATTCTTCCCCAGGGTCCAGTCAGCCAGCAGGCCTATGTTCTACCTTGATGCAAACACTCCTTCTAAATGTTTACTTGTGCTTTCGAACTTGAGGTCCAATGGGATCATAAAATATATTATTCCAAAAGAGATTACCTCCCTGTCCCCCACTAATTCATTCTACCACACACAGAGAAAAAGAAAACCACATGCAAGCCAACAGCATGGAACTTCTCCAGAGAGCTTCTGACCACCATGTCTGAAGCCCTCACATATAGCCGTGGGGATCATAGTATTTGAGGAAGATACATGTGTAAAATGAAGACACACGAATGTATTTTGTTTTGATTTTCTTTTCACCAGACTGATCCTTCACTTTTCACAGATTTCCCAACGGAAGAACTGGGATGGATGATAACATGGGAGAAGAATGTTCTACCCTAGTTTGTGTTCCTCCGGAAGGCTGTTTGCATGCACGTGGATGGTCAGCCCAGGGCCCCAGTTGGCTCACACAGTGGGTGGGGAGGTCATGCTGCTCCCTGGGAGCTGGGATGGAATGACCTCTGTCTTTCTGTCCTCTGAGAAGATGCAGCTCACACTGGCTCATGTCCGGCTGCAGGCTGTCACCTCGGATGGCCTCATTGAGGCAAACTGAGTTACTGACAAGTTAGCATCAGCCTGGCTACATAATGCCCTCTCGTGTCTCTCCTCCAGGAGCACTGACCTGATACTCCCACCACTGGGCTGTGGAAATTATTAGGAAAAGTGTAGTAGGGATATCGTGTTGTTGTTGTTGTTTTTTTAATGCGACAAGTTTTTTGGCCTGGCTCAAAAAACGTCTCTCCTTAAAGAAAAAGCAAGAGGGCTTAAGTATGGGAAGAAGAGGCTAAAAACACTGGTATCTCCAGGGGAACTTTCTTCCCAAAGAATACAAGATTACAGTGTGACTATGTTCCCTGAGAATGGTTTATTTTCTAATAACTAATCTATAGCATCACAAAATCAGACCGTATGCAAGCATTTTGCATGGATTCATCATCATCATTAGATGTTATGAATATGTTATATTCATATCTAAGGTATTACAACCAAATTAATGAGAGCCTTTACTCACTTTTTATTCTTCCACACTAGTTCTCCTCCTGCCAGACCCATAGAAAGATGACTGCTATGCTGGCCCTGCATGAAAGGAAACTATTACAGACTATTGATGAGAGATGTTTTAGCCATTTTTAAATTGTGAGATGCAATTTTCATTTTTAAAAATTAAAGTCATCCTGAAGTCATTTGCTGTAAAGAAATAACAAATTTTAAAAGGAGCACATATTGGTTTAAGTAATTGCTTTTAAATATATTTTATATAAATATATTTTAATATATTTATTTCTAATTACGAATTTAGTTTTTGTCTAGGATTGTAGGAAGTCATTTACTACGAAATAACCTGTAAAATAGATGAAGTAAGTTGATTTCACACTTTTTTTTCCTTTAGCAAAAGAAACCTTGTTTAAATGAAATCTTACTTAGAAGCCCAATATGTAAAATAGGTAAAAGAAAATAATAATGGAGCAATTTGGTAGAAGCAGAGGCTCTCTTGCCTGTCATGTCCACCTTATAGTGACACCAAGGGCACTCTGGAAACAGCATTTGAAACAAGCAAATAAGCATGTGCAAAGATGTTCACCATCATTAGCCAATAGGGAAATTCAAATTAAAACCACAATGAGATATCACTGCATACCTATCAGAATAAATAAAATTTAAAAAGAGTGACAATACCAAATACTGGCCAGGATAGGAAGAAATAAGAATCACTCATACATTCCCGATGGAAATATAAAATGGTGTAGCTACTCTAAAATAATGGCAGTTTCTTAAAAAACTAAACATGCAATTACTCTACAACCCAACAATTGCACTCCTAGGCATTTATCCCAGAGAAATGACAACTTATGTTCATGCAAAAGCCTGTACATGAATGTTCATATCAATTCTCTTTGTAGAAGTCCCCAAATGAAACAACCAAGATGTCTTTTAACAGATGAATGGTTAACCAAACTGTGGTACATCCACACTGCAGAATAGAAAAATGAACCATTTATTAACATATGCAACCGGGATCAACCTCTAGAGAATTATGCTGTCTGGAGAAAGCCAGTTCTAAAAGGTTACATACTGTTTGATTCTATTTATATAATATTCTTAAAATGACAAACATAGAAATGGATTACAGATTAGTGGTTCCCAGGAGTTAAGGCTGTGGAAAGGGAATGGATATGGCTACAAAAGGGCAGAATAAGGGATTCTGATGGTGATGAAATGTCCTGTATCTTGTTTGTATCAGCATCCTAAGTCTGATTATATTGTTCTATAGTTTTGCAAGATGTTGCTGTTGGGGAAAACTGAGTAAAAGGTACATGGGGTTTCTCTATTATGTCATACAACTGTATGGGAATCTATAATTTTCTTACAATAAAAAGTTTAGTAATAATTTTTTTAAACTACTAAAAAAGTTGATCTCTCTAAATACTATGTCTATGATTTTGAGTAACCCCATACAGCTATGACTTGGATGTCACATGCCTGTGGTTTTATCCTGTTCAGAATTGAACCGTGTATCACTCTGGAGGTGGTCATGATGCCCTGTCAGACAGATGCCAGGCACCAGTTTAAGCTCAACTTTCCTCCTTTCCAATAGAGTCAAAAGTGCTTACTTTGAGTAGATACCATGAATCAACACAGGATTCAGGACTGGAAATGAACCTACTGGGGTTTTAAGTTAATTTCTTCTCTTAACTGGGTAGGAATTTAGGTGATGAGGCAATAAAAGTAAGCAAGAGATAAATAATATCAAAAAAAGATGATTGGTTGACTGGTTGGTTGGTGGTATATACTTACCTAACTTAAAAAAATAATGATTTAAGTTTTATTATTTTAAAAATACTTATTATATTCTGTGGTAGGCTGAATTGTGGTCCCCCACAGAGGTATATGTCCTAATCCCTGGAACCTATGAATATGTTACCTTTCATGGCAAAAAAGACTTTGTAGATGTGATTAACTTTAAGGATTTTGAATTGAAGAGACAATACTGGATTATCCGGGTGGGTCTGATCACACGGGGTCTTTACAAAAGGGAGGAAATAGGTCAGACAGAGAAGGCTATGTCATGATGGAAGCAGAGATTGGAATGATGTGGCCCTAAGTCAAGGAACACAGGAAGCCTCTAGAAGCCGGAAGAGACAAGGAACGGATTCTCTCCTGAAGATTCCAGAAGGAATCAGCCCTGCTGACACCTTGATTTTAACCCTGTAAGACTCATTTTGGACTTCTGAATTCCCAAGTGTGAGAGAAGAATAAATGTGTGTTGTCTTAAGCCACTAAGTTTGTGGTAATTTGTTACAGCAGCAACAGGAAATTAATATACATATACCATACAACTTGTTAAAGTAAAAGAGGAGAAACTACAGAGAAAGAAATAAGAGAAAGCAAGGGCTTACACTCTCTTCTTTTTAATTTTATTGAAATATTATTTTAAAGGCAAGATTTTGTTCTTATAAACTATATATAGACTGTATACTTGAAAGCTTACCAAAAAAGCAGTCAAATCCCATTGCAAAACATTGGATCATCTGTAATAATTAACTTTTTTGAGCTCTGCTAGTAAATAAGTCCATATTAGGAATTCTTTTTAAAACTTTGTAAGGATTTCTATCATTTGTCTTCGCCTCGGTAAGAGTTGAACTCAATATGTTCCCTTTCTGATTTCCATTTTGGAAAACCAGGAGTCAAGTAAATTACAGCAAAATAATTTAGAGCTGTCCATGCATTTCTCTATTCTTTCTTTGATTCATATTTTGGAGGCAGCTTTATGTTCTGTGGCATCACTCCCTTCACCATTAAATCATTACAATTTATTTGTGCAATGGGTAATAACTCAGATATGTATGTATACACATATATACATATATATACATATACACATATATATACATATGTATATATGTATATATGTATATATATACATACTCTACATATGTCTATAATAGGAATTAAATTATTCCCTTTATTTATAGTAGATGTGTCAGAACAATGAAGATTCTGATTTTCAAAAAGGTGAATCTCAGATCATGACATCATGCTCTAGAAAGATTCTTTAGGACATTATTAAATGGTTGTTTGAGAGTATGTAGAAAAGGCACTGTGATCCTCAGGAGTCAGCAAAGAAGTTTTCTGGTGGCTTCTAGCATGACTAATCCAGGTGGAGTAGCAATCACCTAATACAGGGGCTTCTGAAGAGTTCTGTTGTTCCAATATACTCTGCAACTTCAAGGCTCCAACTGGTGTGGGACTCTGTTTTCCAGAGTACTATTAATATGTGAATGACTTGATTAGAAACAATGTTCTCGCCACGCTTATATATGTATGGCTTAAAAAATAGTCATGGTATACTTTATTAATTCATCTCACAAGTTTATAAACCATAGCATATCAGAGTAACCCTACAGAATCTTTCTACTGCATCTACTTGAACTTCTCCTAATGGGAACCTACTTCCTCTACGTTCAACCTATGTATTACGCATTTCATTTACATCGATCTAAATTCTGTCTGTATTTAATTAGAGCTTAACTCTGACTCTACTTAACATCAACTCTTGTTCATTGTGCCTCTGTTCTAACAGACAGTTTAAAGACATCTATCAGGCCCTCCTGCCAAAATCTTACTTTCTCCCCAAGTTAAACATCCATTTTTTTTTCTTCACTATTTTCCACAGGATATTTATTAGTTGTTAGGGAAATGTAAATCAAAACTACAATGAGATACAACTTCACGCCTATTAGGGTGGCTATTCTTAAAAACAAAACAAAACAATAATCCATAACAAGTGTTGATGAGAAAGTGGAGAAATTGGAAACCACATGTGCTATTCATGGAAATATAAAATGGTGCAGCCAACTTTGTAAAAGTTTGGCAGTTTCTCAAAATGTTAAACATAGTTACCATGTGACCCAACATTTTATTACAAGGTATATACCCAAGAGAAATGAAACCATATGTCCACACAAAACTTATGTTCATAGCAGTACTACTCATAGTAGCCAAAAAGTGGAAATAACACAAAACAATCTATTCATTAACTGATAAATGAATAAACAACATATTCATTTGAGATATTCATAAATTACATATCCATACAATGGAATATTATTTAACAAAAAAAAAAAAAAAGAATAAAGCAGTAAAAAGAATGAGTACTGATACATGCTACAATATGGATAAACCTTGAAAACAAGATTTGTTAATGTGTTAAGTGGAAGAAACCAGTCACAAAAAAGCACATATAATATGTTTCCATTTATATTAAATGTCTACAATAGATCAAGTCATAGACACAGAAAGTAGAGGTTGACAGGGGCTGGCAACTAGTGGTTGCTAGGGGCTGGGAGGAGAAGGGAATGGGGAGCTACCTTCTCTACTAGTGGATATGGTGATTCTTTTTAGGATGATGAAAAAGTTTTAAAAGTTGTAATCGTTTACTATTCCTCAGGCCTCATTAACATCAGTGAGGTTGTGGAATGAACTTTTCAAGACATCTAATGTAGAATCTCTTATTTAGAGAAATAAAATTTCAACAAAATAATTTTTAATAAATTCTGAAACCTGTTATATTAGACAAATTAAACTGAACTATTGAAAGCATAAGGTTGAAAAATAATAAACCTTAGGCTTAAAAATGTGTTTCATGACTACAAAGCTTAGTTAAATTTTTTTTTTTTTGATAAACTAAAAACATGGAAAAGTAAAAGCTTATCATCACTGCTTATTTTATTAACCTCAAATGTTATGAAAAGAACTTAAGCAGTTTATTTGATTTGGCTGAATATATATTAATTACTTAAAAATAAAGCATAGCCTTAAAATAGCTTGTTTAGAATGCCTGTCCAGTGATTTAGAACTAATTACTAAATATTATTCTGTTGCTAAGTCTTTACATTTATTTTACTGAGGTTTGCTAAATTAGTTAACATAAACTCAAGCATAGCAAATTTCTGGCATATTTTCGATAAAATGTATCACAAACACACACTTTTTTCCACGTATGTTTAGAATAATTAATAGGAAATGCTCTTACATCATATTTCCAGGAAAGAAATTTTTATACAAGAAGTTTATTGTAGAGTAGTCTCAAGAATAAAAATTACAGGGGGTTAAGGAAGCAGGATTGGGCAGAAGAAGGTGAACTGTGATGAAATTGCAAGAAAGGCCTTAGCAGATCTCAAAAGAGCTCGGGGGCTGGGATGGCCCTTCAGAGCTGTCCCAAATTAAGGTAAGAGGAATGGAGTTTTGTATTCCCACCTGGACCAGTCACTGGGTATGGCCAGCTCCTAGGGAATGGGCATAACCTTGGGTAAAGCAATTCCTTTTATCTGAGGTCAATTCTTGAGGAGGGATTAGCTATAAGCCATCAATAGGCAATACCTCTGCCAGCTGAATAATATATCACAGCATCCACTACAGTTTGCCCCTTGCACTGCCTTGATTCACTTGCTTTGTATAAATCATTTATTCCATCTGCGTACAACTTCCTCAGGATTACGGTTGCTCTCTTCCTCAGGAAATTCACAGGAGAAGTTAATGGGATGATGTATAATCGCCATGACTGCAGTTGATCTCAGGACTGTCACTAATATGCAACATCTCCCTTCCCTAGTATCCATCCTAAATTCTCCTCACCTTTGGCTAGAATTTCTGCTAGACTAGGTGGCTTCTCTGGTCAGGTGACCCAGGCCCTCATTACTATTCGAACTAAACCCCTGTTCACTATGGCCGCCTCAGGCCAGGTGCTGCACTTGTTCCTTTACTGTCAAATTAGGCAGGAGAATGCTGAAAATATGCCCAGTAGATCAGATGGAACCAAACCTATTCTTTCTTTCCCCAAAAGCATAATTAGGTTTTCCCATCTGGGGAAGCCAACACTTAAAGAATCTCCACACTTTGGCCTCTTTCTCTGTGTGTCTCACAGTATGACTACTGATATTTCAGTGTATACTAAGCAAACTGACATTTGTTTTCTAATTGCATCCTGTACATCTTTCCAACTATCAGAATGCCAACACAGTATTTTAGAGATGTTGAGGAGTTTTCAAAAGTGGAGGTTCTGTTCAAAAGGAATGTCCTCTCCCCTTTTCCCATACCTACTTTTTCTTCCAAAGGAGTAGCTTAATTTTTAGTGGGTCAAAGGGAAAGTTTCAGTCCATGCTAACTATCTACTAGTTTCCGCATAATTGGAGTATATATTTTTCAGCCAAGATGTATTTTTAAAAAAATATTTTAAAGGTGTATAGACAACATCTGTGTCCATACCATACTGGTTGATAATTATTTTGTTTATTGCACCTGCAGTTTGATAATTTAAAGGTAAGTTGTAGATACACAAAGTTAATTAGTATTTTTAGCACCAAAGACAAAGAACCAATCTGGAATAGAACTTACCTGACAGCGTTGACCTCAAGTTCACCTCTGTTATTGACTTAAATGCTTTGGTACACAAGAGTATTTGACTTTTTTTTTTTTTTGGTGGGCTGGTTATCCACTTCATGCTTAATCCAACATTCTGTGTTTAATTTCAGATTATTTTTTGTCTTGTATCTGTCCTAATTACTGATTTAAAACAAAATCCACTCTTGACTCTGATGTAAAGTTATTGAGGCAGCCCAAGCATCCCCAAGGCAACCACGTTCCTCCAGGTATATAGATGGCATCAGTGAGTCTGAGATCCTGATCACTTGGCTCAGGATGCCCTGAGACACGGCCACCAGGTCTACTCTACTAGCAGGGCCAGTGAGGCACAGTTCTGACCTTTAGGACAAGTGACTGGACATTTACTTGCTAGTTGCCCAGGTACTCAATAATTATTTAAAAGGTTATCTTAGGAAGCCAATTTCACTCTTACATTTCAAACATAATATTGATGCTTAAAATCAACTGACTGGAAAAAAGAGACCTATCTGGCTGCAGAGGGGCTAATGAAGACAAGGAAGGCATAATAAGAAATATAAATCACTCCTTTCATGAGCCCCCAGACAAGACATTATCCTCATTTCATTTCACCCCACCTCCTCATTATTCTCGGACTCCCAGCTCTTTCCCCATCCACCCCTGCTGAAGCTCCAATTACCAGTACTTTCAATACCGGTTGTGGTTTAGCTGGCTATGTGATCTTGAACAAGTTATTTCTTTGAGTCTCAGTCCATTCATCTACAGATTGCAAATAGTAATATCTAGCCCACAGATATGAAATAAATGAAATAATATAAGCAAAGAACCTAATGAAAACACTCAATAAATGTGTAGCTCTAACTAAAATTCTACTCTCTAAAGAGGAATTGTTTAGAATGCCTGTTTTGGAATAAAGTCTTAGAAGACTAAAACTCCCAAATTACAAACCTAATTCTATTTTCCATATAAAGAAATTTGCCTTATTTCTCAGTGACCCTGATATATTTTATATGTACATCATATAGTATGAAATAAATGATTTAAATACAAAGTTAACTGAACACTTATAGCACTTGTTATATTCATTCTAAGTTATTTTTTCAAAGGATTAAGGAGGCAAAAAAAAAGTTTTAACATCATACAGTGTTATGTCACACATCTAGTTTTATCATCGTATGTTAAAGAAGATCTTAATTACATAGATTATTTATTATGCATTTAGTCTATATTTCTTGTTTAAATACTTCAAACAAACTTATAGCTACTCAGAAATATCATTACCAATATTTTAAGATCTTACATCATCCAATAAGAAGTATTCACTGCTTTCATTTTAAAGAATGATGTTAAAATAGGCATGATCATATGTGTTATCGATTAGGCAAAGAATTACTAAATAGGTAATAATGATTTGTCTTATAAAGAGAAAGAATTTAAGCCAAAAGTTAATCTTCTTTCTTATTTGACTAATAAAACCCAAGTTGAATCTAATGTGACAACTCTTGGATCAAATTTAATAACTGAAGCATAAGGAAACTTCTTTAAAATTTCTTTTTATTATAATTATAAACATCCCACCTTCTCTCTCTCCAAAAAAGAACCTCTGTCTTGTTCTGTATACTCAGCTTTATTTAAATTATGGATTTAATATATGATACATTTGCCTTAGCTTTGCAAAGCACTAAGATGATATATTACTTTTTATATGATAGTGAGAACCAAACTGTAATCAAGAACGTCAAAGCATTTAAAAATTATGAAAGTTTAATGCACCATGATGCGTTGCTTTTAAAATGGTTAATACTTTTCCCTTTTGGAAAATTGTTGTACTTGATAATGGAGCCTCCTTGTGGGGAATTAATAGTATTTCAGGCTTTCAAATCACAGGTAAAATGTTATTTGAATCTCCTCGCCTCCTCCCATCACAATGGGAACATATGTAGTAGTGCTATCAATAAAATATAGACTTGCCTGTGGACTCCGACATCCAGAAGTCGGCAGGCACATAAGTAGTGGTGAACTCTGCGCCATCTCTCTTTGATTTGTGTGTAGTCTTTGTAGATGAAGGTAAAACAGGGTTAATTTTTTTTTCCAGTTCAATTGTTAGTTTCTTTGGAGAGAGAACATGCCGACTGAAAATTATTTACTTTTAAACTGGCTCGTGTAACGGGATGCTTGAGAAAATATTAAATTAGGCAAATACATGTTTCGTCTTAATCTAGGGGAGATGTTTCTCTACTTTTAACCAGAGAGCATATATTCCTCTGATAGGGAAGATAGCCTTATGCGATAAAGCCCAATGCTTTGAGAGGAAGATGCTAGCTATCCAGATCAACCAGCTCAACTTTGTGAATGAACATAACAAGGGTTAGAATCTGGTGCCTTGTGCTTTCTTAACCAGTGATACAGAGAAATCCAACTGAAGGAGGAATAATCAGGACCAAGGGAATAGTAATATAAGATTATCTTCTACTCTTCCATTCACATGTACAGAGGATATAACAGAGTATTGGATGTAAAAATATCCAAATTTTTGGCATATTACATTGATCATAATATAACAATATGATTCAAAGTGAACTATAAGTCTGGCTTATAACTTAACTAAATTTTTTCCAAGATTTTTCTTTTCTTTTTCTTTTCTTTTTTTTTTAAACTATGTAGACACACAACTCAGAAGCATTCCTATGGTGGTATATTTTCAGGGGCCCATGCCAGTAATTGAGGCCTCACTCAGAGGCTACCGGGCAGAAAAGGTAGTACTTCCAGCCGACAAGTCTATAAAAACAGAAGGTTCATTGCAGTAAATACATAGGTGACTTCACTCCGTCCAGAGCCAAGTGGAAAAATTTGCTCATCACTTCCCCCACACAGAGCCTTGAGGACACTCTTTTGTGGTTTATCTTTAGCATTCGTTTTTTAAAAGTAACATCTGCTTATTATAAAAAATGTAATGGGATAAATTACTAACAACTGAAAAACACCTATAATTATACAGTTTGGTGAAAATATTATTTGGTGGTAATATTTGGTAGATATCCTTTCAGATTCATTTCAGTGCAAGTTTGTTCTCCAAAAATGAGATCACTCTAAATATACTATTTTATAATGGATTTTTTCTTTAATAAGATTATACATATATATTTATTGATATATTTCATATCTATAAATAAAAATTTCATAATAAAAACCAGCATTTATTGCTCACATTACTTGAGGCAGACATCATACTAAGTGCTTTATATGCATATGCATTATATAAATTACTCATCATTCTGCCTAGGGCTAGTTTTTAAACTTAGACATTAGGAGGTGGAGCCCAAGTCAAGAATGGTGCTTGGTCTTGCCAAGCTGAGAATGTAGAGATTAGAGTTCAAGGCAGCTGAAGTGATCGAAATTTGTGGATCAGGGTACCAGAGAAAAGGGAGTTATGTGATAGAGACAGAAATCTACATGGGGGTTCTCCCATAGATCTTCAGAACAGAGCTGAGCTGTACATGCATAGAACCAATTGCCATGAGGCCTAGGAGAGAAGGGCTTCTATAGTACGAGGAGATGAACAAAGATAGCTAAAATTACACTGGACTGGATGATGTTGGATTTACAGGCCAGGCAGGATGGAGAGATTTCATTGAGCATCTCAGGCCTTCTTTTAATACAACAGAAAGACTTTACCTTGGAAAAGAACATTATGCCCTAAAAAAAGAGCCACGTCCTAGGACTAAGGACAAAACTAAAGTATATATTTAGTATATTCTCAGCATGCTATACCAGAGGTTAAGCATCTGTCCTGTGAATGCAGGTTAGCTAGAAGAAGAGAATTCCCAACCTCTTGGCTGTATTCACCTGGGATTTAGCCTCTGCCACTTGTACTTAGAAAAATGAGACATTCTCATGACCTGTTTCTCCCAGGAAGATCCCATAGTCCTTAGCTGGAAGCGGGAGAAAGAGGGAGCCCTATATTCTTGGGTGTCCTTGCCTGAAGCGGAGTTTCTGTCACAATGAGCTAGGAGCAGAGAGAAGAAATGGGTTATAAAATTCCACAGATTCTTGCTATTCTCACTGAGTTATAATAGACTTTCTCAAGTAAATGTATCTTCATTGGCTGTATGCTCAGGACAATTTCCTAATAGTTGCTTTTTAAATAATTTTCACCAGTTATACTTGTTTCACTAGGAAGAGGATCCACAGAGGTCCTCAATGCCATTCTGTAAGTGTAATCTAAAGTGGTTTAATGCTAGACCTGCGTCCTCTTGGACTGAGTGGGGATAATCACACAGCAAGCTGGCTAAAGATGGATTGATGGATGCCTCAGCGGATGCCCGTACAGAGGGTTGACCATTGAAGACTGATGCTCACCAATGTCTAGGTGCTAAATAAGCCCCTAGAACCTGAATGCTGCTGTCTTAGGTTTCTGCCATCTGGCAGAATAGAGGAGTGAGGAAAAAATTGAGTTGCATAAAAATTACTTTCTTGCACTACAAAAATTGTTGACTAGGCTTTATATTAGCTGTAAACATGCAAGCAAATCTTTTGACAAGGTTGGCTGAAAGAAGGGAGCTGAGGGAAAGAAAGGGGATGGAGGAATAGGAGAGGCTTTTTTTCCCCTCGTGAGAGCTTGGAGCCTGCTTAAGTGCTCATGGGAGAGATTTGGTTCAGCTGGAAAGGCTAAGGATACTGGGAAAGGAAATAATTAACAGCATGAGATTCCTGAAGCTGGGGGACTGCTTTTCTATACTATTGGAAAGCTGAAGCTAAGAACTAGAATAAATCCGTTTAGTTTGTTACCATTGGTGGCTAAAATATGAGAATATATATATTTGATGTCTTCTATTTTCTTGGTTAAGTAGGAGTGAAGGTTACCTTCCAAAAGGGGAGGGTCAGTTAAAAGTTTGAGTGGAGAAAGTTTGAGGGGTTACTAAAAGGGGCAGAAAAGGTGAGCTAACAAGTAAAGGGGTTAATATCGTTTGGCAAGGTGGAGGGCCCAGGTGAGACTATGAATTCTAGGTGCAGAGGGTACTAATTGATCTGACTCTGTAATTTTTCTCCAGCTCTACTCAGCTGCCCTGGAGCATGAATAGAGAAGACAGATAATTGAGGTCATCCAGGGCTGGGATTATATCTATAAAAAATTGATAAGAATCTCTTCATTTATTTTTTAAACACACATCTTATATAGCTGTTCTCTAAATTAAACAAATTCTTTCTTTTAAATTTTGTGATGTGTATTTTCCCATTCCTTTGATTATTGTTTTTATCTTCTCTGGCTCTTTTCCAGATTTCCCATTGCCTTTTACAAATTAAGAGAGGCAGTACAAGGCTATGGTTAAGACAGGACTTCTGGCACCAATCTGCTAGGTACAAATCTTATGTCTAGCACCTACTTCCTCTGTGACCTTAGGCAAATTACATAGTACCTCTATGCCTCAGTTTTCTCATCTATAAAATGGAGGTAGTGATGACAATAATATCCCCCTCAGAGGGTTGAGGATTAAAGCATCTAATGTATATACCATGCTGAGTATGACTTGTTGCTGTTATTGTAATACAAATGAAGTACTCAAGCTGGAGCAGAATGAGATATGAAGGATTACATTCTGGCCTTTAGGTATTATGTCATATTCAATACATCCCAATATTTCATAGCTTCTTTCCCCTTTTCCCACAAAGTCTCTAAAATCATGTACTCAGCATGAGGAAAGGCCTAAGCCTCATATTTATTGGAGAATCATTATTTCTTTTATTCGAGGCATTAATTTTTGCCTCTAAGTATTTACAACTGAACCAGATTGGTAGATAGCCTTTATCTACATGTCTTTTGCTTCCAAATCCATCTCCTTTGATAACCACTTCTGAAAATGTTGTACCTTTTCTTCTCCACAGTCCTAATTATTGGCAATTTTTATAAAGTACAAGGTTCTCAATTAAGCTATAAGCCTTCTTAAAGCAAGGCACTGTGATTTCTACCTTAGTACCCAGAAAGTTGCCCTATGTAAAATAGCAAACAAAACCAGTAGAAGATAATGATGATGATGCTGATGATGATGACGACAGTACCACAATTTCTCGGCCTTAACTTACCTATCCATTGACCTTTGGGGGACAACATAGGATAAATAAGGGAAAATAGGGCTCTGAGGCCAGAAAGACTGCGGTTCAAATCCTAGTTCTATCACTGACTGGTTGTATAGCTTTGAATTAAACAAATAGACACAACACTCAGAATTGTTCATTAACAACTTTCTCTTTTTCTCCTCCTATTCTTTCCTACCATAACTCTCAGAGCCATTATCAGAGTGGCCTCTTCACCAAGCTAGATCTTTTCTAAAACTTTCTACTACTTCCTACCAAGAGTTAGGGTAGGAATTTCTTTTCTGTCTTAAAGTCCTTCATGCTAGCACTTGTCACTTTGAATCTCTCAGATGTTCCTTTCGTTTAGCAGGCAAGTTTATTCCAAGTCATGTTTATTTATTAAACATGTTTATTAAATACCTTCCTTCAATTCTTTGTCCCAGGCAACACCTATTTTGCAACATGCTTGCCTCCTTCCCCAAAGATCTCTAACTTTTTTTGCCCTTTATTCACAGTTGCTGAATTCGTATTCTGTGATACCTTTCGTAATCGGAAAACTTCATCATGTCTTCCTAATCCCAGACATGACTTCCTTTTTCTCACAATGCCAAAAAATACTCAACTATTTTGCCTTTAACAGGCAAATACTGTAGATATCTGTTAACTCATTTCCTGTTTAGAAAAAAAAAGTGCAGCTTGCTGCCAGCATTAATTTAATTTTACATAAACATTCTCTTTGAGGCTGAACAAATCTGACTGGTTTTCAATGTGAAAATAAAATATAAAAACTTTTCTTGGAATTATGTCTAAATAGAACTTGTCTCTAATCCTAAAGTAACATAAATGTATACATAAATCAGATTCACCAAATGAATCTTCAGCCAACAACTGTTAGATTAATATCACACACGGGAATGTTATATTTTCTAGAAATTGACATTTTTAGCAATCAAAAATTACTGTATTTTGTAAATGGAAATACCGCTACTGAAAACAGAATGCTATAAACAGAATGGTGTCATTTGTTTCCAAAGACTATCAATATACTAAAGCGATGAAAATATAATAATAAAAGTGAGATATTTCATGGCAAACTTTGGGGGTAAGGTTAGGACTATAATCTGCGAGTTATCTTGGGGTAAAAGCTGCCACTGCTAGAGCCCTCGGCGACTATTCTCCGTGCGAAGGGGAAAAGGGTTAAACATTTGTTCGGCTCCATTAAATCTGTATGTTTTATAACAAGTACTGAAGAGGAGAAATTACCTTATCTACTTTGTACTACATTGAGTGTAGCAAGATATACACAGATAGTTTATAAACTTCTGATTGTGATGATGCCTTGAGAAGAAAAATGAAAACATCTTTAGTTCTGACATGAATCATATATTTCTATCTTTGATTACGAAATGACATACACCCATCATACAAAAATTTGAATACAATAAATATCGTAAATACTTTACAAGAAAAAGAGGTGGCGATTTCATACTGAAATTTTTATATGATAGCTGATGTTGTTTCATAACTAATTTAAAGTACTTAATTAAGGCTGTGAAATATTGAAGACAAGAGGGGCAAGATGGAGGAAAGAAAAGAAAGGAGAAAACAGGAAAACATTCACAAATTTCTGAGTAAATGATTCTGTGTACAGTGGCCTTTAATGAGAAATTATACATACACGAATCCTGATTTGTGCTTTTGAATTTTTTTAAAGCATCTTTGTTTTACACATTTCTGAGGATATTTCTAGTTTGATTGAAGTACCTCTCTGACTTGCCTTAATAATACCCTATTACATATAATAATTCCATACCTCTTCTCCCTTTCTAATAAAGACTACATTGTTTTTTTAGGTAAATCATGTCTGCAAAGCAATGATCCTTTTTGAAAAGCAAATGTAACCCAACTGCCAAATATAAGAGAGTATAATCCTCTTGGAAAACTCTATGCTTATTCCAAGAATAAGGCCACTCCTCAAAATTTTTAGAATTCCTCTCAGGAGCCATCTTTAGTTAGTTAAAAACCACATAGTCAAGTAAAATCTTGTTACTTTATAGAACTCTCATTTAATATATACTTTAAAAAGTACCATTACTCACCTGATTCAATCAACTTAATTTCAAATTACATTTTTGGCTGCATCCAAAAATCAGTTTACCTCAAAAGACAAAGATTTTTCTACCACGAAAGTTATTTTTTAAAAACGTGAAAGCGTTCTGAGTATGGCATCCTCAAAATTATTAGAAACAAAAGAAACTGGTTAGAGTAAGGGTTAAGCCTTAAAGCTTGCAAAGGCAGATAAATTTGGGGTTGTGATAAAAACACTAATTTTTAAGTATAACCTCGGAATGCTTTTTTAAACAGCCATATTTCTTTATTTTCATACTCCAGATGGTTGGACTTTATGGTAATAAAACACATTTTCAAAATCCTAGAATGGTTTTAAATGGGACATGAATTTTAAATTTCCCACAAAGATTTTTAGAAGGTTAGAGTGTGGAGGAAGTGCACCAAAGTGTGTAAAGATAAGAATTTTTCGCTCCCAATCTAAGCACCCAAAGCATGTGTCAGAGGTGCAAGTTCTAGAAATGTGAAGTTTTGTTGAATGCTGGTGATTTAGAGGGACCTTCAAGCAATTCTGAGGGTCTCTGAGATTCTTTCCTGAAACTCTCTGTATTTGAACAAATACTGATTGCATTCAATGATTTTGTTTCTTTATTTCACAGTGTCATTCCTGTAATAGGAGCTTTTCAGTAATCGTGAATTTTACTTAAGTCATTTTTGGCACAATGCTTGGTTGTGTGGTTTAAGATTGTTTTAATTTTTGCATTTTACATTCATTTTGGCACTTTTGAGGACGGGGACATTGCCTCGTATGTTGTTTGGGGAACGTAGTAAGCCTTCCCCCGTCTCCTTTTTTTAAATGTTTGACTTTATGAAATACACGATTCTCCCCGGAACCCTGTATCATTAAACGAAGGGGGTAAAAATTTGCCTTCACAAGCTGTGCATTCCAACCCCTCTTAGAGGCTGGTATCCCTGGCTTTGGATTTAGGCTGTTTGGCCACTCCTGTCACCAGCTCTGGCGGCCCTTCCCGGCAGAAAAGTACAACTGGATTTTTGTGAGCCCATAAGGCCATGTCCCCTCCCAACCCACTGGTTGGATTGGAAGAAGGCAACCTGCCGCAGGTCCCCAGCCGGTTGGCATAGCGGTTTCGAAGGCGACTGCGCGTTCTAGCCTGCAGGCCCGGGCCCTGGTTGGGCAGGAAAGCGTCCACATTCCTAGTCCGGTAACCCTCTTCTCGGCTGCGCCCTAGGAGCATCGAAATGTTGGGATTGCGAATGGCATAGATGACAGGGTTGATGGCCCCATTGGCCCAGGTCAGCCAGAGAGCCACCACGTTGAGAAGCGAGGGGCCCTGCGTGGCCTGGGCCTGCCGGGCGGCGGCCAACAGCACCAGGAAGCAGTAGGGTCCCCAGCAGCAGATGACGAAGACAATCATAATGAGTACGGTGGTGGCCGTGCGCACCTCGCTGAAGAAGCGCAGCACACGCGCGTAGGTGGTCATGGGCCGCACGCGCACGTCCGATAGGCGCACCGCCCTGCAGATGTGGTAGTGGCAGAAGCACATGAGCAGGAAGGGCAGCAGGTAGCAGGCCACCACTAGCCCCACGCTGTAGGCCGCGCCCAGCTGCTCAGGGTCGGGGGACGTCCGGTACAGGCAGCCGTGGAAACTCTGCGCCGCCGGGGGCTCCCGAGGCGCGCGGAGCAGGTCCCAGGGCAAGGAGAAGCCCAGGGCCACCAGCCAGGCGCCCGCCAGCAGCTGCAGCGCACGGCGGCGACCGATCTTCTCCCGGGGCGGCCGCACGATGGCGCAGTAACGGTCCAGCGAGATGAGCGCCACGCTGAGCGTGGACACGATGCCGAAGCACGAGCTGAAGAAGCGGCTGGCCGCACAAAATCCGCGCCAGGGCCCCGCGGCCGCGGCGGCGGCGGGCGGCGAGTCCCCGCGGGGCGTGAAGAGGTCCAGGAAGGCGGCGGGCAGGCAGAGCAGCGCCGTGAGCAGATCCGACAGGGACAGGGACAGGATGAAGGCGTTGGTGACGGTGCGGAGCTGCCGGTGCTTCACGATCACCCCCATCACCGCGCAGTTGCCCAGGCTAGACAGCAGGAAGATGAGCAGGAGGACGAGCGCCTGGGCCGCCACAGCCGCCCCGTGCGACAGCAGCGGAGCGGCCTCGGGGCCCAGCGGCGGCCTCTCCGCCTCCCCCGCAGCCCCGTGCGGGCCGAGGCCGCCGCCAGCCCAGGCGCCAGTGCTGTCGCCTCCGCTCCCGTCGCTCTGGTTCCCCAGCGCCGCGGCCGCCGCGGGAGCCACGGTGCTGAAGGAGAGCACCGCCGCCGCCGTCACCGCAGGGGAAGTCCCGCCAGGCGTGGCGGCTGCGGAGGGGGAGCCGGGCTGCGGGCTGCCCGACAGGGCCATGCTCACTGGCGGGCGGCCCGGCGGCGGCTGGTCCTCCATGGGGCCCCGCGGGTCTGCTCATCCCGCAGCAGGGGAGGCGGCCGCAAGCCGGAGGGTGGCTCGGGGCCTGGGCGAGAGGCCGCTGCCGAGAGTCGGGCACGGCCGGAGGGGTGGCTGTCGCCCGGGACCTGGCGGAACCTTTGACGTGGGTTCCAGGCGTTGCCGAGGGAACCGCGTGTTTACGCAGGAGCGCGGGGCGGGACGCTAGCCAAGTACCTTCCGAAAAGCCAGCGTACGACATCACCCCTCTCCTCCCCCCTCCCCCCTCCCGAGGATACCCAACCAGGGGGGTCTGGGATCCAGAAAGGGCCAAGTCGACCTCCTCAGGGACCACTACTTGTCCAGATAAAGCGAGACTGGGACCTCATATAAGACCAAATTCTGCAAGGGTTCATTCTCAAGCTCTCCTGTTGGATACAAATGCCCTACAGGGAGGCCTTTGTGGGGGATGCTTTGCTCCCTGTGGGTGTTTCTGGCATATGCAGGTAGGGAAGGAATCAAGAACCTGACCTAAAAAACTATCCAAATCCAGCCATCTGAAACTTGAGGGACAGAATAATTTAAACCAGGTGTTCTCAAACTTGAGCGTGCAACAGTCACCTAAAGGGCTTGCTAAAACACAAGTGACGGGCCCAATCCCAGAGTGCCAGATTCAGTAGGTCTGGGGTCCTGTCCTAGAATTTGCATTTCTAACAAGCTCCCAGGGAGTAATGATGTTGCTGGTAGGAGGGCCACACTTAGAGTACCACTGATGTAGTGTGCTTGTTAAAATGCAGATTCACTGGCTGACTCCCAGTATTACCGAGGATGGACCCATAAATCTAAACCCCATAGGTGATTCTGACACAGGATATGCAGCTCAGAAAATGGCACCACATTCCATCTGGCTTACAAGACAAAAACTTAGGATTCTTTTTAGATAAATTCTTCTTCCTCACAACCAGCCCATGTCCAATCGCCAAGACCTGGAAATTTTACTTGTTAAATATCTTTGTATCCATTTACTTCCTCTATTACTTTATCCTCCACCTGAATCATAGCTCTCATCCTCTCTTCTTTGGACTACTGCTGTCACCTCCTGATTGGGTCACCCCACATCCACCCCCTTCTCTACACTATAGGTAGAATGCTCTTTAAAATAAAATAAATTTGATCATGTCATTCACTTATTCACTTCGAATGGCTTTCTCTGTTTAATTTAGAATAAGGACTCCAATCCTTAATGTTCCCTACGAGGCACTACATCTGCTTCCTCTCTAGTCTCATTTGGGTCCATTTTCTTTCTTTTGTGCTCCATTCCAGTTACACTGGCCTTGTGCAAGTTCCTTAAACATTTCATCTTAGGGCATTTGCACTTGCTATCCCTTCTGCCTGAAAAAACTCCACCCCCCCCCTCCCCAATTCCTTTGCATCACCATCTTCACATGAATGTTAGTTTTTCAGGGAAAGGTTTCCTTGGCTTGTAGAACATACCACTGTCCATAATTATTATTTTTTTATGATTAAGCATTACTTGCTTCCCACTGTAGACCATAGACTCTGTGAAGCCAAAAACTTTGGTGTTTTTTGCTTGTTTGTTTCTGTTTTTGTTTTGTTTTAGATCCCTAGCACTTAACACTCTGGAAAACTGCTAGATACACAAAAAAATAATTTTTGAGTGATTGTAGGAGAATCTGGCAATTGAGAGACCAGTCGACCAGTTAAGAAAAGACATTACAATAGCACAGGGAAAAATGAAAGAGTCTGAAATAAGGCATTTATAGTGAAGAGGAGAAGAAATTGTAAAAAGGTAGTATATGGATTAGAGACTTTGGATATAAGAAATACAAACAGAGCACTGTCTCACTGAGGCAAAAAGAAATTTACTGAGGGACAGGAGAGTTCAAATTACAAAAGGATAGTCTAACAGCCAGCCTTTTCCTCCAGGTGGGGAGCTAACAGTCTTTTCATTTATTTCAGAGATAAAAGAAGAAGCTGCCAGAGAGTGGAGACTCACCTGTAACACCTGGGCCCAAATGGGTAATTAAAGTAGATTAGTTAAAAAGTTTTTCTCCTCAAACAGTAGTCCTACCAGCAGCATCAACATCATCTAGGAGCTTGTTAGAAATGTCCCAAACCATGCCTAATAAGTGAGAATCCACATTTTAAGATCCCCAGGTAATTCATACATACATTGAAGTATAAGAAGAATTGCCCTGAAGAGGGGTGTTATGGAATTTGTGGGTTTTGAGGGATGAACAGAAGGGTGCCACAACTTTTATGGAGTCTGGGAGACTTGGGGCAAAATGCATTGCAAGTTCATGATGAAGTAGAGGAAATGGGTTTGGGCCCACACAATTGCAGCACCTGGTGGGTACTAATGGGAACTGGGTACTAATATAATTGGCTTTGAGAGTCTCAGTGAGTTGCTCTGTGGCTGAGCTCAGCACAAAGGGAATGGAGGTTTTGCCTCTAAAATGTACCATACTTGCCTGCCAGGAGCAAGCAACAATATCCACCATGGATTCTATAAACTCTTGGGCGACCATTAGATTTGACAGATCAAGCAGTTTCCAATGAGTAATGAGGTAACAACCAGATTGCAATAGTTAAATAGCAAAAGGAAGACGAGAAAATGTACCCAATGATCAGAGAGTCAGGAATCCAGAAGCCTGACTACAATGGGAAGGAAATAGGGGTAACAGCAAGCTAGAGTGGGAAGATAGACAAAGGATGTTTCTGTTATTTTGTTTATGATGAACTCATGTCAATACTTAGAGGAAAGAACCATTGAGCAGAAGAAGTTTGCTTGAAAGAGGTTAATTGATGAAGCAAAACCCTTACCAAAGACAGGAAGGGATAAATGTGAGCAATTTTTAGAAGATGGAATCGACAAGGCTTTGTGACTGATTAAACACTTGGAGGTGAGAGGAAGAGTTAATTTCCTTAGTGTTTTTGACTCTGAGAGAGATGGGGTGGAGTACAGAAGGAGTGAACATTATTGCAAGAGTTTGTCTCTGGTTTGGATTAGAATTCAGGAAGATTTAGGCAATACCTTTTTTTTTTTTTTAATATTCAAGAAGTGTAACATTTTTCTTAAAATATGTATCTTAGAACAAGCTCTGTCTGTCCTATCTTAGAAGTGGAGGAAGGAGGAAAATACAGGACATGGAGTCAAAAGTACTAGATTTACAGCCTTTAATGTGACCTTAAAAGAGTTATTTAATATGTCTGACTTGCATTTCCCTCATATATATAAAGGGGATAAAAATAGTAGCACACTATGGGCAGGGCAGAGGGAAAGGTTTGCCCTGGAATAGTTGATAAGGGGTGCACTGTCTGTAGACAATTTTAAAACAATAATAAAATTGACTAAAAGTCAGCCTGTTTTTTTATTATTATCATGTGCTGACAATTCTAAACAATCAGTGATGAAATACTTCTTATTCTTGGTTGCCATGGGATAATACACATTCTGTAGTGTACTTCATTAAAGTTGAAGATATGTGTGTGGCAAAATGCTATAAAATAAAACTTTTAAAGTATGTATCTTCAAATCATGAAATTTGAAGAGAAAATAGTGTCTCTGTTTTTATCTTTGAAAGAAGCACTGCAAGTCTTCCTAATCTGTAAATACTTTCTTAGTCATATTGTTAGTAATAGCATAATTTTTGAAGAAAAATGATTTGTTTACCAGAGGACTTTATAGAGAATGAGTGGAAAACATTAGTGTTTGTGTAATTACTAGGGAAATCCAGTATGTTAATTTTACAGCCTTCATTTTGGTCAGGTAATTCAGTCACAGACCTAATAACTGAGTGTATGCAGACCTGCTGGATGACAAAGCCGGTTAAAATGAATTAATTAGTTCAGTTTCTGTATGTTCAGAAAACAAATGTTATTACTTCTTACCTCACAAAAGTACTGAAATGAGCATCACACATTGAATAATTTTTTAGTACTTCATTTTATAATGACTGATAATGATCAAATTTATTTTTAACAAGTTCACAATTAACTAGTAAGAATGCCAATAGTTACATTTCTCTCATGTTTTAAATCTACCTGGCATGTAGTTGGTAGAGTATGAGGCTCATCCCACTGTAGCGATTCACTGATTGATTTCTATTGTCTACCTATATTTCAATAATGCAATACACAATCCCTTTCTTAAGAGCCTTAAAGATATATCAAAAGTCTGACTGTAAGTTGGTCTTCTCATATCAGTTTATGAGTCTTCAGGTACCTGGGGTAGGAAGTGGGCTTTGTAGCGCAGACAACATCCTGGCAGCAACCATAACATCTACCCAGAAAAGCTGGCCCCAAGCTACGTATGCTGAGTGTTGAGTACCTTATAATAATTCATCTTCCTTACAACTTGCTCACAGAGAGGGCATTATTTTTCTCAAAAACTAGAAGACTAAAATAATAAACTTGTAAGAGTCATTGTTGTGAGGGCTACAATTCAAGCTATTATTCAAAGAACATTTAAAAAACAAAATATTTTAGCAATTATTATAGAGTAGTATTTTAAAATAAGAACTTAGGCCTTAATTTTACCTGATATGTTAATAACTAGAAAAATATTCTGAATTTTTGGCATTGTATATACTAGACATAAGTGAGATTTATACCTGTATATATATGTACTTGCAAATATGAGGTATAATGTCTTTATATTTAGCCACAGCGTACCATTTTAGAAAGAATGGGAGTTAGCTTATATGTACAATTTGGATATAGGTTTCCACATAATTTATAGAAAAATTACTAAAGATAATTATTGTTTTAAAAGAAAGCCCTTAAAAATCAAAGAAGTCACTGGAGAAGAAATCCATCCCTCAGTGGGTCATCATCTTCTACTATAAAACTTGCTGTACCTGTGTAATGGGCTCGTCCAGATACTTCCACTATAACAGCATTAAAATCACCACATTTTGCTTCCTGAGAAAAGATAATGAAAGGAGTATAATATCAAACTATTGTACTCGCATTATATCTGGCCTAAACGTCATATTCTTGATATTTATCATTTTAAGGAAAACCCAAGAGTTAATCCAATAGGCAATGAAAGGTTTTTAAGGAGAGCAACCTGATCAGACTGGTGTTTTAAATAAGTTTAGTTGTAAAGTAGAGGACAGATTTGAGAGGAGAGAGACTAGATACTCAGAACCCTCTTAAGAGGTAACCTTACTTAATTCATTGACTGAATCTAGAGTCACTAGTATAGTTTTTAGTGAGGGTGCAGAAAAAACATAGAGATACTTCAGAGGTAGAATTGACAGGCCTAGGTACTGATATATATGGAAAGTGAGGAATAGGAATAAGTTTAATATTACCATAGCTTCTAGCTTGGAAGTGAAGCTGGTGCTACCATTAACCATGATGGGGAATGAGGCAGGAGAGGCACATTTGGGAAGGAAGGGAGAGAGGGAGGGAGAGAGGACTTTTTAACGAGTCGAGTTAGAGATATCTCTGGAACAATCATTTAGTGATGAGTTTAAGTAGACAATTAGGACTACAAGTGTAAGATTCATCATCAGCAGATGGTTGAGCGCTGAAGCTTCAGAAGTGAATGAAATTGCCCACTGGCAACAACTTGCAGATGAGATGAGAAGGAAGTTAAGGATAAAATACTGGGAACCTCTAAATGGAAAGATAGGAAAAGGAAGCTGGGGCAGGGAAAGAGATGGAGAAGGCACTATCAGAGAGCCTGCAAGAGCCCTGATTGAGAGGGAAGGAAACTGGTGCAATTGAAAATGTTCTGCCAAGTATAATTAATAACACACTGAGAACTAATATCCTGGCTGAACAGAAGTTTTATAGGCCTGTTTTATAATTCTCTTCGGAGAGCTGAGTAAAGGAACTTACCTAACACCCAACTCATACCTCTTCATCTCAAAAGTAACACATTTACAAGTGAGAAGCTAAGAGTGTCACTCACCCTCATAGCCTTCCCTGTGAATACTGAGCCAGTTGTACTGCTTTTAAAGGCTCTTGTCTGGTTCAGTTCTAGAAGCCCTTTGTGATACTGCAAAGCAATTCGGGCTGTCACTCCTGAGCCAGTAGGACTTCTGTCAACCTGTTCCAGAATAAATGAAGATGAGAATGTTTACAGTGTTTTAATTCCATATTACCAGGCTTTTGTGTCTAAAAATTCAGTTTTAATACCTGTTCATCTGCAAACACACAGATGTTGATGGTTGGCTCTTCACTATAAGCATCTTTTCCATCTGTTAATATAGTTCCATATAGAAAGGCAAGGTCTTCACTATCAGGATGAGTAATTTTAAACTACAAATGACAAAAAATTATCAACCACATGTAAAATACATATTTTGATTAAAATTTATCTTTTAAATAACATATTTGGGGTACTTGGAATAACTTCTATCTTTATCATTTTTAAAATACCTTTTGGATCAAGGCGCTAAATACTAGAAATTATGTCTTTGTCTAGATGAATAAACATAGTTTGACTGGAAGCTATGATTCTTACCATACTTTGAGTCCTTTTTAAGGAGGTTGCTCTGCACATAGCCTCTACTAAAGGAATAGTCCTATTTTATACACACATACTCAAACCCACACACTCTTTGAATCACTGACCACAGGACGGTCAGTCCACAGGCTGGACATAACTTCTCAAACATCAGGAGCTAAGGCAATTATATCCTCACTCTCAGGAGCTTGAAGGGAATAATGTGGAAAAATCAATCAGTATCTAGAGCTGAAGTTAATACCATTGATAGATACAAGGACAGTGAGAGGCCATGAGCAAACAAAAGTTATAATACAGAAATGATTAGGTAAGAGAAACAATTGGATGAACAAAAAAAATGTATTGTAAAGAATGAAGGTAACTGTTATCATGAAAAGCAGCAGAGACACAGAGAAAAGCAGGCACTGATAGCAAGGCTAAATCACATCAATGGGAAAGCATAGGCTCAAATGTGAAATGTTTCCTGTTCTTGGAGGTCTGGTTGTTCAGTTTTTCCTGGATTTCTATAATGTCTGATAGTTTGACCAATATTACTATAATCTTACTTCAATGTGTATCCTTACAGTTAGTACATTCCACTCCCACTTACCTGTTATTTAAAGCAACGGAATAGATTTAGATCCTTAAAATCCAGAGTTTATCTATAACCAAGTTAAAGAGGCCTGCATACTGGAACTTTGTTCTTCATCCTCTTAAAGACCCTATGCTCCGCCTCCACTCTAGCACCATTCCAACATCACACTGTCCACAGCCGTGCTTCCCCCACTAGACTAAGCTCTTTGAAGGTGGGCTTTGTTCTTTCTTTGAGTCTCCAGCATCTAGCATAGTGTCTTATGTACTGTAAGTTCTTGGTAAGTAAATGTTTGTTTAAAAATGAATGAATGAAGATGAATTTATGTTATATTAACTTTACTCCCCACCCCATGGCCTTTCCCTAAATCTGCATCAGCAGTATGGATGGTCAGGAATTCATAACATAGTTCTGCTGCCTGATTTATCCCTAATAGAACTTTTTCTCATATTTTTCTCAGAATCCCTTCTCCTGCAAAGACCACCCTTTGTGACCTTGGTGAGAAGTTTAAGTGTCAATGAAAAGTTCAAAATTACTCCTTCTATTAAGAAAACCATGGCTTTTCCTCTTGATTTCATTGAAGGTAAGGTGAAATTATTTTATGCCAAATTGTTAACTCAAACTATTAGCTGTCTGCTTAATGAAACAGAAAATTGATGTAAATTCAGAGCTTCAGAAGTTACTATGATAAAATAACTCCACGTATTGGTATTGAGAGTACTGGAAAAATGATAATTTAGAACAGAGATATAATATATTTTTTTATTTTGTTAAGTTATAAATTATGTTGTTATTTTGTTATTATTAAATTAAAACATCAGTTGTTAATTAGACCCATAAATAATTATTAGTAAAAGTATATTAGATACTATTTTCACAGGTAATTTTTTACTTAGAATGATAATTAAATTTTCATATGCTAAAACATTTAAATACTGTATATGAGTTTTATTTATAGATCCCAATTTCAATGGCAGACTGGTGCTAGAAATGAAAGAATATTCTAGACTTGTTTATTATCTAAATTGATTTTATCAGAATATTTTTCTCAAGCTGAAACTACAGTTACTTGAGTAGTTATTTAACTAACTTTGTAGCAATATAGGAAAAAAATCACTTATTAGGAATTATTGTTCTCTGTGAAATAAGAGACAGTCTAATCGGATTTCATGAAATCCATTTTGTAAGCTATATTTTACATTCATTATTTTCAAGTTTTGTAGAATGACTATACATAGCAAGGCATATGCATTTTGAATTAGTAGAATACTATATGATACCTTTACTATATGTTTAAATAACCACAAATTATATTAGTATGTATATATTATTAAAGTTAGTAATAGTTATCATTATTGAATATTTATTATGGGCTAGGCATTATTCTAAGTCCTTGATCTGTATTGATTTATTTCATTCTTCTAACACCCTGTGAAGCAGTTATTTCATAATTTCCATTTTATAGATAAGGAAAACGGGTACATAGAGGTTATGTAATTTGTTTAAAGTTACAAAAGTTACAAGCAGCAAAGCTAGAAATCACTGATAGTCTTGCTCTAGAGCCTAAGATTCAAACCCTATTCTTAGTATTACTAATAATTTAAATATATAGATATTTAATTTTCTGTATAGATGTGTAATTTATATTCCCTCCATGCCGCAGAGGAAGGTATTTGTTACAATGGCAGCAACTGCACTGACCTGAGCTGTCACTGCTTTTGTCACTGCAGTCGCTGCATCCACAAGGTCCCTTGTCTTTGCAGAACAAACATCAAGTCCTAACTTTTCAGCACTAACAAATGCATAAAATGCGCCACCATATGCAATGTCCACCATCAACTTTTCATGACCAGGAACATCCACTGAAAGATCTGAAAAAGATGTGTTAAATAAGTTTGTTTTAGTATTTTAGCAATAAAGTTCATAGAATTTTTAAGATGTGTATTTGGAGGATATTTCTTCCTATGATGAAAAGGGAGGAAACAAAAATTCGTCTTTAAAATGAGTAGGCATCGGGTAAAGAATAATAGACCTTTAGCTAAGGGCATCTTTCTATCTTTAACTTGATGTTTGCATAAATTAATGAACATATCATTGCCATGTTTTCCCTAAATCATACATACATATTTGTTAAGTATTCTGACGATTTTTTCTAGGAAGTATCATAGAGGTAGAGAGAAGGAAACCCCTGAGATATCAACATGTGAAAACTATGAAGGAAAATCTTGGTCCCCTCTCATGCTACTAGGAATGGTTTAAAATAGTAAAGTTTTCAGATTCCTAATCACAAATTGTTTTTTTTTTCAACTGCAATGTCAAAACAAAATGAAAAAAATTTTTTTTCATGTTATGTTATCTACAAACCCTTATTATGTATTTTCATCTCATGAAGGTATCCTGCAGGCAAATATTCAGAATAAAGCCATTGTGGAATCACTGACCTTTATGGTATCATTTTGCATCAGGGTTTTTGAGTATTCTAAGTCCCCGACAAATCCAGAGTTTCACTTGAAGATCAGTTTTTTTGAAATCCTAAACTAGTATTTCCAAATGAATGGGGCTGGATGATATTTTGAAACATTAAACCTATTTTCCCCCTCCTCAAATTTTCCTCTTTCTCCTCCCCAATTCAAGTGAGTTTGGCAATCACAGCCTCTGGGGAGAGGCATATGGCAGGGGAGAAAGCAGGTTTTATGGAAACCTAAAATATCAGGGGAGTGATCTGTTGGCAAAGGAGCATCCCAAAGAGAGGAATATTTCTCCTGGTCAATAGAGAAATTTCCTCTGGACTGAGGAAAGACCGAAGGTCCTAAGTGTAGAGTGTGTTGACTTCCCCACAGCACCATGAGAGTCTTTGGGGTGGGACAGAGGCAGCAATGGGGCAGGAGCAGAGGCCACATAAACAGGCCAGACAGCATTTCGCTGGTTACCTGTGTAAGCTGAGGACCAAAAGGTTCTCCGCTTCAAGGCCTTGGCTCTTTTCAGAAAACTTTGCTCACATATATGCCAAGAAAAGGGGCAGCACATGGAGGGATCAGGCTAAGTCAACCAATAGAACAGAGTTAGGTCTCAAATTCAGAAATTAAATTGTGAAAAATAAAATATTTATTGCATTCCTGAATTTACACAGTCATACAAAGGTACCAACCAGTATGCTCTCAATTACAGGCTAGCCCACAGAGTCTTCTTTTTACATGTGATGTGAAAAAACACAGCAAATTTATCATCAAAAGAATAAAACATGCCTGTGGAACTTAACAGCAAAACTGAATGAAAAATGTCTTTATCTGGATGCTGATGCAACATGAAAAGTATTTTTAATGAAAGGAAAATGAGGAATTATATGGAAATGAGGGACTGCTGGAGAGCTAAGCAAGTGAGGCTTTTTTGGTGTTCTCATGTGTAAAATGGGCTATTCCCTCCCAAAAGTGTTCTTTTGAGAATTCCATGTGAAAATGTGGGGAGGGGGGCAGGGAGAGGCTTGGCATATATTAAGAATGCAATGTTAATATTAAAGCCAAAAGTTTAATTTCCATTGAGAATAGGGCTCTTAAGAAGACAAGACATTTACATTTGTCCATCAGCATATTCTTTTCCAAATTTCATTTAAGATACTCATTCAACAAATATTGACTATCTACTGTTCTGGCATTTGAATACAATGAACAAAACTCGAGAGTTTTCATTTTAGCAGGTGGAATGCAAATGGACTCAACAGTCCTCTGAGGTGGGTACTGTTGTCATTTTCATTTTACAGACATGACAGTGAGAAATAGAATTCACAAGGCTACCAAGATGGAGAGGCAAAGCAGTAATCTTGGTTGAACACTGTCAGTCTGTCTTTTTTTGCATTTTTCCAAGTAGAGAATTTAGGATTTCGTTTTCTTAATGACTCAAAGTGAGCATTAATGCCCACTGATTATTGTGCAGTCATGCAGTGATGCTTTCAGGAACTACTGTGCTTGCCAGGTTGGCTGTGCCTGTCCCAATCAGCCTAAATTGAAGTAGTTGGTGATCCTGCTGTCAGCTGTCATTTCCCACAAATGTAAAGTGCTTCCTTCCCATTTGCTGCTGGGGTGGCCTAGGTAGTCCAGCTAGTTAAACTGTTGAGGTTTTTGAGATGCAATCCTAAACATAAATTCCTGTCTCCCTCTAGTGTCCTCCCAATGCGGATGTGACATCGTTCTCTCCTTAATGAGAAAGTGGCACCAATTTCCCAAGTAACATTCTTCATCATCTTGAGTGTTACAGCTGCCTGAGGTTGCTCTAAGACTGACAAATGCCTGGGCCATTATGGCATCATTCACAATCAGGCTAATCTGGAATCCAGATCCTTGAGAAGGATCAAAATCAAACTAACAGAATGATTTGCATGGCTTGAAGACTCAAAAAAAAAAAAAAAAAAAAAAGATGTGATGATCCTATTCATTCATGGCTGGACTAAATTAGCTCCCAGTTCACTTCCAGTCATGACTACTAAAGCAACCTCACTGATAGAATTCAGCTCTTTAAAGGAATCTCCTTCTATATAAGGATAATAGTTATAGACAGCTGTTTTACATGACATACAGGCGCTGTACTAGGGAACTGTCCAAAACCTTTTGAAAGCTCAGCACACCTAAAGAATTCTAACTATAGTCTGTCCATAGGAACATTATATATACTCACACACGTACATACATATGTATATGTGTATGTATATAATTGTAAGTAGTGCCTTACATATTCTTTCAGTTTTCACAAAAATATCAATGAGTCGACAAAGGAATAGGCACAGAGAGGTAAAGTAATTTGACTAAGGTTGCACAGCTTTATGGGGTTGTCAGGATTTGAGCCCACCGATGTCTGTCCCTGTTTTAAAAAATAAGAGCAGCAACATTATCTTCTTCACGATTTATAAACTACTTAGTTCATTCTCATTTAATTCTTCCCCCAAGAAGTGGGGAAGCACTTTTTACAGATGAATTTTAGTAACTTGTGTTTTGTAAATTCTCTGGAGATTACTTCCCCACAATTTTACATGTATTCTGTGCCAGCCTATAACTCCGATACACTGGCTGCTCTTTGCTCTTTCTCTGACCCTAGTGGTCCTTGCTTTTATTCAACTGTAAAATCCCTAGGAATGCTTGCCAGGTGGGGAATGAGATACGGAACAAGAGAAATGCGCAATTCTTTACTTCTCGGGGCTCTTTCAAGACTACAGGAGAGATCTGCAGCATAATAGACTTGCATGCACCGCACAACTCCTTAGGGCTAAGATGCTGGCACACATCCGCAGTGATTTAGAATTATCTTTTTATTAACTGCAAAGGCTGTGCGGGTGCGTTAGTTACGTAGCGTGGCTTTCAGCCCAGAGAGTTAGTATAGTTAGTTTTGTTTCCGGCTGCCGCCCTGCCCGCGGCTGGGAGGGTCCCACCGTTTGGTTACCTGTGGCCAGCACGAAGGCCGGGACGCTATGGAAGCGCACCGGGCCGCGACTGCGGCCGCTTTCGCACTCCACAAAGGCGGCCACCAGCCCGCATGGGCAGTGGATGTTCACGCGATGCTCGCGGGCGCCGGGCGAAGGCGCGGGCACCAGCCCGAAGTCGAGCGCGAAGCGGCCCAGCGCCAGCACCGCGTGGCCGCACATGGAGCTATAGCCCTCGTTGTGCAGGAACAGGACGCCCAGGTGCGCGTCAGGCAGCTCGCTCCGCACCAGCACGGCCCCATACATGTCCCGGTGGCCCCGGGGCTCGAACATGAGCCGTCGCCGCACGTGGTCAAGGTGCTGGCGCATGAAGCGCCGCTTGGCCAGCAGCGTGGGGCCGACCACCTCGGGACACCCTGCCAGAACGATGCGCAGAGGCTCGCCACCAGCGTGCATGTCCACCACTGACAGCGCCGGCGTCCCTGGATCGTGGGGTGGCAGCAAGGGCACTGGCCGCGTGCTTTCCATTGTCTGCATCCAGGAACTCGACCACCCATCCGCAACGCCGGCCTCAAGTCCGGGTCCTGTCTGTACTCGACAGGAGAAGAGCAGGAACCTTTGGCCTCACTCAGGGGGCGGGGTCTCCGGCCTAAACAAGGAAGCGCGATTCGGGGGCGGGGCTTTGGCGTGGTCGCCCGGGTTACCAGAAGGCGGAGCCGCCGAGGTGGCTGTGGCCCGGATGTCCGGGCTCTGCGGCTGGTTCCGCTGATCCTGGATCCTCTCCAGGGCAACTTAAGAGCGGCCAATGGGTGAGTGGTCACCGGGGTCCAGGGAAGCGTTTGTCTGAGTCCCTTTTTCTTCCCTCTGCTGCCGGCTCTGGGCTCGGCCCGGCGGGCGGCCTCTAAATAGAGGCTCATCCCCGCCCCTTCCTCCCACCCATCCTCTGGCCAGGCCTCCTCCAGACTCTTCCCGGGATCTGGATAGTTTTGGTTCCCGAAAAGCTGCAGAGAGGAGGCCAGCTCCGTGCTGGGGGAAAGGCCAGGTCTTTGTTTTTTGTTCGAAATGTCACTCTGTCTCTTTGTTTCATTACCTTTGTTTAACATTCATGAGGATTGACTTCACAGTTTTGAGTGCAGAAATACAGTAAGGGAAGCAGAAGCTAATTGCCGCATAAACTATTGTCTCCTGCTTCAGCATCTAACATAGTTGATAGGGCCCTTCATAAAGGGGCAGGCAAGATGGTTGCAAAAAAAGGCCAAAATTTTAGGCCTAGTTTACTAAAGGACATGAAAAAGGAAAGTGAAGGGACACTGGGAGTCAGGGTTTTGTTTGGTTGATGATAAACTATTGCTTTCAGTTTATCATACTGGTTTTCAGGCCTTGGATTTTAAGAAACTTTACCTTATTTACATTCAGATGTATTTATTAAGCATCTAATAGGTGCAAAGCTCGTACAGAAAAAACTTCCAATTCTTTAACTTAGGCCTTCTCAAAAAATCTGAACACTTCATTCCATCTTTTAGTTGTGATTGTAGTTGGTTTAAAACTAAGTGCCAAGTAAGGTAAAGAAGCCCCTGGGTTTATTAAAAATTCAGAAACTTAATGAAAGCGAACAGATTAAATGAGGCATTTTAGTCAGTGCTATTTCTGTTTTTTCTCAGCAGCACAAGGAGAAAGAAATCAAAAGTCTACTCAAATTTGAAAGGAGAAAGGGCGTTGTGGACCAGGCAGTCTCTAGATTGTTAATTCATGAAGAATTTGGGAAATGATTGTTCAATAAAAATCATAAAATATATAATTTTAAAATTAATCCATATTTGACCACAGTTCTTTTGGATTTATTCCACACTAGGCTGTAGATCTCTTGAGAGCAAGGACTATGTAATGTTCCTCTGTGGCTCTTTAGTGGTCCCTAACTAGTGGAATCTGACACTTTACTGAATGAATGAATCAGTGAATGAAGGATAACATGTCACTGATGAAAAAATCCTCCTTCAATAACTTCTACCTGTTGATGAGGTCAAAGACAATCTGTAGGCCCTGAATTTTTTTTGTAAAGAAGAGCTGCTTTTTGATTTTTTTTGAGGCTTAAGATCAAGGGAGTTGATTCTAAGGCAGTGGCCCATCAACAGCTTTGATGAAATTTTCACCTGTCCTTGACAAAAATGACAGAAGTTAGGACAATGTAATAAGCTTTTTATAAAGGTGAATATATTTACTTTAAAGTTTTCCCTTTATTCTGAAATTATGCTCTTTTTGCCCTTCTGTTGTTATATTATGAAAAGTGATAATAGATTGTGCCTGTGTGTGTGTCACGTATTATCCTGACAGAGCAAAATGAAAAGTAGTGATTCTCTACGAATTCTCTTATTAAAATTAACAATGGAACTTCAGAGGTCTAGACCATCTAATCAAGGGAGGTGGCTGAAGCCATTGGAGTCATGCCAGATTAGACTTTGAGTTCTGGGAATAGACCCCGCTCTGCTGGTTGAAGACCTTAATCATAAGGAACAGTATGAACAATGAGGTTGCAATGTAACTTTCTGCAGTGTCACAGTGTAAAAGGAGAAATTTAATTTTTAAAATAAATGCATTAAGACTTGTCATTATAATGCATACCATCTTTTACCTGAAACTGTGTTTCAAGTATTCAACTATTATTGCATAATTTTTTTAAATCACAAAAGATGTTACTGTACTGGCATTTGTTTTTAAAAAGCTGTCGATATTCAACCAGCATGCCTTGGACTTTACTGTGGGAAGACCCTACTATTTAAAAATGGCTCAACTGAAATATATGGAGAATGTGGGGTAAGTCTTAATGTTGTGTGTTATTTCATTTGTAAAATCTTTTGGCTTTGAAATATTTTCACATGTAGAATATCTTTTTTCTTCAATCTGCTTATTAATTTATAAAAGAATATGGAAGCATTAATAAAATCTTTGTTGTCATATTGATTGTCTATAATCTTTCTTGACAGTCACAGATAGCAATTTTTTAAACATTTTATAATTTTATAGTAATTTCTAATTTTTTTTATTAATGATGTAGTACAATGACTTGGACTTAACATCATAAATGTAGAAACTTCGCAATTATTTTTACATGATATTAATAATTAGGTTTTTTATTTAATGTTACTGTTTCAGTAAATTAGTAAAAGAAATCCTTTAAGAGCATTTTACAGATATAGGCAAAAACAATGTATTTTTTTTTATTTTATGCTTTTGTTTTTTTATTTCTAAAAGACACACATGTAAACATGTTTAAATTCAAATGGGACATCTTATAGAATGATATTTTTGGGGGGAGAGTGTTAATATTCTAAATAATATCTGTACATAAAATATTGTTTTTATATATTGTAGGTGTGCCCAAGAGGACAGAGAACAAATGCACAGAAATATTGTCAGCCTTGCACAGAGTCTCCAGAACTTTATGATTGGCTCTATCTTGGATTTATGGCTATGCTTCCTCTTGTTTTACATTGGTTCTTCATTGAATGGTACTCAGGGAAAAAGAGGTTAGTACTTTCTATGAATGTATCTGGATGGAATGATATTGGAATAATTATCATTTAGAAGACCTTATCAAGTAATTATACTTCTGTTGTTTTAAAAACGGTACACCTGTTTTTGCTTTATATTCTGATTACTTTTGACTGTGGCAAGAAAATTTAATGATAGGGCGGGCATGCCTCAGTAATTAGTAAGGGAAGTATACTATATCTGTTTTACTCTAAATGATCTTGAAAGAATGTATTTTTAAATTTTATCAGTTATAATCTTTATTGGTTTTCTACAAAGAATTACTTATAATTACAAACTGTTTATTGTTCTAGAGCAAATATTTTGTAATTTAATACTACTAATCTATTACAATGTTAAAATGATATAGCCGCAACCTAATTATAAAAACTTATACTAACACATTACATCAACAAACATTTATTCAGCACCATGTTTTATGTTTAGAAGATCAGGGAAGGAGATACAAAAATAACTGACATGGTTTAGAGCCATAATTTTGTAGAGAAGACATGTATATCCAACTAATTGTAATATAAATCAGTCTTAAAAATGTATAAACAGAAAGTGTATAAAAAGTATTATAAACAAAATGCTTTGGAATCACAAAGAATAGAAGAGATAAATTATGCCTGGTGGAATCTGAAAAACTTCAAAAAAAGAACATTTTAGGCAGAGGAAACAGCATAAACAATAGCATAGAGGCATGAAATGTGTAATCTGTTGTGGGAGGAAGGGAAGTCTGGGTAGTCAGAGTGGGGACTGCATATGAAAAGAAGGTGTTAAAAAGAAGAGTGGAAAAGGTAGATTGAAGCCAGAATGTTAATGTTCTTGATGAGGATGTGAACTTTATTCTACTGGGAATGAAGAACCACTTTCTACCCTAGTACATTTCAACTCTTGGCTTTTCATTCCTCTAATTTCTCAGCATCTTTCCTGCTTTAGGTCATTTCCACACTGTTTTCTCTGACTGAAATATTTTCTTCTTTCTCTAACTGTGACTTTTTACCTAGTTGCCTTTTTTCCCTTCAGATATCAGTTTAAATTATACCTACTCATACAGGCTATCCCTGGCCCAGTAGATATGTCCCCCTTATTTGTCTTTCTTAATAGCACTCTTCATTTTGTTGTTTTCGTTTTGTATTTAGCACTCAACACAATTTATAGTTAGTTATGTTTGTTTCCTCATTTAACGTTTGGCTCATTCCTGACGGTAAGTTCCAGGCGGGCAGTGGCCATCTCTGTTGTTCTCCATGGAATCTCCCAAGACTAGCACAGCAGCTGGCAAGTGAAAGATGCTCACTTGGCTACTATTTGCCAAGTGAATGATTTATTGGTGAAGGTTTGGGCTTAGAGAAGTTGCATCATTGGATGTTATATTTTCTGAAGATAACTCCTGTGGAGGGTAGATTAGAGGTGAAACATCCTAGAAGGCTGTTGTCCAAGAAACAGCGATGGCCAGACTCCAGTAGTGGGAATGGAAGTGAAAAGCTGGTTAGGTGGAAGGAGAATCAGCACTTTTCTAGATCTTACTTCATAAATCCATGGTGATTATTTATGTTGGAAAAGCATTCATTGTTTTTCAGAAGAATATATAAATAGATTTTTTTAAAAGCAGGTCTCATCTTTTTAATTTCCGTTATAGAATGATAAGAGATGAGGGCAAGAAAGATGTGATACTAAAGCTAAATAGAATAAATGCTCAGTTACTTGTTGAAATGTCTCAACTCAAAGAAAAAAAGATGGGGTAAGAGGTACCTCACCAAATGCATCAGAACTAACATCAGGTATGTTTTGAGGGAGAATCTTGGAGCAGAGGTTAGAGCTTTGGTCTGAGGGCAGAGCAGTGATCAGTGCTTAAGCAGGAAAGGAGGTGGGTTTTAAAAAGAGTTCGCATAACTAACTATATGCTTTGCCTAGGAAGTTGGTAGCAAGGAACACAAGGACCAGCCCTTGCATTTTCCTGAGATGCTTCACTTACAGTCAAGGAAGCCTAGCTGTCTGAGGCTATAGCAATGTTTCTCAACCTTTTTTTTCACTGTCACCTCCTTAAGGAACCTTTATAGATAACTTTTTCCCCCTAATTCCACCTACTGCCATTAAATTTTAATATCACAGATGCATAAATTACTTTAATAAGTTTTGATAACAATTTGGCAAGATACTAAAGATAAATGTGGATCTAATGTCTGCCCTTCCACTCATTTAGATACTGTTGGCACAGCATTATCTGGGATGTGTATCCCTTTTTTGTAAACAAGGTTTAACTCTTCTTAAGTTGTTTTCATATGGGTTTGTTTTTTGTTACCTGTTTAGATTTTTATTTTCAGAATTTACCAGTTAAAATGTTTTTTTAGAATCCGTATCTTGAATCATATTCAGTATGTTTTTAACCATATTCAGGTATGTTATTAAAGCCATTTAGCACTAAAATTTTTTTGGTAATTGTGCTTCTTTTGTTTTACTAGTTCCAGTGCACTTTTCCAACACATCACTGCATTATTTGAATGCAGTATGGCAGCTATCATCACCTTACTTGTGAGTGATCCAGTTGGTGTTCTTTATATCCGTTCATGTCGAGTATTGATGCTTTCTGATTGGTACACGATGCTTTACAACCCAAGTCCAGACTATGTTACCACAGTGCACTGTACTCATGAAGCTGTCTACCCACTGTAAGTATTTAGACTTAAGATCATTTTTTTCAAAAATCATAATTATGGATTTCACTTATTTCAACATAATCGAGCATTGTAAAATGGCTTTTAGGTACTGGGGAAGATATACATAGTCTGATCGGAGGAAATAGAAATACATCTTGGTATAATACAAGTGAAAGTATTTTTGTGTTGGTGTTTAGAAAGTGTGTATAAACACTTATAAAATAAGCCATATAGGTTTCTTAAGAAGGGAGTTTTAAGGAAAACGTTTTTGATATGCAGCAGAGAAGCAATATCTGACATGCAGAAAAGAGTATGGGCTTTGGAGCTAAAGACCAGCTTTAGTTTGAATCCCAGGTCTGCCAGTTGTTGTGTTAACATGAACATATTAAGAGCCTCTTGTAACTCAGTTTTCCCATGATAAAATGGGAATGATGATCCCTTATAAGGTGATTGTGAGGATTAAATAAATGTGCACATATCAGGTACAGTGCAATGCCTTATATATAGGAAACACCTAATAGTAGCTGGAATGATTATTCGAGTGCTTGGGTAATGTTCTTTCTTTCTTTTTTCCCCCAAATAAATGTTTGTAATTTCTATCAGAATGTTTGTTTTAAAAATATCAAAATCATAAGATTCTGTGTAATATAATCCCAGACTACTTCATTTTTAGAATTTCTGTTAATTGTTGGTGTTCATTTGATGGGTTTTTCTTAGTAAAGTTTTAATAGAAGAGTCTGATACTTATGTTCTCATTGTTAATAGCAAGTTTTCATTACATAATATGCCAATGAAATCATCCTTTTTAAGCAAGTTCTTAATAGCACTAAGCATTAAAAATACACATGCACATATGTAAAAAACGGTAATTTTCAAAAAATAAGACGCAAATATAAAGGTATGAAAATCTTTTACATCTTCATACCTTTAAGGCCTACAAATTATTTATTCCATGTATAGATATTATTTTCTCTGTATCTCTGTCTATGTATGTATGATTAACATTTATGTGTAAAAGACTGACAAAGTTTTTTTTATTTCATAGAATTATGCCCTCAGCCTCAATTAATGAAATAAAGGCTGTATAATATTCCAGCTTGAATTTACTATAAAATTTAACCAGTTTTCTGTTGCTGAATATTTATTTTCTTACTGAGTTTTGTCATGTGATCCAATAAAAACCTTGTTCATAAAGTTTTTTGTGTATCCCCGATTATCTCCCTTTGATAAAATTCTGCAAGTAAAATTGCTGGATCAAAGGATATAACCATTTTTAGGATTTTGGACCCACATTTCCAAACTGCCTCCTGGAGAGGAACCAACATGCCCTTTCCAGTAGTGCATGAGTCTTTTTGGCCAACCTTCCACCAATATGAATATTCAGTGGGTAGACTTAATATACTTTTTAAAACTTTTATAGGATCTTTAATTTAAATTAATGATCAGTGATAAAATATTTTAAAACATATTTCTGCTAATACAATTATTTTATTTTATAGCTACACCATTGTATTTATCTATTACGCGTTCTGCTTGGTATTAATGATGCTGCTCCGGCCACTCCTGGTAAAGAAGATTGCCTGTGGGCTGGGGAAGTCTGATCGATTTAAAAGTATTTATGCTGCACTTTACTTCTTCCCAATTTTAACTGTGCTTCAGGCAGTTGGTGGAGGCCTTTTATGTAAGTTCGATGAGTACATTTATTATTATATGTAATAAAAAGTATTTTCTCTGAATATAATTTTGGAGCTTTTTTAAAAAATAGTTTTTTTTAATCCTTGAAAATAAACCGTAGTATATATTTTTGCTAAAACATATAATAAGCCTTATAAAAAAAATCAGGGTTTCTTGGAATGGAGTAGAAATTCTCAAGAAATCAGTGGCACTAATCAAAACTGATTTCTATTTAGAGAATACTTTGTATTTGAAGCTTATAACCTAAATAAGAAGATTTTTAAACCCTGTATAAATTAAAAAACAAAAATCTAGTTTTTGCATATAAAATATGGAGGTTACTCTTGATAATGAATACTATTTACCATTAGGTTAAGTCCTAGATTTCTAGTTCTTTTATGAAAACCTTTTAGATACAGTAAGTTGGAATCAGACCTTTATAGATAATTTATTTTCTGGCCTCTGCATCCTGAAACATTTGAAATTGTTTCAAATGGATTTTACTGCAATGAAGAATGATTAGGTGGTGTTTGGTAAGAAAAATACTTTGCTTAAAGTATTATTACTCTCCTGTATTTGAAGTACAGTAGTGTCCCCCCTTCTCCACAGTGTCACTTTCTGTGGTTTCAGTTACCTGAGGTCAACCGCAGTCCAAAAATATTAAACAGTTCATACAATTTCAATTGAGTGCTGTTCTGAGAACTGCGATGAGCTCTTGTGCCACCCTGCTCCATCTCTCCTGGGACGTAAATCATCCTTTTGTCTGGCGTATCCACACTGTTACTGTATATGCTGCCCTTCTGTTAGTCACTTAGCTCAATTATCAGATCAACTGTTGGCAATATCGCAGTGCCTGTGCTCACGTAACCCTTATTTCACTTTAATAATGGCCCCAAAGCTCTTCACATAACTTTTATTACAGTATGTTGTTATAATTGTTTTATTTTATTAGTTATTGTTGTTAATCTCTTACTTTTCCTAATTTATAAATTAAACTTTATCATAGGTGTGTAGGTAAAGGGAAAAAAAAAACCGTGTATATAGAGTTTGGTACTATCCATGGTTTCAGGCATCCACTGCAGGTCTTGGAATGTATCCCATGTGAATAAGGGGAGACTACTGTAGAAATTTATAGAATTTTAGACATTAAAAGCACTGAATGATCTATTTATCCTTTGAAGTTTATTGATATGTAAACTTTTCTAAAGAATAATTTAAGCTGAATTACTCTTACAGCCTTTCCCAACTGAAGTTCAACGCAGAAAGTTATTTGAGTAATTATTTTCTAATTTCTTCCAAATTTGGTACATAACTAGTATCATTCTAGATGCATAGGAGAGAAGTTAATTCTTTACATTCAATGGATGCCTCCTTAAGGCAGGGGTCTTCAGAGCTGGAGCAAGGATAGTTTTACATTTTTAAATAGTTGGGGGGAACAAAAGAAGAGCAATGTTTCTTGACATGTAAAAATTACATGAAATTCAGATTTTATTGTTCATAAAGTTTTATTGGAACACAGCCATGCCCATTCATTTTTGTATTGTCTGGCTGCCTTGCTCCCACAACTGTGGAGTTGGGTGATTGGGACAGAGACTGTATGGCCTGCAAAGCCAAGAATATTTACTATCTGGCCTTTTACATAAAAAACTTGCCGACCCCTGCGTTTAGAGCATTAGGGCTTAAGTCTCTCACAGGACTGGTGGAGAATGTTTTCGACCTTGGGAAAGTTATATTTTTAAATTTTTTTTTTGATGTTTCATTCAGAAAATGTATTTAATTTTTAACATTATACCAATGTTTGTTTTTCAGATTATGCCTTCCCATACATTATATTAGTATTATCTTTGGTTACGCTGGCTGTGTACATGTCAGCTTCTGAAATAGAGGTAGGAAGTCTTTTTTTCCTTTGTTAAAAATTTTTTTTATAGATTTGGCAATTGACTAGGAAAAATAGTACATATGATACGACATTGTACAGCTGATCATTTTAGTAATCCTTGGCTAATTGATGTCACTTAACATTTGGTTATGTTTATAAAAGATTATATACTGGACTGTATTTGCTTGCAAAATTAGTGAAGTACTCAGGCTTAACTGCCTAGCATGTTGGAGAAAAAAAATTATTTCCCATAATTTACTCATATAGAAAATACTGAATTATTGAAAGGTTGAAACAACACTTTTGAGAGAAGCAAAAAAATGCTTTATCATATATAGAACTAATGTTAAACTTTATTTTACAGTGGCCACACTGTCATCAATAATTACGTCGTACATTCCAGACCCTTCTATATTTTGTCCCCAGTTTCATTTTCTTGCTTATGGATGTTTATTTTTGCCCTCTAATATCTGTAATATTTTGATGATTTGAAAATACCATTACTAGTAACATTAGTTCTGGTACTGTTTGTTTTGAGATATCAATTTTGTTCTATTTATTTATTTTTCCGTTACATTTGACAATATTATTTTAATTAGTTTCAGGTATACCGCATAATGGTTAGACATTTATATAATTTATGAAGTTATCCCCCCAATAAGTCTAGTACCCACCTGGCACCATACATAGTTATTACAATATTATTGACTATATTCCCTATGCTGTTCTTTACATCCTGTGTCTACTTCATAACTGCTAATTTGTACTTCTTAATCCCTTCCTGTTTTTCACCCAGCCCTCAAACCCCTTCCCATATGGCAACCACCAGTTTGCTCTCTGTATCTATGAGTCTGTTTCCATTTTGTTTGTTTGTTTATGTTGTTCTTGAGCTTCCACATATAAGTGAAATCATACTGTATTTTTAGTATTTCAGTGGAAGGCCACTGTTAGAAAGATCTCTTTATTTTGAGGCTAAACTCTAAGGAATAAAAGTGCCTTAGTACTCTTCCATCGTATACTTGCTAATCTAGTGTCTATGCACTGTCTTCAACTGCCCACTGCAGTTGATGTACTTTCTCATGATTCTTAATATAAATAAAGCTCAACCCAGAGAAAGTAAGTTGTTAACTATTTTGGAGTGCTGGAGTGTTTGCTGTTGGTGCTGTATTTTTCTATTTCATTAGTGAAAGAGAGAGGGAATGACTTTTAGGTAGAAGAGTAGAGGAACTAAACAATATTTTTATGGTGATTATTCAGGTGTTTCCATTTGTATACTATCCTCATTCTCCTTTGTAATCTTTAATCAACGTTGTAGTATGTTTAATTAAAGAAGATAAGCAGATTTGTTTGGGCATGTTTATCAACCCTAGGTAAAGATTTGAGGGGGGAAATGATTCAATCCTTGAATAAAATGAAGATTTTGAATTTTTATTACCCACAACTACTATAGGTAGTAGTTATGTTAGATTGAAACTTGTTTCTCTGTCCCTGGGAATCTCTCCTATATAAAACTTTCATGAAATAGGGACCTGAATCAGGAACAGTCTAGCTTTAGGTGAGTTGATAAGCCATTTAGTAAGAGAAAACTGGTAACCTATTGCAGATTACATTTTAGTGTGTTTATTAGCACATTCAGATATTTTATAATAATTTGGTCCTTGTAATTTCTGTATATTGTCAAGCCGTATTAAAATAAAGATTAAAAGGAAATCAGAGTAGTCACATATTATTTCTGCTCATTTCTAATTATCCAGGCAGTAGACTCCAGGAATGCTAGAGTTTAAAAAATTTGAGTGTGTGTACCTCCTGTTTCTCACCTATAGACTCAGTTGCAGTGATCAGGGCAAGAATGTGGAGTTTCCCTCCTAGTCATATCTTTCAGAAGAAACTAGTGTTTCCAGGCTTGGATGGTGATGTAAACTAACTTAGAGACATGGGCTCCTGACCTGGTGCTGCCTCTGAGTGCTTATATGACGTGACAGTAGGAAGCCTCAGTTTCCTCATTTGTAAGTGTAGTGGCTAGAGTGGGTGATGTCTTAGGTTCCTTTTAGCTCAAACATTCCACGATTCTGAGAGTATGATTTTATATGAAAACAAATAACACATTTTATATGAAATGTAATAAAGTATCTAGCTGATTCAGCCAGATAATCTGTTTTTCTTTTTTCTCTTTTTTATAAAATTATGTAGAATTGCTATGACCTCCTGGTCAGGAAGAAAAGACTCATTGTCCTCTTCAGTCACTGGTTACTTCATGCCTATGGAATAATCTCCATTTCCAGAGTGGATAAACTAGAGCAAGATTTACCCCTTTTGGCTTTGGTACCCACACCAGCCCTTTTTTATTTGTTCACTGCGAAATTTACTGAACCTTCACGGATACTCTCAGAAGGAGCCAATGGACACTAAAATGCCAAAAAACAAACAAACAAACAAACAAAATACCCCAAAGCTAAGAAGTATTCTTTTTTTTTGTTTTTTTGAAGTATTCTTAATAAAAAAGTAAAGAAATAAAAAAGAGTTTTAGTACTTTTCTGCCACACATGGAAATAACATTGTCAATATATGTTAATGTTTTTGGTGACTTTGTTTTTGTTTTCAACTTAAGAGATTTGATGGTTTGACTTGGAAAAGACAAAATACTATAATACTCTGTTGCATACTATAATAATACACTTTACACTTAGAGCACACTATTATATGACACTATTCAGTCTATTAGGAAGCACTTGCCTCTTGCAACAGTTTAGTTATTCTTTAGAGCAAAATCATGTTTCTGTGTACTTAGTAATGTGTTGTTTTACTTTTTGTTAAGAAAATCTTTAACAAGTATAATCTGAAATCCTTAGCATTGGTACAGTTGTGCATGCCTGTTTTTTAATTTGTTTTTCAAGTCTAATGAATTATAAAGACATACATACTTGTGGGGTCTGTTAGCGAACAGGGAAATAAAGTATGTTGTTTTTTATCTATTTATTTTCACCAATACAGTATTTTAATCTATTACAAAAGTAGAGCATAATTTATATAACAGATTTTCTCTTTACAGATAGTTTGGTTTACGATATCTTCAGATTATTCCTGTTCCTGTAAAGAAAAACAGTAATTAAAAGCTTAACTTCAAAAAGTCTCAAATGTTCTGACATTTCTATTTTGCCACACTAGTTGTGGAAATTCAAAATAGTAAATAGTAAGATTAGTGTCTTTTTCTCAAATGAATAAATGCATGTACTCACATGTTCCCTTTCTCTTACATCTCATTTTTTAAGGATACATACACATGCCACATTTTTTTGATTCTGGGACACATTTTTTTTTCACACTGTAACATCTCTGAATTAGGCTGCATCTTATTATTGATGGTTTCTTAGATTTAACAAAATACAAATATACACAGCATATAAACAGTTTTCCTATGGTTGGTTGTTGATAGGTGTTGGCTGCTTGTTAATTTTTATTCTCTGAAGGCATCAAGAGACTTATGGTTGCGACCATGGAAGCAAAATAAGATTTTAGCACTTAACCTAGTAATCTGACCATGTTTATCCATTTATGTTGTTTAGAATTGCTTCTGCTATTGGTGGGGGTGGTGTGAGTTTATTAAATTTCAAACTTTGAGACTTCATTGACAGTTGCAAATTATGAAAGTGTACTCACTTTTTCTGTAGTTTTGTTTATGCCTTTTGAAATCACAGCAGTTGTATCCTTGAAGTTATTTTGTTAGTTTTTTTTTTGTTACTGTGTTTTTCATAGTATCTCCAACCATCGGGAAATGGGTTTTTTTGATACGTTTGTGTTTGATTATTTCTGTAGGAACAAAAAGAAAATGTAAAAGTTCTGTATGTATTTCACATAGCTTTGAATGGTTATTAGTGTCTATTAAAGTTCTAAGTTGTCCAACAAATCCTCAGTTGAATAAGGGAATCTGGGGGGTCATGTATCCGATTACCAGGACTTCTTGTTCCACTATATTTAGAGCCATTTTAACAGTTATCTTCTCTGATGTCCTATTTTGTCAGAAAAATATTAATGCAAAAGAAGAAATTGTGCAAGTAATTATGATTACAAGTCCTTAAATGCAAAGAATTTCAGGAATACTTAATACTTATTTGCATTTTTTGCTTTCTTAAGAACAAGACTAGAACAATTCATAGCAACTGTGGTTGCTAATGTTACTAAATAATCTGTTAAAACATGGTTATTAAAAATGTACAAAACTACCCGTGTTCTAGCTTAACTTTGTTAACTTTTGACATGGTCCTTGTGCATTATAACTCTCACTGCTTTAGTAATTATTTTGCTAACCAGTGCTGGATAGGCAACTTAAAAGTCAAAATATCTTGATTAATTTGAGTCAGTTGATTAAGTTACATTGTTATATATTTGTCTAAAACCATTGGTTTGTAGGACTTGACTGCACATCAGAGCTACCTGGACAGATTTCTAAAACCATGCCCAGACATCATGGTGTATAGCCCGAACAGAAGAATATTTAAAACCTTTTCCAGGTGATTCTAATGTTTGAGAACCATGGTCTAAACTCGTCCTAGTCAGGATCTTCATTTTTCCAAGAGACCTTTCAACAATTTCTGGGCAAATAATTTTTTAAATTATTTCTTACTGAAATTTTGGTTCTGCTTGAATTATAATTACGTTTTTTTTTTTTTTCAGAATTAAATGAACAAAATTCAGATAATCGTATCAAGTCTTTTTCCATCATAATAACAAAAATAACTAACAGTTATATGAATTATTTTATCTTTCATAGTATCTCTTGGCCTAAAAAAGTCTTGTAGAGCATTTATCCAGTTAAGACATTTGGTTAGTACACAAATCATTTATCGGTAACCTATGTTATAGTATATAAATTGATACAGTATATAAATTATAGTATTTTGGAATTTTAGAACAATTCTTTTTAATATTTCTTTAAACATTTGTACTTGGTTACTATTTCGTTTAGGTATACACTAAGAATTAACTCATTTACCTTTTGTGTCCAAGAAAGAATATTAAGGCAAAAAGTAACGATCTGAGTTTTCAGGATGAAGTCTGGCATTTCACGTTGTGACAAGCCAGTCCTCCGCTCTTGTCTCTTGGTACCCTTGGCAGATCTCCACTCAGCCATCTATTGCAGTTCCTGGCCAGACCATGTCTGCTGCTCCTTTGGGCAGATATCCCTGTATTTCCAACACCCCAAAGATTTAGAGGTCCCTCTTTACCCTCTCATAGCCACTGGAATCCACTAGATTCGAATCATCTCACTTGTCTCTTTCTCCCATCATGTGCACTTTGAGGTTTAGGGACTGGATTTCATTCAACTTCTAACAGCAGCATTTGCTCTGGTGCCAGACTCAAAGGAGCTCAACATGTTAACGAAGCTAGTGCAGTGATCCTGAAGGAGGGGGCCAGGACCTGCATAGCTGCAGTGACATAGTGTGTCCAGAAGAGGACAGGAGAGAGCTGTTGAGCTGGAAGAGAGCAAGTGCTTCTTTAGAAAGTCCACCTGTGAGAGAAGCCATTCAACAGGGACATTCAAAAGCTAAGAGATTACAGGTGACTCAGAGATGGCCAAGTAGTTCAAAGGGCCAAGGCTGATCTTTAACACCCCAGTAGGGTGGTAGATTTTAGGGATCTGAGTGCCTAATATAGGTCTAATGGTTTATTACTGCTGTCAGTTACCTGTATTTTACAACCAGGGAAACTGAGGAGTGGAGGTTAAATAATAGATGAGAAGCAAAGCTGAGATTTGAGCCTAGGTCCACTGTCCGCCAAAGCCCATGTGGTGCCAGTGCTCCAGGAGCAGACGTAAGTAGAGCTAGGGAAGCGGAAATCATCCTTCAGATCTCAGCTCTGTTTCCAGTTCTTCAGAGACCTCTCCCAATTCCTTAACTAGGTCAAGTCTTCTTCTGAGGTTCTTAAGTTCTTATTGCCCCACCTTCAGTATACTTATGACACTTGAAATTTTACATACATTTACATAATACCTGATTCTCCCACCATACCAGGAGTGGGCAATTCTGCTATCATGGCAGAGCTGAGTGGTTGCTATGAACACCTTTTGTGGCTTGCAAAACCAAAAATATCTGGCCCTTTAAAGTTTGCCAACCTCTGTACCTGTGATTTCCATTTGAGCAGGGACTAGATCTGTTTTCATTCACTATTGTAGTCCCAGAGCCTAATATAATACTTGGCACAAAATAGGCATTCAATTAATGTTTGTTGATTACAATTTAGGGTTAATAGTGAAGCATGGGTGGAACCTAAAATCAGAAGGAATTTCAATTATCAGTATATTCAATTGAAAACATTCCACTGGCTGAAAATAGTACTGATTTTTAATTGAAATTCTTCCAACCAATAATTTATTGACTGAATATATATTTTCAGTAAGAATATGTATATACAACATTAAGTGACATTCTTTTTATTTTAAAAAGAATTTTTATTTTTTCCAGTTGTAGTAACAGAGTAACAGTAACAGGGCTCATTCATCATTATGTGGCCTAGAACAAAGAAGTCATCCTTTATTCTCTTATTTGGCTCAGTCTATATGATTCTTAGACTTTGCCATACTGACAACAAAGTTCACCCACTCCATGAGAGACCAAGGGAGAATATGATGTCAGTATCAACACCCTAGTTCAGAGGTTGGCAAACCTTTTCTCTAAAGGGTCAGAGATTAAATATTTTAGGCTTTGAGAGTCACACGGTCTCTGTCACAGCTACTCTGCCATTGTAGCACAAAACCAGCCATATATAATATATAAATGAATAAGCATGGCCATGTTTCAGTAAAAACTTACTTATGGACACAGAAATTTGAATTACATGTAATTTTCTGGTGTCATGAAATATTTTTTTTTTCTCCAACCGTTTAAAAATATAAAAACCATTCTTAACTCTGGACCTTATAAAAACAGGAGGGAGCAGGGTTAGCCTCCAGCCGGGAGTTTACTGACCCCTGCTGTAGATAATAGACTTGCTCAACGATCTTCATACCATTCTTAACATCTGGGAAAATGGGCAGCAACTGAGAATATGGGTGAAATTCCAAGCTAAAAGTCTCCAAGTTTTAATTTCTCTATAGTTTTCATCAGTCTATAAACTTTCCTTAAGGTCTGCTGTTTGGTTATGTTAATGACATCTTGACCAGAAATTGTGGTCACGAGAGATATACATAAATGGTCCCCAAACTCTTCTGAACCTTCATCTATATCATGTGTCCCAATTTATTTATTCATTTTAAATTTATACACACATATATAATCCCCAAACTCTTCTGGCCCTTCACTTACATCACGTACCCCAGTTTACTTATACATTTTAAATTTACATATACACACATAATATGTACAACATTTAGCATAGACAAAAATAGATATTTTAACAGGTAACAAAATATTGAATATAAACAGGACTTTTAATATCTGCTTCCTGTGCATAGACCCACTTTGGAGATCCTTGATTGTTCTAGAATCTAGACTCTGTAATCTAGAGTCTACATCATAGTCAAATCTCAATGCACTGGCCTTCAACTATAGTTGGAAGAATCAGAGAGAGCCCCAATGTGGTCACAAGAGAGCACTACTCCCCATGTGAGGTATCAGCCAGGACTGGGCCTGGGCCTGGATTTTTAGATCCAGCCACCTCGTTACTTAAAAGGGAAAGAAGATATCTTGCTGTATTGTCCAGATGGGAAGGTCTGAAAAGTAAATGTTCATTCATTCTCTAATTCTACTAGTATCTATTAAGTACCTATTATATGGGAGGCACTTTTGCTATAAACTGGAAATAAGTGGTATACAAACAAAATGGCCCAGACCTTCATGGAGCTTATAATGTTGCAGGAGAGACAGACAAAACACAAGCAAATGGAAACAAAATAACTGCTAGTTGTAACAAATCTCATAAGGAAATAAATAGTATGTTAGGATAGAGAATAATTTAGATTGGAAGTTCTTGTAAGGTGACTCTGAGGAGGTGACATTGTCAGTCTAGATCTGAACCCCGTTCTCCTCAGAGGAAAGAATATTCCAGGCTTATGGAGGTGATAGGGTTTATAATGCAAGAGGCACTGCTTAAAGCACAATTGTTACTAATGATAAATATTTCGCCTGAATTATTAGCTTTGGTTTCTAGAAAAAAACGAGTAGACTAGATAATCTGAAAATCTTCTTTGTATTATAACACACCTAGACACATAGGATAGAGAACTTATTATTATTTGCAATGCAGAGCTGAAGTTGCAAGCAAGCAAAGGACACCCCCAAGGCTCCCCAAAAGAGGAAGTAAACTCCTGAGCAGTGAGAGTGAGCACTGGCTTTGTCTGCAGCCTGGGGAGGGAGACTGGGGAGGGCTGGCTTCCACCTAACTCGGAGGGGAATGCCAGAGAGAAGGCCTTGAGCTCCTTCCAGGCAGGCAGCTGGGACAGACAACCCTTCATAAAGACCCTATTTACCCTTCTGGGAAATGAAGGAAGGAGGGAAACGGAGCTGGAGAGCAGTATGTAAGGGAGTTTCATTGTATCATGTTCTAGTTCTTGGGGGAAAATATCGTAAGTAAATATAGAAAAATGTTAATATTTAACAGTGCTTGATGCTGGATATAGAGATATACAGATTGTGTGGGGGGGTGGGTGTGGGTGTGTGTTTATACTTTTCACAACATTTCCAAATAAATATTAACTGGAACGTGTTCAAGTTATCTGGAACAAGTGCAGTTTAATTAAGAGTCAAATATTTACTTATACTGATTGCCTATCAAATGAACTCAAATTTTAATTAAATGACTGTACCGTTTAGATGGAATAAAATGAATGGTGCACACTATATTGTCCTATTATTTAATTTTGGGGGGTTTATTTTCATTCAAAGCAACTGTTATTCTATTCTGAATATGATACTTTAAATTGAAGATAGTTGTAAAAATTGAAAGCCCTGCTGAGAGACTGAATATTCAAACTGACAGTGGCCAGACCCTACATAATAGAACTCTGACCCACAACCTCCACAACTGGCCCAGAACAGTCATAACTTGATCAATGGCTGACATCTTCCCTACTTTTTGACCCTTCTAACTCAGGACCAACCAAAGAAAGCCAAATACTCTCACTAATGGATCCCATAGAATGTCTTGCTTCTACTTAGCCTGCTGCCAGCTTCCCCAGGCCGACAACCTCCAATCAATGTGCACCTGAAGGCTTCTCTTTTCCTTCACAATAAACCTTTTCCACTACCCTGCCCCGCTTTGAATCTCTGCCAAAGCAAGTAATGGTAACCCTGTCTCCCTTGCTATACCAAGCTTTATAACTCTGCTTGTTCCCATTTGGGTGGTTGTCCTTTATCCCCACACTGCAATTCTACACTTTTCATAGGTTGTCAGTCAATGAGACAGTCCTCAAAATACATGAAAAGGGGAATATGATATTAGTTATTCAGTGGGCTTAGATGTTCAAAATAGTTTATTTAAATTTGCTCCAGTGCAAAGATTCCATCAGGTTTCAGAAAAATAAATGAAGATTCATTCATGTGAAAATAATGTAATTAACATTTAGAGATGATTTTGCTCTTAAAATACTGCCTCATCTACAGTTGCAGGGATGGCCTGGCCTAGCAAAGAAAATGTGAAGCGAAGCAAGGCCCACTGGGACCTATTATGCATTATACATAATAAGTATCACCTGGCACCAGAGGGACCTCCGAAATAGCTTTTTGGCTGATAAGAAGGCTTACGCATAAAATTCTTCATTGGCTGCAAAAAACATTTCTCCTGTCAGCAATACCCTCAGAACATTATTTTAACCAATTAATTCTATCCCTTTATCACATTTTACTTTTGTTTTATCTCATTTTGCTTTCTAAAACTCACCTTTATAATTACTGATGTAATGATATGCTCTTTAAAAATAAACCTTAATAACCTCTAATAAGCTCATACACTTGCTCAACAATATTATTTTCATTTCACCACCCCATCTCTCCCCTGCATGCTCTTCTCCTGCCTTCTCCCCAGCCTTCTCTATCTCCACCATTCCTCCTTATCAAGGGGTTCCACCTTGGGACCCCTGGGCAATACCTGTGCAAGGGCTCGCCTCCATTTCTCACCGCAGCGGTAATCTGAACAGAGCTCTCCAGCCCTGTCTAACATGACAGAGTAGGTAGGAATTAAGGATGAAGTTGATATTCCCCTGGAGAGACCAGCCTGCTTGCTCACAAGGCAGCCCTGTTATATAGGCTGTATGAATATCTCAGAAGCCTCAGAGGCATCATTAGATTTTCAGAGAAGGTAATAGTTGCTTGTTTTTAATGCTAAACTCACCTTGGGAAGAAAAGATAAAATGATGCTCAATATCTTCTGTTTTAAGAAGACAAGGAAGTACGTAAAGCAGTTTTAAAAGACTTCTTTGAAAAATGTTTAAAATAAGAGTTTTTTAAAAATCAGAAAAATAAGTTAAGATTTAGTTACTTAGAAAACTCAGGTAGAAGGGAGACTGATCCAACAAATGAGTATCAGTGTTCAGCTGAATGTCTGTGACATGATTTAGGGATGAATTATAGAGGATAACTAAATTATTTAGAAGGCACTCTTTTTTGGGGGGAAGAGGTGCTCTTTGATGTCAGGAGCAACAGTAAAAGAGCAGGAAGTTCTTTGTTACCCAAAGCTCTTGAGATGCTACTTACTAGGAAGGTCCACAGCTAATCCTTCTTCTGTAAGAAGACGCAGCTCTGCAAGATTCCCTTGTAGCCAGTTGCTGATATGCTCAATTTTTTCATCTCTTTCACATAGCTTGTCTGTTAGATTTTTTATTTCTTTCAAGGTTTCTTCACCATCACATACCAAATTCTAAAAATAAAAAATAACATTTTGGGCATGTGATTACAAATTGCAACAAAATAAATAAAAACTATATTCGATTGAGCGAATCATATTCAAGACAAAAATATATATGCAAAATTGGTATTAGGCATGCAAAATAAACGGTTGTATCCCACACATTCACAAAGTTCTATAAATGATCTCAGAAAAATAGATTGGTAAATGAGAAGATTTAATGGATTAAATCTTGCTGAACTAAAATTATTTTTCAAAGGTTAATATTCTTTTATTGAGATATAGTTGACAATATATTAATTTCAGGTATAGAACAGAATAATCCAATGTTTGTATATATTGTAAAATGATTACCATAATAAGTCTAGTTTAACATTATCACCACATAGTTACAAAATTTTTTCTTGTGATGAGAACTTTTGAGATTGACTCTTTTAGCAACTTTCTAAAATATACAATACAGTATTATTAACTATAATTGCCATGTCCTACATCAACATGACTTATTTTATAATGAAGTTTGTACTTTTTGACAAATTTCACCTGTTTCACACCCCGGCCTCTGCACCTCCACCCCACACCCTCCAACCACCAGTGTTCCCTTGTATCTATGAGTGAACTCAAATTTTTAACTGGATCAGACAGCAGCGGTGGTAGCATAAAAAGCCAGCTCACTTTCAGAGCAGCACAGAACTGCCGAGGAGACCCAGGTTGGCTTATTGTTTTAAGAGAAAGAATTTTGGAATCAGGCTGGATCTACATCCCCACTAGTTTATTAACTGTTTGGTCTTGGGCAAGTTGCTTGAATTCTCTGAGTCTCAGTAGCTTCATCTGAAAGAGGCACTATTCACACTTTCCTTAACCAGTGTTTTAAGAGTTAAACAAGGATCATATCAAACTTTAAATACTTAGAAAGTGGCAGAGCCGGGATTTAAACTCCAGCCTACCTGCCTGCAAAGTGGAAGGAGTGGAGATACTGTATGGCTGGTAAAACATGGAGGATAGATGGAGTTCAGAACTGACAACTTTGTCCTAAAACAATGTGTTCAATTTGAGCTTGTGGAAAAAAAAAAAAGTAGCATCCACTTTAACTGAAGTGGTAGTGTGGGAAGTTTCTCCCAAAGTTAAGATTTCATAGTGATATTTGGCACAAAGGATACATTTTAGTACGTGATGGTCACAGTAGCTCTGTCATTCTCCAGTAATCCTGTCCTCTATGGGTGTGCACACACACACACACACACACACACATGCACACACTTATTAGGTAAATATTTTTAGAAATATGATAGGGAGATAACACAAAAAACTCACCTTTATGGTGATCTGAAAGTCAGCCCACAAATGCAGATATCGTGCTAAAATAAAAATTTTCAAAGTGCAAAGTTTATTGAAACAATTTGAACATTTTGATCAAAGTAATGCTATTTGGTTTTTTGAAAATCGTTTTTATCTAAAAATTTCTACTTTCAAAATGACAGAACTGGCTGGACTTGCTCTCTCACTGCAAACAAGCAGAAAATAGGGCATCAGACATGCATGTAAGTCTTAAGATGATTCCAGTCCCCAGCTACTGAATTACCCCTCAGACATCAAGTTGCCCCAGCTGATGTCATGTGGGGCAGATGTGAGTTGTCTCTGCCAAGCTCTGATCAAATTGGCAATTTGTGAGCAAAATAAATGATTTGTAATATTTGTTTTGCTGCAATAGATAATTGGTTCAAGATACTCCACAAAATATGATATATGAGTGGCCAAAAGGCACATGAAAATATACTTGACAATCTTAGTCATCAGGGAAATACAAATTAAAACCACAATGAAATACCAATACATGCCTATTAAAATGGCTAAAATATTGACAATTTGAAGTGTTTTGACAATTTTAAGTGTGGGCGAGAATGCAGAGTATCCCATAGCTAGCGGAATGATAAATTTGTAGAAGCACTTTGGCAAATTAACCCTAGAACACAGCAATTCCACTTCTCAGTATTTACCAAAAAAATAAAAATAAAAACAAACATTCACGAAAACACTTGTAAACATACAGCAACCCCAAACTGGAAACAATTCAAATGTCTTACAGCTGGTGAATGAATAAACAAAAGATATAGTAGACTACTATTATATAGCGACAAAAAGGAATTAGCCAATGATACATGCAACAACATGGATGGATCTTATAAAACAGTTAGCTGAGTGAACGAAGCCAGGTACAAGTGTGCATATTCTATCATTCCATTTATATCCAATCCTTAGTGATGGGAAGCAGATCAAGGTTTCCAAGAACTAGAGGTGGAGTGGGACCCAACTACAAAGGGACACAAGATAAATTTTTCAGGGATGAAAATGTTCTGTATCTTGCTTGTGGTGGTAGTGGTTACTGTGGTATGCACACTTGCCAAAACTCAGTGAATTTAAGACAGGTGCATTTTATTGTATGCAAATCAGTAACATTTGATTTAAAATGATTTAAATGAAACAAAAACTTTATTTTTTGTATGTGAAGGTCACCCATAACACATTACTTACTCTGCTGAGCTATCAGATTCCAAGACAGGTTACTTGAGATGTGTGTGAAGTCTTCTTCTCCCTGTTTGTATTGCTCTATCCTTTCCTTCAGATATGCAATGTACTGGAAATTAAAGGCATATAATTGCTTTAAGAAGTTTAGTTACTGTAGATTAGTTATCTATGCAGTCATTCAGCAAATATTTATTGATTCCTCCTCTGTGCCACCAGCTATTCTAGGTGCAAGGGTAATGGTGGTGAACAGAACCTTTGTCAAGCTTACATTCTGGTGAGGGAGATAAAGGATCCTGCTTTCTAGTAAGCACTTCAGCACCCAAATAGACATGGCATTCTGAATATAATTTTCCACAAAAATAAAAAATATTCTGCCTAAAGCATTGTGTACACACACACACATACACACACACACACACACACACACACACAAATGTTCCTTATACAAAATGTGTACACACACAAGGCAGCAATTCTGCCTGACCAGAGGAGTTGGGCATAAGATCTCCGAGGGAGGATTCATTAAGTCAGGAGACCCCACAGAACTGCTCACTCAAGTCAAATGTTTCATTGGGTTGGGTGATGGTGGTAGTAGTGGGTTGTGCACTACAGTCATGGCTTTCTGACCACCCAGTGCTCAGAAACTCTAAGTCTCTGGGAACTCTGAAAGTACGGGTTTGGAGATATAAATTTGCACTGGCCCAGTTTTAAGGGAGAAGTAGTTAGATACTAGAAACTACTGATAAAAGTCTAAGAAATGGCAGCTAGTACCATAAAACGAGTAGACATGGAACGGTTTATGTTCCATGCACATGGTACAGGGTCTGCTCATGCAGCCTTGAGCTTGTGTCAGGCTTTTCATGGCTTATTGGCAGGTTTTACTGTAAACTAAAGTGAAAGCCACCTTAATCCAAGTCCAAGTCATCATTTCTGCCCCTCTTTGAACATGGACCACTCCTTGTACACTCTTCTATACAGCTAGCCTCTCATAACTCTCAAATGTGTTAACACATTGAATTGTAATTATCTATTTATACGCCCACTCCTCAGTCAGACAGTGAGCTTCCTAAGGGTTTGGTTCAGCATCTTATTCATCTCTGTATTCACTGCATCTTCTCCAGGGTTTGGGACTCAGTGGGTGCTTAAAATGTTTGTGGAATGAATAGATGTAATCAGTAAAACAGAAAGTGGTGAGTGAACAAAATAACAGCACAGGATCATCCAGGGATAACTAGATTGGACACTGAATCCAAAAGCAGAACTTTTAGTATCAGTCTTTCACGTAGTCATTCATTTGCTCACTCATTGCCAAGATAGCAATAAAATTTCAATTATTTTAATAAATAATCTATATCATCTCGATAGGAAGACAGAATAGTGGAATATTTCCATGGGTGGATGCAATTCCTTACAGGTTTGTTTCAAGAGCCAGAAGAATGAACATGTATTGCATGTGTGTGGGTTATTGATGATGGCCCCCAGGCTTTGTGTGGCACATCTACCTTTTCAAAGTTCATTAGTACTTCTTATGCCATTTTAATTCTACCAAAAATCCTATGCTATTGGTGGAAAAACTGTTGCCATTTAACTAACGACAATTACCCAGAAAAGTAAAGGGATTTGCCCCTTACTTAGAGTCTTACTGCTGTGGGACTGCTTTTATTTTTCCAGCTATTAAAATATTCTAAAAAATGTAGAGCCTCAATTTCTTCATCTATAAAAGGGGGAGAATGTGTTATCCACAGTATAAGGTTATTGTGATCATCAAATAGGACTGAATCCCTCTTACATATGAGGGATTGTGCAAAACATTTGGAATACGCTGATACAGATCCTGACATGAAGGTCATTATGGTTTACTGAAAAAAATGATATGATCAATACAAAACAGACTGATTTTTTTAAATGAGCAAGAGACTTGAACAAGAACTTCACAAAGAGGGTATACAAGTGGCCAACAACACATGGATAGGTGCTTCGTTAATCACCTGGAAAATTCAGATAAAAACCACAATGGGACACCATTGTACACCCTTCAGAATGATTAAATCGAAAAAAGACCAAGTTTCAGAGACAATGTGGAACAACTGGTGCTCTCGTATGCTACTGCTGAAGTGGCCATTATTGCGACTTTTTTGGGAGACGGGCACTGTGCACTCAAGTGGACCCTACGCATCTCTATGGCTCTGTGATTCCACCTGAGTGTATACCCAACAGAAATATATACATATATTCGCTAAAAGGCATGTCCTAGAATGTTCATAGCAACACTGTTTGTAATAAAATAGCCCACTAGAAACTCTCTAAAACCCCACAACAACAGAGTGTATAAATAAATTGTACTATAGTCATACAATGGAGTTCTATACAAAATTATGAGAATGAACCAACCATAACTGCATGCAACAATAAAGATGAACCTCACAAACACAGTGTTGAGTGAAAGAGTGTGTATTGTTATCAGTCCAGGTACATAATATTTGAAAGTAGGCAAAACTAGTGTGTGGTGTTAGTAGTATGGTGTTGTCCTTGTGGGGAGGTTAGTGACAGGAAGGGACATAGGAGATATCTGAATATCATTAACACTTTGTTTCTTGATCTGGGTGCCCATTACCCAGGTGTGTTCATTAAGCTGTACACTTATGGTTTAGGCATATACGATTTTCTGCATGTACTTTATGCTTCATTTAAAAACTTTTAAGAGCTATTCTCTCCTTTTTGCTCATAACTATTATGGATTAGGCAATCAACCAAAATCACTGTGCAAATTGAAGTGCCCTTGAACTTACTTCTTTCAACCTTTTATTTTCCAGAAGCAAAGCTTCCGCTTTTAGGTCATGCACATAGATTTCATTTTCTAAGTTCTTTAAAATTTCAAAATGAATTTTCATTTTATGGCTTTCTTGATCTCGTAATCCTTTTAATTCCTGTTTCAGTTTATCCTGCTCAGACATAAAACCCACAGTTATCTCACAGAGTTCATCAAGCAGGGCACCAATATATTAAATTGCCCACCAATATATTAGGACCCACATTCAGAGAGGAGTCCTAATTAATTCCTGAATGATTAGCAGATGCTACGGATACTTTCCCTTAGAAAAACTTTATATTAAAGTCAAAACCTGATTCATGGAAATTTATTCATGGACTCAGGTACATGGACCCCAAGTTAAGTTGTTAAGACAGCTTCACAAAATAGAATATACATTGATATATAAACAATCATCTGGAAAAAATGGAGGAGAGTGAAATTTATTGAGGCTTTTCAGAGAGGATTTAATATTTTTCAAAGTAAAGGAGTGTTACTTTATGTATTTTTCAGGATTTTCTACTGTTTACTGAATGTCTATTTACTTCTTAGTTTTTATACTGTTAAAAAACATATAATCTTTATTCATTATATAATCATCGCTAGCAGCACCTTATTAAGAAATAGAATTGTATATATAGTATATTACTTGTAATTTTCCCCTTCAGATTTCTCTATACCCACAACATGTTAAAAGTTACTTGTGATATCAAAGAATAGAATGTTTCCATTTTTAACTAACCAAGTCCACATATACATGTTTATCATTAACTTAATTATATATTTAAAAAGGTAGTAAACATTTATTTATCTGCTCCCATTTCATCCACTCCCTCCCCACCCTGCAATCTCTGACCACTTATCCTTGTCTTCATAGGAAAATACCAGAATAACAGATCTAAAAAGAACCTTAGAAAGCATAATCCAATCTCTACCTTATAAATAAGGGAGATGAGGTCCTCTGCCTCAGTAATTTTCCCATGGTTACATGTTAGTTGCTCCTAGGGTCTTTCTCTCTCTCGCTTAGTGTTTATATGTACATATATATACACACATACACATGTATATATGTATGTGTATATGTATACATGTGTGTATATGTGTGTGTATGTTGTGACTAAAATTTCAAAACATCGGTAATAAAAGGGTAAGTTTAATAAATGTGGGTTTTATGAAAACTCCAATGGTGCCACGTATTACCGTCCTTATACACCAGCATTCTAATAAAAGAAAGGAGAATGAATGCATTAGCTCTTTACCACGCTGTTAAAGTATCTTGAAAAGTCTTTTGTCTTTTGAAAAATGAGACTGTTCAGTAAATTCTGATCCTGCTTTTGTGCTATAAAAAAAGAGAAAGAGAGAGAAAAATAACTACACACAATGTTCTTTAGTTTAAAATACACATTAATCAAAATAAGATGTTCGCCTGGTTTTAAAAGTAAATACTACTATAAGGCTTATAACAAAAACCAGCAGTCAAGTGCTCCCCAATGCTGCATCCACCCTTGTGTCTGACTCCTTAGAATCAACCATTTTTAACTAATTTTAGCTTTTTCATCTTCCATTCTCTTTAAAAATGCTTATACGGTTATTTCTTGATGTGTCATCTTTAGACAATTTCTACTTCCTAAAATAGTAGAGGAGGGCACAGCATGCTTACTCCCATCCCCGAATCCGCAGCCCACACCCACAACCTCCACGGTTTCTCCCTGTAACCTCCCCGTAAAGTTATGGTTGTCATTTAAATGAAATTTAACTGTTTAGATCACTATGACAATGTTGATGCCATTCACTTATGAGACAAATGGTGTAGTATGATTAAATTTCCTTTCTTGAATAATTTTTTTGTTTTCTGGAGTTGAAAATTGTCTCACTTTATTTTTATTTGCTTAGTTTTCCATGTACATATCATAGTTCCTATCAAAATCTATAACAGAATTATAAAATCTTTCTGAATATCACTTCCCACATGGTCAAACACCTGAGGTAACCTATCAATTCCATTTCTCTTCCCTCCCCCACTGCTTTCTGTACTTGTTTTTCTTTAGGCCTGATGCACAGCTGATCTTCTGGGACTTCCCTTTACATTTCTCTTATGTTGGACTTCCTGTTTGCTGAATCTTATATCTTCCTCTTTTTCTTGATTTATTCCCTCTGTTTGTTGAAGCAAATTTTGTAGTAGTTTCCTGAGACAGAGTAAATGAGGTATTTTCAGATCCTGTATATCTAAATATGTCTCTATTCTATATTTATACTTGACTGATAATTTGGATTAGTATTTAAGGCTGGAAATTAACTTCTCTCAGAATTTTAAAGGCAACATCTTTTAACCTCTGGTATCATAATGTGGTGAAGAAATCTGAAACAATCTGATTCTTAATCTTTTGTATGAGATCTGCTCTTTCTCTCCAGGAGCCTTTAGGATCTTCTCTTTCACTTTTTTCTCCTAAAATCCCACAGTGATGTGGCTTAGTGTTCTTTCTTTCATGTATTGTACTGGAGATTTGATGGGCCCTTTCAAATTGAAAACACATATTTTCTAGTTCTGAGAAATATTTTTGCATTATCTTTAATAACTTTATCCTTTCCATGTATTTCCGTTCTCTTTTTCCAGACTTCCTGTTAGATATTTGACATCTCAGAATAGTCAGATTTTTTTTAACCCTTTTATCCTGTTTCTCACCTCCTTGTTTTCTGAGAGATTTTTTTAACTTGTCTTATAATCCTCTTATTGAGTTTAAAATTTTTAGTTATTATACTTTTCATTTCCAAGAGCTCTTTCTCATTCTCCATTCTTTATTTTAGGCATCTTGTTCTTTTTTCACAAATGCATTATCTCCTTTTACTTCTCTGAGACTATGCCTGTGAAATATATTCTCTATAAACTATAGAGACTATATTCTCTAAGAATACATTCTAATGTTCTTTGTGTTATCTGTGTTGCCATCAGGTTCTGTTTCTCCATCTGTTGGTATCACATGGAGGTTCTCCTGAGATGTCTGGTAATTTTTGACTGTCTAATCCTATTTTAAAATGAGGCACTGAAAGGTTTGTTTCCTGAATAAACTTCTCTGTACAGTGATCAGGAAGGGACCAGCCATTTTTGTTGGGAGACCCTCAGATGTTAGATACTGTGAGGCTTTTCTCTGAAACTTCAGTTTCTTTAGCAAAGAATCTAGCCATCTCCTTCTTTGTGGTGGAGAAGGGATTACAGAAGAGTCATATAACACAACTGGCTAGGAGCTTTCAGCAAGCTGAGCAGTGAGTAGAAGGGGTCTCAGTATGACATCTGTCTTCTGCCCTCAGTGATATCTGATATCCTGCAGATATGAACCCTCTGGTTCAATTTCTCTGCCAGCATTGGGGAGGAATAGTCACTTAGGTACACAGAAGAGGACATTTGACCTGGAGGTCTAACTGCTCATCAGAAAGACTTTCAACCAATCTTCAGTCCTATGACTCCTATCAGCCTTCACGGTATCAGGGTTCTCCAATGGCCAAGACTTCCCAGGTCCTGTGGAGGGAACTTCTTGCCTTCATGGTATACTTCTTTACAGGCACTTGCTATTCATATTTCTCTCTCTGCTAATCCTTCTATCCAATTACACTATCCAAAATTTTGTTGGTATTTATTATCTGCCAATGTCTTCTCTGCCAGCCTGTCGTACTTGTGGGTTTATATCTTTCTTAAAAAAACCTTTTACACACATTTTTATGAAGTTTCATCAGGGAGAAAAGATAGATACTCATGATTTATCCACCATATTCAACCGAAAGTCACAACATGGATCCTTATGGTCCTGAGTCCTGATGTTCCATCCTCTGTAAGTCTCACTGCTGGCTGGTGACATATATTTTCCTATTCTCTGAAGCACATTGCTCTTATGATCCCTTTCCTTCCTTTCTCCTGCCTTCCCTTCTTTTCTCTACTTCATCAGTATTTTCTTTTTTCTTTACCTTAAGAGAATCAGTAGTTGCAATATATTGCTTACGTTCATACAGTGTTTCTTACAACATCTACTTAGTGCAAGGATGGATCAGAAGAAATGATAAAAAATAGAAAATTGGGAATGGAGTACATATTTATCATGAGTCTTGGTAAAAGTGGTAAAATACCAAGAAAACCCGCCTGAGCTGACTAAATGAAAACCTGATAAGAAGTGGAAAATCAGCTGAAGAATGGAAACCAGACCAATTACCCAGGTATTTATTCTTATAATATTTTTATGTTCTTAAAAATCCACCTCGTTGGCAATAACTATTCATTTAAAATATTTGTTTATTTCAAATGTGAACATATTGGGTTTCCACATGACTGTCCCTTTTTGACACGGACTGTCTTAATTTCCATCCCCATATTCATCTCACCAGCAGATCGTTCCTGTCCTAGTGCACATTTTTAGCTCCCATTCCACTCCTTTCTTTAATTTTGGTCCTGGCCTTTCAATCCTCATGGTGCTTCCTCCGTCATTGAGAAGACAGACATTCTGGAAGCTGTCCTGCTAAACAGCCTATAGGGACTCCTTGGATAATGATCCTCAACTCCCCAAATGCAAGACAAGACTCATAACTCTAGGGATGATTCTAGATCTGTACATTTTGGGGTGCTGCATTAGATGACCAATTCAATCTTCTGTGTGTGTGAAGAAAATAATGATTTTATATTAAACACACACATAGTTATGCCATGTAATAAGATGCAGAACATACATACTTTCAGACACATTTCACATTCTTTACAAAGCCCCAGATCTGAGACAAGCTCTAATTTATCTATGCCTCAGGTAGGTTAGTGAAAAAAATCTGAGGGGTACCTACTTGATCAAAGTCATAGCTGGGTATGAGATATAATTGGCAAATTCATGGTAAGACACAGAAAAAAAAATCTGTACATGGTAGTGAATAAAGAAGTTGGTTCTACCTTTACCAAGTACAGAGAGAAACCACATAATATAGTTGCTACTAATTCTTAATTTTAAACAGTCTTTAAAATAGAAAAGGAAAAATTTGACAGCAGCAAGAATAAGATTCTGTAATGTGGAGGAGAGGAAATTAGTAGATGAGATAAAAATTAGAGAATAGAGAGTTAGAAGTGATGGGGAAAATTGGAGGAATGCCAATTGCTTTGATTGCTGACCTGTCTTGTGTTCAAAGACAACACTGAAATCCTTACCTGGGCTTGAGGTCAATTAATAAGTACTTCGTATATACCTGTGAGAATATCATTGAGCTCTTTGATCCTTTTGCTTTTGCCCTTATACTCTTCTTCTGCCATTTGAAGTCGTGGAAGACACTCAAATAGTTCATCTTCCTTTCCTTTGGTACTTTCTGTTTCCTTAACAAATTTTTCCTTCAGAGAAAGTAAAGCTAATTGTGAGGTATGATTTTAGAGAATTTACATAACACTCCAGAGAAGAATATAAGTTATTCAAGGGCAAGAGTTCTGTCTTGGTATCCTGAGGCATATAGCAAAGATACCAGGAACATACTAGATATTTTAAAAATATTTGCTGGCTGACTCATTGACTCTCTGGCAATCTATAAAGTAAGAAATTAGATTCAATAGCTTTCCAAAGACTTGATCAGTTCTATAGCTCTATTGCTAGGATTCTATTAATGCTTCCATATACGTACCCCAAAATCATTTGAGGAAATTTCTTGTTTGATCATATTTTTTGAAAAAAAAAAAACCCAACCAGATAGCAAAACAGAATATACACAAGTTCTAAGACATGTGCATGTAAGTAAGAAATGGGGAAAGGGGTAACAGTAATTGGATATAATACTATAACAAATGGGTAAGAAGTGACCAGAGCCAAATACGAAGATGTCTGCTTAATTATTCAAACTCAGGTTTTATTTAGTTTCAAATGGAATAATAGTTGGATCTCTTGCAGAAAGTCAAGATAGGTTTAAAACAATGACAAAGGCAGAGGCAGCCAGCTGACATTTACTATCTGTTCGCCCGTCCTTGAATATCAGGATTCCTGAGCTTCAGCAGAACGAATGGCTGCCAGCTAGAGTGATTTCTCTGTTTCCTTTGCAGGTGAGTGAGACCAACCAATTTGTGAGCAGAACTGTATGTGCTACTTCTAGTTCTTGCCCCTGCAATGAGAAGGGTTAAGTGTTCCCTTGGCCTTTTCCTCCTGCCCCTGGCTGGAAGAGGATGAAAATGGAAGCCACTAGTTCGACTCGCAGGTGTAACTCTCATGCTGAGAATGGCAGAGCTGCCCTTCCAGCCCAGGATTGCCTATACCAAGAAAGAAAAATAATGTCTCTTGCTGTCACAACAACATCAGTGGAGCTTCTCGACTATGTACACAGACTCTTAAGATTTGAATAGGCCATACTTGACCCAGTTGACTCTTAAAAACATTAATTTTTAATTTTAATTTTTATCCAAGTTGTCTGCACATAATTTGAAGAAATACCCAAGTGCTAGCAGGGCAACACCAGGCATGCTTTCCCAGCAGGAGGTGTCCTAAAACACAGTCGGCCAGAGGCTGATGCCCTTTGACTCCACCAAAGGGCTAACTCATATGCAGGAGAAAGAGACTTACAGGGGTGGGTGTGATAGCCTTCTTGGCTTAGAAGCCCCATGTTCAAATAGGAACCAACACCTCTTGGGCACATCTTCTAGGACCCCGCAAGGGACATGCCCACTTAAAGGAGGCTCCAAACCCAGGAAATCCCTATATTCTGGTCTCCCACCACTTATTCTCCCAGTCAAGATGAAATATACCAGTTAGGGGTCATTCTACACAAACAATGTTATCTGATAATACACCTTTATCTGGCTATTAGAGGAAGAAACCAAAATGTTAAGCCAAGGTCAATTTCCCAATAAAGGAGAAAGGGTTGCTAACCCTTTAGACACATCTTGCTTGTGTTCACTGTATTTTGGTATCTCATTGATAGAGCAGCTTGCTCTAGCCCTAATAAACACAGTGGTCAGATATGACTCCTTCCGAATTGCCATTAGAATCCTTATAAATAAATATTCAAAGAAAAACACACATAAAACACCATAATTTAAAAATATCACAAGGCAGAATCAGGAATAAATTTCTCCAGACTGCATTGTTAAAAAACTCAATAGTGAGTTATCTATATTATATTCTCTAAAAAAGAATAGCCTGGGGGGATAAGGAGGTATGCCAGTGCTTTCATTCATTCCCATTGTCTGCATGTGGCTTAGACCACCAGAGTTCCTCTGACAGAAACCATGTTCTTGTTTTATGCTTTGAGAGAGGGTTTGGGTACCAAGCACTGCTAAAGCTCAGGCAAGCCAGTGTTTGTCTTCTGGCTCAGCTTATTGGAGTGAGGCAGGTGGTCAGGCCCGCAGCTTCTTCAGTTCTTTCAAATTCTCTGTCTGCTTTCCTGATTCCTGAGCTGCATGCAAACTTAGCTCAGTGATGACCCACTCAGCGATGCAGCTTCTGCTGCAACTCCTTGGAGTCAGAGCCTTGGAGAAGAAAGAGAGACCAATGCAGGATGCAGGTACCACTCCACACTCGTGAGTTCCAGCTCATCCTCCAACTTGGGGTTTAACCTTGCCTTTCTCTGCTTCCTGTTCATCTTTCTTTCCCAACTGCCTCCTTAATGCCTTTAGGCCCCAGCTCCACATGCAAAGCTGATAGCCTCAGTAGACTATGTCATCAGCTCCCACAACTGCAGAAGGTTAAATCCTCTAAAAAAGCCCTTTTCTGGTGGCTCTGTTTCTCCTATTGAACCCCACCAGATACAGGGCTGTTGGACCAGCAATCCAATCATGCTCCATATGTCAGTGCTAGATCATAATGATGTAGACGCCTGCTGTGAGCTCTGATTGAGAATCAGAGTGGAGGCCCCCAGTAGCGGAGCCAAGTCTGTAGAGGACTTAGTCACAGCACTACATGGGAGGCAATACCTATCAAGATCTGGAAGTTTATATTTTAAACCAGTCACTAATATTCAGCACTGTTTTCCTTAGACAGAATCTATGTCTCAGGGACCCAAGTGGTGATGGGACTTCTCACTATTAAACCTAATGCTTTTGTTTTCCCTCCCCATAGGTGTGGGTTCTTTCGGTTTAGAGATCCTACAACTGATGAGAAGAATGATTTCACCAAGAGTACAATATTGATTCCATAAGCCAAAATCTGATATTGCTTCTACTCTATTTTGGGCTCCTTGTGCCACTAAACCAAAGGCAGAAAATGGGATTCCAATGTGCCCAGCATTATTGATGATGATTGTCAAGGAGGAAAAAGGTAATATCATTACCTTGAAAACGTGTGTTTTCTGTTGTGCTTCCAGGGACATGACACTTCTGGGTCTCCTGGGTAATTTCAGTGCCCGTTTTTGCCACCTCCGCCAGCATCCATGCCCTATTCTATCCCAGGTCAGCTCTTGGCAGTTTCCAAGTCAGTACAGTGTCCTCTCTCTAAGGAGGATTTCTGAGGCTGGCCTGCCTCATTGGTCTCCCTTACCCTTTGTCAGTCTTCCCAGCCACTCTCATGCCAGCTAGATGTGGCATCCTGCACCACTCCACCTGTCTCCATGGATTTCTGCCAGTACTTCTATGAAACTTGGAGTGTATAATTTTTTAACTAAAAAAAACAACTGATTAAAATAGCATGAAATATACCCCCTCCCCTACATACAGACATCTAAAATTATTCTTAGATGTAAAATAACATTTACTTCGTATTTGGTCAATTCTTCAATTAACTTTTTTTCTTTGATGACGAATTTCTCCTCCTCTTGTTTTAATTCTGTTGCAATTTTTTCAATCTCTACCAAGTATTCATTGATCTCTTTTTCTCTAGATTTGGTCTAATTAGGAAAAAAAAAAGAGGATTTGTTATTTGTCTTGTAGCAGTCATCCTTATATCTTCAAACAGCCAAGTAAATTAATATCTCTTTGCATGAAATTTGGCTCTCATTTCAGGTCATTATTTCTCAGTAACCGCTGAGACAGTTTTTTTTTTTTTCCCTCCAGGGATTAATTTCTGCACCAAACAATATCTGTAAATGACATGAGGAAATGGAGAATGGGAGCAGTGGAGGATGGAGAGTGGGCAGAGGGAAAATATAGGAGCTAAATAAATGATGTTTGGCCTCTTTACTTTTAGAGATAGATTCTCAAAAAAACTATCAAGTTCCTGGTTACAGGCTTTAAAAGCATATTCTGGAGAGACCTGCTACGTCATTTGCTAAATTCCTATGTTTAATACACAGCAAATGGATAAATTTCTTAAGAAAGTTACATAATTCATCCTCACATGAAGTCAGCAGACAGAAAAATACCTTTTGGTTAAATTAAATATTGAAAGAGAATTATCAATATGCAATATAGAGGACAAATTGCAAGTCTGTTGAATTCCCTTACCTCTTCTAATAATTGAGTGCGTCTCAATTCTGCAGCCTTAATTTTATCTATATATTCTTGTAATTCAGTTTTTGTCTTGGCTACCCAACGTGTATGTTTTTTTTGCAAACAAATTAGTTTCCACTGAGTTATTACGCTAGAGATTAGAACAAAAAGAATTAGCATTAAATAGACATAATAGTCTACAGAAAAGATGAAGGAATTCAAAATGAAACAAATTCTACTACAATTATACTAGTGATGCAAACTATGCACATTAGCTGAAAAAATAACACAAAATGTTAACTGCCTCGCTGTCATCTCTGCAAGTTGCTTCAAAGCAAAAAGTTATGTCAGCACATTCAGTAAGACAGTGGACAAATCATACTTGGCAGTTTGCCTCCTTTAGGTAAAGAATAGAAATGGGAAAGGTTCAGGGGTAGGAGGAAAAAGAAGAGGCCCAGGGAGAAATAGAAATGGAATTAACCAAATTACCCAAAGTGCTAGTAAGAGATTTCAAGCTTCTGGGTTCTCAAGTTTTTCTCTTAACCACAACTTTAAAAAACTACATAACTGGAAAAGGGTGAACATGTGTAATTGGAGTTTTATAAATAATATTAATAACAATGATGACAACAAGAATAAAATAGAGCTAAGTTTTCCTGAGTGTCTCCTAGGTGCCAGGTACTGATCAAAATACTTTACATGGATCACCTCATTTACCATTCACAGCAAAATTACAAGGTGGATGATACTATTATTCCCCTCTCTACAAGGGTGGGAGCAAAGATGATTGAATAATGAGTCTTGGTCACAGAGCCAGTAAGAGGCAGAACAAAGTAGTCCATCTCCAAAACCTGTATTCTTAACAACTCTTTACTGTCCCTGCATGTCATCTTCCTTACTGATTCACACAGAAACCTGGATGACCACGGGGCACAGCACAAATCCTGGCAATTTTGCTTTTTGGTGACTTCATCCATTTGAAATGGAAAACTCTGGTTCTATTCAATTTCTGCCACTCACTCCATCCCCCTCACCCCACCCACCCCCCAAAAAATCAAACTAATGCATCTGCGTCAGAGAGCACTCACACAATTAACTTTAGGAAAATCAGTTTCTTGGACTATAGCAACTAACAAGTACTCTGATTTCTCCTCAGCTCCCTAGTTTGGGGCACTGTTCATTCAGATAACATATACCATTTATAAAACAAAGTAACTTTTTTTCTATACCATCTCTGATGTTCTCTTTCCAGGTTATCATTCAGGATTCTAATTTGTTTCCGATAGACTTCCATTGTTGCTCTAAAAACAGGAAAAAATATATTGGATTTTGCATTTGTGAGAGCTGTTAGAATATATAAAACACTTTATGTATAATGCGTATGCACAATAAGTCTACTGCTTAATTGGGAGGCAAAACAAAACTTGTGAAACAACTAAAGATTTTAGTGACAGATTAATAGGAAGGAAATTACAATTTGGGGCAGGTGCAAGCTGATTTTGCAAGTATTGAGGTGTATATCCAAGGATAGAGAAGACTAGATTCTGATGAAGCAGGTGAGGAAAGGTTATTGGAGGTTAATGTTTAATAAAAGGAAGAATGTGGATTGTCAGAACGGAAATGCAATTTCACCAAGGAAAGGATGTCATCATTTGCAAAGACACAGAGGAAAGGAACTGCAGGTCAGGACTCTTGTGATCAAGGCAGACTTGTTGCATACAAAGGACATGAATGAAATAACTCTGTGACTCATTGTCAACAAATTGGTGAGGAACTTTGGATTCTAGATTGAGTTATGATTTGATACATCGCATAATACAGAAAGCCAACAGAGGTTCTTGAACTAGGGGAAATAATAATTAAAGTGACTAAAATGGATGAAAACGTCAAGACTCTCATATAGATATTAGAAGCCTTTACTATTTTTATTCCTTTTTTTCCCTATTAAGTGCTTCATGAACAGAGACAAATTGAAGTCCACATAAACAAAATGTGAGACTATATATTTTTGAGATGTAGAAATATTCATAAATGAAACTTAGAATATAAAATGTTATTAAATGAACGAGAAACACAATTGTGCTTGCGTTTTTTTGTTTTTTGTTTTTGTTTTTCTCTATTTGAGATCATAGTATGGGCTCTCAATTTTCTACATAAATAAACCTAATTTCCTCCCCTGGAACTACAGGGTTCTTCACACTCTGCCTCAACGTTATTGATTTTATTTGTTTACATACTTAATTTAATCTACAAAAGAGCTGAACTAGTTTAAAATAAAACAACAGTAATATAAAAAATCCTAAGTGGATGTCAATATTGGGCCACAAATTTGCCTCTGAGTTTCTTAGTAACCAGAGTAATTATGACACTATAATTGATTATAAATTTGCATTAATCACAAGGAAATTAAAACCCCAATCAACCCAGTTTTATTTTCTTGTTTTTTATAGAAAAAAAGCTTACAGTTTCCTTTCTGAAGCTAACATGATGAGAAATAGATGTTTAAATATATTATTTAACAATATATGGACAAGCAAACAAAAAGCTACACTTCCAGCCATGTTCTAGATTTCTGTGTGTCAAATACTCATCACCACCCATCTTAGTTTTCTATATGTTGGTCTCTTCATTCTTCTGCATTCATATTATTTATTTCCTTGTTTATGGTGATAATATTACCCCATTTAATAAGCAAACAAAAAATCTGACTTTCTAAAGTTTTAAATCCTTATACAACAAAGAACTCCTTGACTTCACTTTCTTTCCTCTTTGATTGTTTTTAATAATTCATACTCTATTCTTGAGTCATACAAGGTTCATTAGTTATTGCATGTGTTTTAGTCTTGCTCTTCTGCCCAACTAAAGTATGAATTGCTTTATGTCTTATGTTAGTGAGAGTGTAAAACAGTAAAATATTTATGTAGGGCATTTTGATAATAATTATAAAAAAGAAAAATATGCAACACTCTTTGATCCAGTAATTCAACTTTTAGGACTTTATCGTAAAGAGATAGTCACATAGGTGGACAGAGATGTGTTTAATGAGGTTACCTTCGAAAAATGTTTGTAATATAGGAAACAGAAAAAATCCAAATGTCTATCAATAGAGTATTGGTTAAATAAAATACAATATAATCTGCAAAAGGATACTATGCAGTTAGAGGGAAAAAAATGAGGAAAGAGGTCTCATATATACAATTTTTTTAAAATTTTAAAATAGCTTCAAACTCAGCAGGTAAGTATAAAAATTAGTACAAAAAATTCTCATATACTTTCCACTAATTTCTTCATGTTACTATTTTACCTACCATATTTGTTTTATTATTGTTCTAGGCATAACTTTTTCCAGCTTTACTGAGATATAACTGACATATAACATGGTGTAAGTTACCCAAATATAATTGTAAATGGAAAAAAATCCAGTTATAGAAGAATACAATCCAAGTTTTGGATACATACCACACACATATATACAAGTATATATATTAAAAAACATATATAGCAAACTGTTAACAGTAATTATCACTGTGGAGAGATGGAGAGATTAGAGAGCAACTTTTCCCTCTAAGTTATTCATTTCCATATTTGAATTTTAAAATCAGATATAGGTATTGCTTGTTTTAATTAGAAAAATTAAAATTAAAAAAGTGATTTAGAATGGCAGAAATGAACAGCGTGGTGGGGGAGGGCAGTGTTGTAATAATGTTCGGGCACTTTCTTATCACTAGACCATTAACTGGTCCATTCCTCGTGTCTCGCAACTTGTACAGCACACAGAACTTGCTTATCCTTTCAATGAGAGATTCAATGATAATGACTTTTCTGGACTGTAAAACAAAGAGAGCTAATTATAAATCTCCTTTGTTAGAGTATATTAGGAATTGACATAGATTTATTGTTATCATTTATTAAAAAATAAATGCAGAGAAGAATGAAGTTTTAAAAGGTCAAAGGCAACAAACATACCGATAAAGTTCATTAAGTGTGACAAGTCCTTCTTCCATATTTTTGATGTCCACTTTTCTTTGTGATAGGAAGTTTTCTTTCTGAGCAATAAATGTCATTTGTTTCTGATTTCTGCCATAAAAAAACAGTTATCATACATTAAAGGTTGAAGTAGACATTTTTAACTCTTCAGTATAAGAAAACATGCCTTCACAAATAAAAAATTTAACAATAGTTTTATAAATTCAGTTTATGAACTGTGTACCCAATGAATAGTAAAAATAGAGGCAAAGTCTTCTTGCTTGTGATGAATAAGTCTAAATTTGTGAAAATTCCCAAGCCACAAAAAGAACATTAACTACAATAGATAGTAACCATGAAACAACAAGATTAGCTCCACAGTGCTTCATCCCTATCCTAATGATCAATTATGCCATATTCTTTTGTGAAAAGTAAAGGAGTTCAATCAGATCAGTTTTGAGTACTGGTTCTACCTCTTCCCAGGAATGTGACCTTGCAAAGAAACTTTACCTGCAAATGAGCTTATGCTTCCCCATCCACAAAATGGAAATTACAACACCCATCTCACCAGGTGTAAGAATTAAACAAGGTGTAACGTGCTCAAGCCATTGGGTGGCACCCAAGAGGCATTGGACAAAAGTGGTTATGTTTTCTCTAACTCGCAGAAAGACTAGTGGGAAGTTTATGGTTTTGTTTACATTTCCAGACATTGACAGGAATGTGCCTGCAACAGAAAGTACTCTGAGTGTCTTTCTTCTTCAAAACTGTTATGGACTAAATTGTGTCCTCCACAAATTCATATGTTGAAGCCCTAACCACCAATATTGGTGGTGTTAAAGATGGGGCCCTTGGGAGGAGACTAGGTTTCGATGAGGTCATAAAGGTGGGGCCCTCATGAAGAGATTAGTGTCCTCATAAGAAGAGACACCAGTGTGTCTGCTTTCTCTCTCTACCACGAGAGGACCCAGTGAGAAGGTGGCCATCTTCAAGCCAGGAAGAGAGCTCTCACCAGAACCTGACCATGCTGGCATCCTAATCTCGAATATCCCACCTCCAGAACTGTGAGAAATAAATTTCTGTTGTTTAAACCACCCAGTTTATGGTATTTGTTATGGCATCTCAAGCTGAAGAAGACAAAACTCAATAAAGGTAGTAAACATTTTAGTGTTACAATTATATGTCAGCACATTTTATGTTTCAAACTGATAACTGACTTAGCATGGATCTGAGAAAAGTTTTTGCCTGAAGACTATTAACAGTATTGTTCTCTGTAGGCTGTTCAATTGGATGAGACAAAATGATTCCAACAACTCTCTATAGCTTAATTATAACAATGAGCATGAACTCAGCTTCATATAAACGAGCCCAGACACTGTAATTACACTTCCATGTGATTTAACTTCACGTGATTATTACTTACATAATTATGCTTGCAAGATGTTATTCTGGAATATTTATTAAGAAATCATCGGTAAATGCCCACAACCTGTTGAGCAATGTACAAGATCTTGGGGATATAGCACTAGAACAGCAACTGCCTTGATCTGTTCATAGATCGGTAGGACAAAGGGATTTGTACCCAGTTGATTATAATGCAGTGACTGATGAAAAGGAACAACATCAGAAGGATGTTTCAGAAGGATCATTCTGGTAGAAGGAAGGTAGATGAGATAGAGGCGATAAAGCATAACGTGGAAAGAAATTTTAAGGGGCAAGCCAAACCAAAAAGGCTTGAAAGAGGTGAAAAGAATGAAGTTGGAGAGGAGGATAAGATATATTTGAAAAATATTTGGGAGGTACAATTGACAAGCTGTGGTGCTTGGATGGAGTCCAATGAATAGTGAAAGAGAGGGATTCTAATAAGACCCTAGTCTCTAGGTTGGAGGATTTGTGTCAATGACCGAAGCCTTCTCTGAGATAAGGAATACAGGTGCAGAGTCAGTTTCTGATGAAGGTAGATCTCATAGTTTCTCTAGATCATCTTATAGGGTAAAAACAATTATTCCTTCAAGAATATGATTTAGAAGTAAAAACAATGCATTTGGTATTTATAGATTTGATGTGATCCATATGAAGAAAGCATTACTTAGTATTATAGAAGCAGATTAAGAGTGAGTTTATCTATTATTGGGTAAAGAATATTTTATCATTGTCAGTAGATTTTAAAACTAGGATAAGCTTAAGTGGAGAATCATCACCTTGATAGCAAGGAAACACCCCATTAACTATGACATGTTGGCTCACATATGGATCATGAAAAGAAACATACTCATCATGAATTTTCCTTTTCTGCAAAAAAATTTTATCCTCCTCTTGTAAGAAAATCATATATTGTCTGGTAAGAGTATTCAATTTATCTTGTAGTTCTTTGTTCTCTAAATTAGTTTTGTATAGTTTTTCAGCCATCTAGAAAAAAAAAAAAGGAATTGATGTAAAGGACTTGCTTCACAGTTCCTTTAAGGGGAGTCAGGGTCAATAGCAACTCTCTAGGGCACTGAGCACATCGCTTAGCATGCAATGACAATACCGTAAATGTTGAATGATCTAGTTCTATATCAAATATGCAATTTTACACTTTGAGGCCTCTTCTATAAATTATGGCAAAAGTGTAGAAAGGTTGTAAACACTGATGCAAAACCACAGAGAAATTATTGTTATTGAAATACGGATTGGGATTAGCAAACTGATATCATTCAGCAAGAACTGTGTATCTTTTTTCCGAGAAGATAAACTACAGTGGGGAAATAAACTATAATATCAACAGAAGCTCTTGCTCAAAAACTCTTTGAGTATTATGCTTGCTTCTTATTAAATATTTCTATTCAAGAACAAAAAAAAAGAGTACCCATTACTGTTGTGAAGGAGACAAGAACATGGTACTTAGATGTCTCTATTGAATTGCTTCAAATGAGGTAAAAAATATAGATTTACTATGCATGGTGGGCTCAACAGTTCAAAATAAACTTCTGGCTGAGAATCACCAACCTATCTAGATGAAAACAGAAATTTTAAGTGTTGAAGAAATAATACGATAATGAGGAATGATTGGACAGGCACAAGAGCCCTGCTAAAGTAAATCCTGCTCCAAAAGGTCAGCCCCACACCAGCCAATTCTCATAACCAATCAGACCAAAGGTCAACTCCTCCCATCAACATGCAAACAGCAATTTTGGCTCAGCTACAGGAGGAGGACTCAAAAAACACACAAGGGATACATCTTGAGAATCTGGATCAGGTGACCAGGAAAGACTGAACCACTGGGTCCCATAAGATGCCTACTCTACAAAGACCGGGAGACTTAGAAGCCCTACCTAATACACAGAAAAAAACACAGGGATGTAGCCAAAATGGGGAGATAAAGAAACATGTCCCACGTGAAAGACAGAACAAAGCTCCAGAAAAAGAACTAAATAAAATGGAGACAAACAATCCATTAGATGCAGAGTTCAGAACACTAGTTAAAAGGATGCTCAATGAACTTATGGGAAGAGTAGATGAATTCAGTGAGAACTCTAAGAGAGAGAGATATAAAACATTAAAATTGAGAAGGAAAACATAAAAGGGAACCAGTAAGAAATGAATACGATATCTGAGATGAAGAGTCCATTAAAGGGAATCAACAGAGCGGATGAAGAGGAGGATTGAATCAGCAATTTAGAAGATGGGGTAGCAGAGGACACCCAGTTAGAATACCAACAAGAAAAAAGAATCCAAGAAAATGAGAATAGTTTAAGGAGCCTCTGGGACTACATCAGGTTTAACATTCACATCATAAAGGTTCCAGAAGGAGAAGAGAGAGAGCAAGGAATTGAAAACCTATTTGAATAAATGACAGAAAACTTCCCTAACCAGGTAAAGGAATTAGACATGTAACCCCCAGAAGCAGAGTCCCAAACAAGATGAACCCAAAGAGTCTTACACCAAGACACATCATAATTAAAATGCTAAAGTTTAAAAAGATAAAGAGAGAATCTTAAAAGAAGCAAAAGAAAAGCAATTAGTTACCTACAAGAGAATTCTCACAAGACTATCAGCCAATTTCTCTACAGAAACTTTGCAGGTCAGAAGGGATTGACACAAAATATTCTAAGTGAAGAAAAGCAAGGACCTACAACAAAGATTACTTTATACAACAAAGCTATCATTTAGAATTGAAAGATGGATAAAGAACTTCCCAGACAAGAAGAGGGTTAAGGAATTCCTCACCAGCAAGCCAGTATTGCAGGAAATGTTGGAGGGACTTCTTTAAGAAGAAAAAAATATGTACCATAAATATGAATAATAAAATGGCAATAACTATGTATCTATCAACAAGTACTTCAAATGAAAAAGAATTAAATGTTCCACTCAAAAGATAGGGTGGCTGAATGGATAAAAAAGCAAGATCCTTACATATGCTGCCTAAAAGAGACTCACTTCAGATCAAAAGACACACAGACTGAAAGTGAAGTAATAGAAAAAGATATATCATGAAAGTAGAAACGAACAAACAAACAAAAAAAAACCTGGGGAAGCAATATTTATATCAGACAAAATAGACTTTAAAACAAAGGCTATAACAGGAGACAAAGAAGGACCCAATAATCCCACTTCTGGATATTTATCTGAAGAAACCTAAAATACTACCTTGAAGGGACATGTGCATCTATATGTTCATTGCAGCATTACTTACAATAGCCAAGATATGGAAGCCACCTGGTGTTCATCAATGGATGAATAAATAAAGAGGTGATATACATATACAATGGAATATTACTCAGCCATTTTAATTAATTAATTAATTAATTTAATTAAATCTTGTCATCTGCAACAACATGGATAGACCTAGACAGTATTGTGCCAAGTGAGAGAGACAAAGACAAATGCCATATCATTTCACTTACACGTGGAATCTAAAGAACACAATAAATAAAACAGAAATAAACTCATAGATACAGAGAACACTGAAAACTGCCAGATGGGTGTGGGGTTGGGAGCATGGCTGAAAAAGGGAAAGGGATTAAGAAGTACAAATTGGTAGTTACAAAATAGTCATGGGATGTAAAGTATAGCATAAGGAATATAGTCAGTGATATTGTAATAACTAATGTACGGTGTCAGATGGGTACTAAATTTATGGGGGTTTTCACTTTGTAAGTTATACAAATGTCTAATCACTATGTTGCACACCTGAAACTAATATATTATTGTATGCCAACTATAATTGAAGAATAAAAAAATATTTTAAAAAAAGAATCAGTGGAGGTCTAGCCCAGAGGGAAGCCATCCTTAATGCTGAGAGCTCACAACCAAAAATGGAAAGAATTTAACTGATACAGATCATACTTCTGGGAAAGAACTGCCTTTGATGTCTCTGCTTCAGGGCCTGGATGCAGGCGTCAAGGGGGAGAACAAAGGGAAGAGAATTTGGCTATGGGGTGGTGGCGCATCCTAGAGCAAAAGGGCGAACGAGGAACTGCAGGAGAAAAACATGCCTTTACGCTCTGCAGTGAGATTCCTCCCTGTGATGATGCAAATTTCCAGCAAAGTGTTTCTTTTAGAAACTAGTGAAAGAAATAAATTTTACACTCTGGTTGACCTAGGGACAAAACAGAGGTAGAGAATGTAGGCAGGGGGTTCCTGACACTACAGGTCCTGGACTATTGTAATTAAATATGTACATATGGATGGGAGTGGGAGGAGATGCCAAGAACATTTCAACTTCAATGCAAGGGGAAAGAAGAATTTCAGTGATACCTGGAGTGCGTGCATGTGTGTGTGTGTGTGTGTGTGTGTGTGTAAATAAAGTCATATTATGTGCACAATTCTATATTTGTCACTCAATAATATATTATGAACTATTACCTATTTAATTAAGGCCTTTCTGTTAAACTTTAATTGTATTTTCTCTCTGATTGTTCAACTATCATAATAAATGCTTTGTAGAATATCTTGTGAATAAATCTTAGTTTACACTCACGATTATTTACATAATACCCTTTCCTGTTTAGAAAAAAAAAGTGCAGCTCACCACCAGCATTAATTTAATTTTACATAAACATGCTCTTTGAGGTGGAAGCAAATCTGACTGGTTTTCAATGTGAAAATAAAATATAAAAACTTTTCTTGGAGTTATTTCTAAATAGAACCTGTCTCTAATCCTAATGTAACAGAAATGTATATATAAATTGATTCATTAAATGAACCTTTGGCTAACAAGTATTCAAGAACGATGTTATCATGCATAAGAATGCTGCGTTTTCCAATATTTAACATTTTCAGCGTCAAATATAGAGAATAACTATATTTTGTAAATGGAAATACCACTACTGAAAACAGAATGTTAGAACATGGTTCCATAGTGTAGCGGTTAGCATGTCTGCTTTATACTCAGAAAGTCCTGGGTTCGTGCCCCAGTGGAGCTACAGTCTATGGTCTACTGCCATGCCACCTTTAACAAGCCGGATGTCTGATCTCAGAATCTAAGCAGGGTCAGGCTTAGTTAGTACTTGGATGGGAGACCACCTAGGAAGATCAGTTGCTATAGGCATAAGTAGTAATAATTAAAAAAAAAAAAAAAAGAATGTTATAAACAGAATGATGTTATTTGTTCCCAAAGACTATCAATACACTAGAGTGATGCAAAAATAATAATAAAAGTCAAATATTTTGTGGCAAACTTTGAGGGTAAGGTTAGGACTGTAATCTGCGAATTATCTCCGGGTAAATCTTGTAGCCATAGGTGCCGTGGACAAGTATTTTTGGGGCAAATGGGAAATTGGTTAAAATACCATATTCCTTTTCAACTAAGTTCTAATATGTCTAGATAATTCTCCTGCAGGCTTAATTTGACTCAAATATTTCACTAACATTATTAAGTGCAGTAGGGGTTGCTACACTTCACAGCTGCCACACAAAAAGGTTCTAATTTTTCTAATTAACTGACCTGAAAAATGTCCATTAGTCATGAATATTCCTAATGTAAAATAACCATACCCGCATGAAAAGTTACCAAAAAAAATGATTCATCTCCACATGGACAACTTTGTTCTTTTATATGTTGAAAGTGCTTTGGGAGGGAATAAAATCTTTATTAATTACTATGAATGATCATGATCATTATTGTTAATGAAAAATCTGCTTTAGAAAAATTCCACATTTCTCACATATATTTAAAATATTAACTACAAATAAAATATAATTACAATCTAAAAATCATCATTTATGTTTTCTTACCTCTTTTATCTTTCGCAATAATTCTTCTTTTTCAAAATTTGATGTATCATCCAGTTTTTCCCTGTTATTCTTAAAAAAATGCCTATGAACAAAGGAAGCCAAACATATTAAGACACATTTTCCAGCAAAGCCTCATCTCCTTACGCAACATATTCATTTACATATTCATTAAAATAGACAAAAGATTTTACTGTTTTGCACTGATAAATTAATGTTTTGTTATTTTATTAAATCATTTAAGAAGCAATTATTGAACACCTATAATTCACAGGTGTTACAGGTACTAGAGATACAGCACAGGCAAAGTCCCTACTTTCATAAAAATTACACTCTAGTGGAGTAGTCAGAATATAAGCAAGTTATCAAAAAATAAATAAGTAATATATATCAGATAGTGGCAAGTGCTCCAAAGAACACAAAGTAGGATAAAAGATAAAGAAATCCTGAGAGCAAGGATGCTACGTTAGACAATGGTGGTTAGGGAAGAACTCTTGGAATGACTTGTGAAAGACCTGAACAATAAGAAGGAGCCAGATATGTGAGGATCTGAGGGAAGGGCTTTTCATGTAGAAGGAACAGCAAGTGATGATATCCTGAGGTGGTAACAAGCTTCGTGCATTTTACAAAGAGAGGAATATGAGAAGACTGGAGAGGTAGACAGAGGCTAGATTACATAAGGTAGGTACCAATTTGCCTTTATTTTGCAAATGCATCATGCTGGCTATCAATAATAATAAAGAACAAGGATTACACTATCAATACATCCTGTGGACTTGTAGAGCATTTGAGTTACTCTTAACTGTCTACATATAGAATTTAAACTCATTATTGAGTGATTTTTGTTTTTCCTCAATATTTTGACATCAAAGTAGATGTTAAGCTTGTAAGTTAAAGATTGTATGGGGTGAAAATTATAGGTTAATTGAAAGATAAGTTGTGTAAATTATTTTAATTTCTTAAATAATTCTTAAAGAATCTTATAAAAGGACACTTTGATTCTCCAAATCCATTAAGCAAGAACTAGGCTGCTTTTCCCCACCTCCACAGAGAAAATGAACTGAGAAAATAAAAAGAATATAGAGAATTTTTTTTAATTTGCCAAGCAATAAAAAGGAAAAAGTAAAGTTTTATTAATAAAAATGAGGGTAACCTACATCCCCAATCACTAAATTAATGAAAAGCACTTTTCCTCAGTGAGATTCCACTTGAATGAAAACACTTGAAAAGCTGGGATTGGAGAAAAAAATGAGCCATTAAAAATGGAAGATCTACAAATCTCCATTTTCTTCTTGAACATATATTTAAAAGAAGTTAGCTAATACTGGAGACCGCTTATAAAAAAAACTTCATCAATGTAGCAAGATTTCTAAACATAACTCCTAGAAATAATTTAAGAGCTAATCTATATCTTCTACTATGATTCTTTGCTTAGTTTTTCTTTAAAACATGTGTAAACTAAAATTATTGAATCACTTTCAAAGGAAAAGATTTTCTATTCTGAATTTTAATTGTAGCAACACTTGAATTTTTCTATTAAATCTGGTATTAAGCGCAAAGATTACTGCTTATTTTATGGACTGAAGATGCTGGTACTATGCAATTGCTGTTTTAGAAGACATCATTTTAGAAGACATTCAAACCATTGTATGTAGAAATGAGCCATATTATGACAGGATGCCACATGTGATGTTAATTTGCCTTTTGTGGAATCTGCTCAATTCACAATTTGTCTTTTAAACTATCGGGGAACCCTCGGGGTAGGCCCAGGAGCTATATTTATTTGTATTACAAGACCCCACCTTCTTGTCCAGAGGTGAGCCAAACAGCTTCTGATGGGAAATCTGGGAATTCTCCTGAGGGAGAGAGAGACTGTTGGTCAATCTCTAAAGATAGATGAATCTGTGGCAGGTAAACTCAAGGGGGTTTATAATGGCCATGCTTAGCCATGGGCTCACCAGGAAAAGAACACAAAATGTAGATGAAAAGAGAAGAATAAAACACCTTTGCAAAAGGAAAAAGAGACTGTGGGCCTTGGGATGGACCAGAAGATTTCCTTAGGTTTCTGGTTCTAATCCTACAGGTAAGTTTTTTTCCTGAGGCTTTCCTATGTTTTCTCAATAAGTTTTGCAAGTCCCCCTTAACTAAGAACAACTGTAACAGCATAGGTAGGTGAGTTTATAGCCTGTGACAGGTCTCACTAATGCTTTCCCCAGGGGTATAATCATTTGCAGGGGATCAGGAACCCAAGTGAGGATAATACATTCTGAAGAGTCCCTTCTTTTTCCTAAGCTGATTGCATCATCCCCAGTATTGTCCCTTAATCATCTGAAAGACCAGTTAATTTCAAAATGAAGAGGTGCTTCTATAAAGTTGACAATCACACATGTTTTAGTAAACTAGAAGATTATAATTTTCATCTAAAATTTTTTTAAATGAAAGAAACATGACTTGTAGAAATGTTTCAGTAAAAATAAGGTAGCACACTTACATTTTATCCTCCAGGATACCACAGGAGTTCTTTGTATCTTCGATCTGTTGTTCCCATCGTCTTATTGATGCCTGTAGTCGTGCTATCTCTAAATTGTGATCACTAAGAACCTATTGAAAATTTTTAAAAATTATGGCATTGAATCATCATTAAATGATTCATGACAGCAGTTCAATTCACCAAATATTCATGCATCACCCACTCAACTTTTACACTGGGGGTGTCCTTTAGTTAAAATAAAAGCGATCATTATAACTGTTTCTTCAAAACACAAATTTGGATAAAAATAATTCTGAAATTATCAGGAAAAAACAATTGAGAAGGAAGAACAATCAAATATAACAGTGAGGATGTGAAGACTCTAAGAACAACTTTCAAGACACGAATTCATTTTGACTATCATTTTAAAAAATAAACAAATCTATATTTTCATACTTACCTTCAAAATATTATTCCAGGATACTAGAAATGACCATTATAAAAAAGTCAAAACAAATTTGGTCCTTAATGAATAGCTATGTTCATGCTGAAAAGAATTTTTCTTTCTTAACTCTTAATCAGAAGTTTGGAAATGAAACAATTGGATAGTGTGAAAATATGTTAGCATGATTTTTAAAAAAAATCAATATGGATGAAGAAAATTCACAGTGAAATAGAAATTTTTACAATGCAGGAAGAAAACTTATAAAAGCTTTGGGTCTGCATTTTGGCTCATGAGGGAGAATGAAACTGGTCTAATTCCCCCTCTCTCTGGCAGAGAGTCACCATGGACAGATTATTTAATGCCACTGAACCCTGCGCATCAACATGGGGGTAGAAAAACACTTGCGGGGAGCATAGAGGTTCTCTCCACTGTGCCAGGTGAGACAAGTGAGTGACAGTTCCCCACAAACTGTATCTTTCTCTAAAGCACCCATGTGACTGAATTTCTCAGCCATAACTAGCTACAGAGTAACAGGGGTCTGAAATCCTAGAACTGACATGAAAAATTAGCAGAATGTCTAAAGGACTCTAGCCAGTCATCAGGATTAGTGACTAATGGCTTAAGGCTATTAGCTCTGACGTCGGTTACTGCTAGCCTTCAGTCCTGCTTGCCCTGGACGTGTCGGCCACCTTGAGAACCACATACTATTATTTTTTTCTGCCAACAAGACATCAGCTTGACCTGGCTGCAGAATTTTCTAGACTAAAGGTGCCATACAAAGATTAATCTGAAATTCCCTATTGTCTCAGTCCACAGCCAAAATGTTTTCTAATCTCAGGCAATATCAAGAACAACAGACTTCACCAATTACAAAACACTCAGCTGAAAGCCTACAGGCATGACCTCTTTTGACCTCCACAAAAGCCCTTTGAAGTAGGCAATAATGTTACCGCATTTTATAGGAGAGAAAACTTTGTGCTGGTAGAGCCAATATTTGAACCCAGGTCTCTGTGACACTCAAGCTTCTGCTTTGAACGGTATTCTCCACTGGGACGATGGGGTGGGAATTAACTGGGCCTGGGTGCTACAGGCTAGATTGGAGAAGGTGGAAAATAACACCTTCAGGCCTTGTGTAATTTGGCTTTAGAGATCTTTGGAGTACAGGTTAAGGAACATGTACTCCATTTTCCCAAGCTAGGGCTGGAAGAGGGCACTTGGCTTATGATTGATAAGGCCCAAACTGAAGATACAAACTTGGATCCGCACATAAAATCTGTTTTACAACCCCTATGTTCTCCTTTGAGCCCAGCCTGACACATGCTTCCTTAGTAAGGAAGTATTTAAAAAACAGATGATGATCTTTTTAAATGCACACATTTGGTGGAAAGTTTTGATTTTATTAATGTTTTGTAATTGGACATCATAACCTATATAGTCTAAGATGGTCGGAACCACCCTATAAAAGGTATAATGAAATTAGCTGAGTATTCTGATAAGAAGTGTGATGCTTCAGTATTACTGTTGCCCCATATAGTTTTACACGTATTTCTCAATACAGATAGAAGAAATAAAGACTTGATAATTTAACTAATTGTGATGGAAGATTAACAGGCCTTTCCATTTTGACTAACATAGAAGTGCCATTAACATTAACCTCCTCGATTATAGTCGCCTCCATAAGCTTCGGTTTTCTTGAAGAGTTTTGAAGTATTTTTGAATTCAAATTGACAAATAGTCCCCTTTCCATATTAATCTCCATTCTACCCAATATAAATGGAGAGCATAAATTCTATTTTATTATCACACATTCAGAATTAAGAAATCTTCTCATGGTTATTCATTTTGTTCTGTAAAATAAAGCAATATCAAAGAAATGTTCTGTGCATCATATGGTTCTGTATGCATTGGTTGGTTCTCTGTGCATCTTTTAAAAATCATCTTTTATAGTATTTTGACCCATCAAATGCAATTTGCACCTGAGGCATGCAAAGCTTCCTTCTCTCTACCATACTCCTAAAGAAGAAAATGTGATTGCACTATAACACTTTAAATAAAGTATCAGAAAATGTTAACATGCCAAAAATATTTTTCCAGAATGGCATGAAGATAAATTAAAATCAATTCCTTTTTTTAAAAAAACATCCACTATCAGTTATGCTTAAGGTAGTATATATTGAGGTGCCTGGGTCAGGCTTAAAAAACATAGTTTATTCTTTCTTACCACTGTGCTGGTAGTGACTGTTTCTTTAATTTTTGTCACTTTGTGACTTAATTTATCCAATTCTTTCTTCTTTCGATGAGTGTCCTGTCTTTTAACCTTACAGAGATTTTTATATTCATTAATCTGTAGTGACAAACATAACAAACCAATAAAAAAACATGAGGACAACAAAGTTTAAAAAATATTTTTATATTTTGTCAACATAATTCAAATTCAATCTAAGCATACTATATTTAATCTAAATACATTAAAAAATAAAAATAAATAAATTAGAATTTGCCTGTTTTATAGAATCACAGAAAAATTAGCAAACCACAAGGAACATTATAAAATGTTAAAAAAGCAAATTTATAAGAGCAACAAAACAATGATCATTAATAGCAAATTATAAAAGCAATAGCCATTGTAGTAATTTACTAGTAAAGCACCATAGCAGTAGTTACCAGATTTACAGTGTGCTACACAGATTAGGAGAGTCAAAGGAAGGAATGAAACCTAATTCCACATTATTTAATGGGAAATAAGACAGACCAAGGGCAGAGTAAACAAAATATTGACAATAGGGCTGCTTACAATCCTGGACAACTTCTTGCCATTTTACCAAGATCAAACATTCACATCACTTGTCAGACCCTAATGGAGTAAGTCACCCACTTATCAAACACATCAATGAATTTGTCTGGCAAAATGAATTATCAAGAAAAGGTAACTGATAGAGTTGCAAGATCTGAAAAAGCATATTCAACTCTGTATTAAAGAGTTATAAAAACATATGTTTGAGTGGCTTTCTATCAAAACTACCAGCCAAGTCACCCAAAGTGAACTACTCTGAATGAATGTGATCATAATCAATGATCTCTGCACCAGAACACAATTGAATAAAACTTTGTAATTAATAATTTTGCTGAAAATTGGAATTCTGTGTTCATGCTTTGGTCTAAGCCTTCTCCCAAGGTCTTGCAACTATAGAAATAGTATTAGCAAAAAGCATTTTGTTTTGTATTAGGGGAGATCTCAAGGGTTTGAAGACTCCCTAATACTTGTAATAGTTTTTCCTCTCTTTTAGGAAGTAGAGAGAATTAACAGGCTGTTACCACAGCTTATCGTGCCTTTAGCGAACATTGGTGGTTTACTCCTTCATATCCACTTCAGTTGGTCTAGCCCACTGGCACACGACATTCCTTTAGGATCCATTACTGTTCCCAGGATGGGTGATGTCTTAACCTGGCTGGATCAGACACAGCAAGAAGACTTATGGTCTTTGGTTAAGACAGATTTTCCTCTTTTTACTTGAATAAGGAAGCATAGAGTCCAGTTGTCATTACTGGTAGCCACCTTGTGACCATGAGGAAAACCAGGCTTCAGATAAAAGAGGAGAGGAAGGATGAGCCACTGAATTAACGTTTCCTGGACACTGCCCTGCATTAGGAATTCCTACTGGTGCACTATCCCAGGGAGGTAAACTAGGGGAAAGCAAACTACTACCTGTGGGCCAAATCCAGCCACCACTTGTTTTTGTAAAACTGCTCTCATTCATTTAGGTATTATTCATGGCTCCTGTCATGCTAAAATGTCAGAGTTGAGTAGTTGTGACAGAGACCGTATGGCCCACAAAGCCCTAAATCTTTACTATCTGGCCCCTTTCAGAAAAAGTCTGTGGACCCTGAGATAGACTAGTCACACATGGAGGAACCCATCATGTTTGCAAATTCCCTGTTTTAAGCCCTTCTGAGCTTCCTTTCTTGCATTTTAACATTTAGATTTAAAAAATAGAAAGGGAGAAAAACTTCCCCATAGGACTTAAAATGAAGTTAGAAACTCATTCATTCAGTGAATCGATATTATAGAGTGCCCACCGTGTGTGAGGTATGCCAGGCACTGTCCCTGGTGCTGGACAGCCATGAAGGACACAGACAGAATCCCTGGTCTGCAGAGCCTTCCATCCGGCAGGCAAAGCGCAGGTCCAGGGCCACTGCTGACTGACCATATAGGTCCCAGTGGAAGTAAGGACAAGGGACAGGCTCCGCACTCCTTGCCCCACCCCCAGCTGTGCCCACGCAGACATACCCCTCTTTGGACCTCCGTAATTTAAGTGAGCTGCTCCAGCTTGGGGGTCTGGACTGTGCAGAGAGAATGGAGTCGTGCATTCAGAAGAGGGCCGGAGACAGTGGGGCAATCCAAGTGCTGCTCAGCCTTGTTGCCAAAAGGGCATGAAAACGGCAAAATGCCTTTGGCTCTTCTTGTTCTGCAATTTCCATTTCTTTGTGATAACAATAAAATTGAGTGAAGTCTTGCCCAGTGATGTGTGTCCCTCTCTGTTTCTGAGACATACATTTCAGCTGATTCCATCATGGCAGCTGGCTTCAATCCCGCTTCATCCAGCCCCTCTGGGGAGCTGGGCTTTTACAAATTCAGTTTAGTGGCTACAGATGGCCCAAGGAACAACTGGTCAGCTGCTTTACAAAGCACCTGTTCCAAGGCTGACTAAGGCTGAGCTATCTATATTGAAGAAAAATAATAGTTTTACTGTAGAACTATTTCAGAAGATGTAGGTGCTTCGAAGGGTCAAGTAGCTTAGACCTGATTGGAATTTTTTAATAGCTCAAGTCTTATCATGGAATCAGTCACCATAAGAACCAAATGTTGGTCACTGCCTGATTGTATTCCTCTAAATTTTTAATGAAGACTCAAGAAAAGCAATTTAATAATTTTAACATAGCTGTGTTGTGAGCTCGAGTTCAATTTCCTGCATTTACAAACTGAGGTTATGGCAACTCCCATCACGGATAAGACATCAGGATCTCAATAGCAATTTTCATCGTGAGGAGGCCCCCACTACAGAGGGAGAAAGAAGACTGATACGGGGCGCTGCTAATATGGAGACAGCCCTGCCTTTCCTGGGGCAACCAGAAGCAGAACAAAGAAAACCAATTGTAAACTATTCTGATGGCGAATTTTAATTAATATAGCCTAGCAGCCAGCAAGATGTAGTCATTATTCCCTCTACCCCACTCACAAAATCGGTGGTCTCAAAAGACTCTGTCTGTTCTCTTAGGGCCTTTGGCTCTGCCCAGCCCCTCTACTGGCTGCTTCTCTGAGATTCATTCAGCAGGAGCAGCGAGCTGGGGCAGGGCTGAACTCCCTGGTCCTGTCCAGAGACACATGGCCTCAGAACAGTTGCAGGCAACCAGATAACATGGAGGCAAATTCCTTGTCCCTGTAAAGTTGCATATGAACAAGGGGACACCTAATGTTACAAATCTTGTCACTCATATTCTTTCTCATGAACTGAGGTGCTGCTGTACAATCAAACGTCTTCCCAAAGACTCCAGTGTCTTTGAGTCTCTACTTTATTCCCATCTCAATGTTCACAGAAGATACCATGGGAACACTGGCTGGCCTTGAGGACAAGTAAATGATTTCCCATTTCCTATCCAAGATTCTGTACAATTCTGTATTATAAAAAATAAATCGTGCCACTTACCTCTTCATTCATCTTTTGTTTTTTTTTCAAATATTCTTCTCTTTCTTGTTCTATTTGCTTCTTTATATCTTGAACACATTTTTCTTGAAATCTTATTTCTTCTCTCTCTGCATTTATTTTGGTATAAGTCTCATTGATGTAAATAACGGTACTGGCTTTTTCTTCCATTGTGTGGTTTAGTGACAGGACAACCTTTTCATGCTGCTTTGCCAGCTCCTCTTGCTCTTCACTAGGAGAAAAAAAGTAATTCATTGCAAGAAAAGGATGGCTTTTAAGAAATAAATTTAAAGTTTGGTGAGATGAACCACCACAAAGAGGGAAATTGTAAAGGATACTGACTTTAGAGTTGTATTTATATTAGTGATTGCCTAAACTTGATTGAGATGAGGACACAAGACAAGTGTCAACCTTGTCAGTGTTTACCACTGTAAAAATGTCATGTGGTCCTGCCTCACTCCCCTTTCCTCCCTATATACCAGGTAGTAACTATGAGATATTTTGGTTTAAAGAATACAATGATTCAAAAACACTTTTGAACTGGTAAATGAAATCTGGCCAAATGGTTTGATATGTAGCATTGCCATATCTATCTTATCATCCTGAGATATGGAGGTAAGCCAAAGAAAGATAAACATCCCACCACCCTTCCAGCCATCTTTTGATGCCATCACTCATCAGGGAGGGCCCAGGAGAAAGCTAGCCTTCCTCTGATGGACAAGAGTTAGGGGAAGAGAGGGCTGGGTCCATCTTCACTGTTTAGAGGATACTTGAAACTTCATTTGAACGCTCTTATGTTCTCTCAGCTGCAGCCAAATCTGAGTTTAAGAGAGGACATTAATGTCACACATCAGTTGATTACATCTACTGGAGGAAGACCTTAAGACTGCAAGAAACATCTACTGGAGGAGGGATAGTTGGTACCAGTTTCTTTTTAAAAAGCTCCTGCAATATAAATTTCTTTTTTTCCCCTAGTCCCCAGTACTAAAGACATTAGTTCAGGAGACTGTGTGCAAAGGTTTAGGAAAATAGAAACAGGTTGTTGGTAAGTTCAATTTCCAGAAGTCAATCCACCACAGAAATGCAATAAAAAGAAGCCTAGGCTAGAGGGGGTCAGATAATGGGTCATTTGTGGGCCTAATAGAGGAAGCCTTCTAAGAAAGAATCAACCTAAGGATCGAGTAGCCTCAGGGAGGCAAAGTAAAACAAAACTTGTCAAATCAAAAGCCCAAATTGTATATACTGGGATGGGTTGAGAAGATAGCATACAGCAACCTAATGCTGAACCTAAAGAAATTACACTCAAAAGCTTTCTCATATTCAATTTTTGAGGACTGTCAAGAGAGGGCCACCTGTCAGAGTGTGGGCACCTCGACATGCAGCTTTTTTTGAAAAATGGGTGCAACAAGTGATTACAGTGTGATGAAGCTAGCTTATCAAGCAAGTCTGTGATTTGCCTTTCCATAAAGATTTCTCTAGATCAATGATTATCAAAGTGTGGTCAGGACCTACCAGCAGCATCAGCATCATCTGGGAACTTGTTAGAAATGCAAGTTCTCACCCTCACCTCTAGACCTACCAAATCAGATAATTTAACCAAGGGTGTCCCTGATAATTTGTGTTTTCACAATCACTCCAGTTGATTCTGATGCACAATTAAGTTTGAGAATCACTGGTCTGTAAGGATGTGATGATGCTGGTCATCTGAAATGAATATTCCAGTCTTGGTATATCTTATTTGTTTAGAAATTGACAGTCTAATTTATATAGCAATCTCTGGTGATTGCAGCTAGCCTGCACCATGTACAAATCTGCATTGTGAATCCCCAACAGGGGTTAGAGCATGCAATATTTCTCAAACTTATGTGATGATGAACTTTCTTTTTCATGGACATTTCCCAGAACAGGTGTTCCAAGAGCCTACTTTTGGAAAGGCGTCCCTGTACTCTAATGTCTCCGCCTAATTCCTCATGCTGGATTGCTTCAGGAATTTTACAAGTCTCCTGGCTGCAGTGGTTGGAGATTTTCTGCTCTCCTTCCCAGCGCTTTACAGCCGTCACGCACCCCTCATCAGCCCAGGTCATCTTCTACAAGTGATCTTCACCTCTTAACTTGCCCCGCACTAGTTAGGCCAGACGGCAAACCCCTTAGGACAATTTTCTCACTCCGGCCCCAGACCCCAATTCCCTCAGGTACTGAATAAAAAAGGAGTACCTACCCCAGAGATTCATTAATTTCATTCAGATCAAGTATTGTCTTCTTCAGAAGCTCGATTTCATTATTCATCCTTGTAATTTTCATTTGTAATTGATTTATCTCCAAAAGATTTAATCTGCGAGCATCTCTGACACATTCTTAAAAGTAAGTGGAAATGTTACTAAATTATTTGAGAAACAGCACAATCGTAGATACTGACTTTTCAAATCATGAACAAATTGTCTTTCTTTGAAAAATTCTTTTAATTATATTCCTGTATCAGACACCTCTTACCCCTTTAAACCCTTGTGACCTTTTCTATCAGTTATTTCCCTTTTTTCAGCTTCTGCTATAGTAACCAGCCTTTTATGGGCTCTGAGCAACTTCAGACTGGAGCAGTGTGACAGCACCTGATTCCTGCCTTTTCTATTCACGTCTCACCTCCTGCCTAGGGCTTCTCTGTTTCCTCTACCATGGGAAGTCCTTAGACACCCACACCCATGCATGTGTAACCCAAAGTGGGGGAGGTGTGGAAACCTTGGAACCAATGATAGGCAGAAGCAGGTGCCTGGATGGTCCTAAGAAGAGGTAACTCTGTCTTGGGGGCATGTTCTCATACTTCATTAGTTGCATTTGGTAGCAGTCATATTGCACCCCATATTAGCTCTGCCTTCTCCCTGCTTTGGTCTCCTTATTCCACCCCCCTCCTTATACTCCCAAATAAAATTATACTCCCTAATAAAATTAACCGTGCAAAAGCCATTGCCTTCGGTTCTGCTTTCTGGGGAACCTAGTGTGTTAAAGAACTAATTATTCATCTATAAATAACAAATCAGTGTAATCACATAAGCCTTCAGAGGAGTACTTCAGTGCATGATAGATAGATGGTAAAAATACACTAATTTTTGAATGTTACTGTTTATAAAAGTACTGGATGACCCATTTCTACACATCGAATTTCCTAGAAATGAACTGTTACTTTCCCTGAGAGAGCTGGGTTACTTTTTTAGGCTACTAGTTAAATTACTCATTGTCAAAGGGCTTCTTGAAATTTCTGTCTCAAAAATGCATATATCATTTGAGGATCTTGCTGAAATAGAGATTCTAATATAGTAGGTATAAGATGAGCCTAGAGATTCCACATTTTGTAGCAAGCTTTCAGGTGATGCTGATAATTCAAGAACCATATTTTGAGTAGCAAAGCTTTATTGATAAGGCCAGTTAAATTTACTTGGTTAAGTGTTCCACATGTATCAAGGATCTTATAAGCTCATATGTAATGTTTTTCCTTCTAAATATTTTTCCTTTTTTAAAATAAAATTTATTGGAATGACACTGGTTAATAAAATTATATGTTTCAAGTATACAATTCAATAATATGTCATCTGTATATTGCACTATGTGTTCATCACCCAAAGTCAAATCTCCTTCTGTCACCATATATTTGACCCCCTTTACCCTTATCTACCTCCTCCCCTTCCTCCTTTCCCTCTGGTAACCACTAAACTGTTGTCTGTGTCTATGAGTTTTTGTTTGTCTTGTTCGTTTGTTGATTTCAGGGTTTTTTTTTTAATCACACATATGAGTGAAATCATATGGTTTTCAGCTTTTTCTGTCTGATTTATTTAGCTTAGCATGATAATCTCAAGATCCATCTATGTTGTCGCAAATGGTAGTATTTCATCTTTTCTTATGGCTGAGTAATATTTCATTGTACATAGGTACCACATCTTCTGTATCCAATCATCTATTGAAAGACACTTAGGTTGTTTCCACATCTTGGCCACCATGAATAATGCTGCAATGAACAGCAAGGTGCATATATCTTTACAGATAAATATTTTAAAATTTTCTAGGTAGACACCCAGAAGAGAGATTGTTGGATCACATGGTAATTTTTTGAGGAACTGCCATACTGTTTTCCATAGTAGCTGTACCAGTTTGCATTCCCACCTGCAGTGTGTGAGGGTTCCTTTTCCCCCGTAACCTCTCCAACATTTGTTATTACTTGTCCTATTGATGATAGCCTTTCAAACAGGTGTGAGGTGGTATCTCATTGTGGTTTTGATTTGCTAAAATATTTTCCCTGGCTATAAAAGTAACCCAAACTAGAAAATAAAAAACCAAAGAGAATGAGACAAAAACACTCTTAATTCTACCTTTGGCACACAGATTTCTTCTAATTGTTATTTTCTCTCTGCATGTATATAGTTTGTTGCATTTTCCCTGCCTAACTAGACTCACATCATGCATATTGTTTTAAAACTGACTGCATCACTGAGGGTCTACTTAGGTCATAGAAATTTTATAGGAAATTGATAAGGAAATTTTAATATAAAGAATTATTAACTATTACAGAGGGTTAAAGTGATGAAGGAATGAATAGTAAGAAATTAAAAAGAACTCTAAAGAATTCAAGAATAGCAGGCATAAGGAGCAGCCACTATTTCTAGGACTGAGACAGAGTGCTCTTGAGGAAGCAGCATCTGCACACCTGAGATCTAGACCTCATTAGAGGAGGCTGTGGCTCACTGGATGGTGAGGAAGTTTGTGAAATGCTGGGCTGGCAAACTTGCTGGAAATCTGTGGCTTCTGGGTGTTGGGAAACCAGTCCAAAAGAGGTGCCATACTTTAGAACTCACTGTGAAACCACCCAAGGGTGCTGGGGAAGCTGTTCATGGAGAGGCGCCTCACTGGTAGCAATCTACCATGAAGTTGCCCAACGGCTACTCGAGAAAGCTACTGGGCACTGCAGACAGCTGCATGCTGCAGGACCCTGGCATGGAGAAGCTGCATGCCCTGCAAGAGTCTGCCAAGCTGAGCACCCTGGAACCAGGAAGAGAGCCTCTTCTTCCTCCAATCTCCCTCCAGTGCTCTCTACTAACGAAGCTTAACATTGTGCCAGCTGAAATTTACAGGGTCTGGCTCCCTTATGACAGAGCAGACAATAAAGGTAGATTTGGAGCTACGAGGTAGTAAGTGGATAACTGAAACATCTACTTAAAAAGTGTTTTGTAAAAATATATTTAGACCACAGTTTTAGGTCAGGCCCCCAGGGAAATAGGTTCCAAAATCTGTGTGTAGGAAATTCACTCGGTAGTGCTCTCAGGCAGTCTCCTCTGAGGAAATAAGGGAAGCAGGGGTGAGCAGAAGGAGAGGTTAAAGGGCGATGCACTTTCGAGCTGTGGTGACACTTTGGAGTTGCTCTCTATCAAGTCAAGGGAGGTAGGCCTTGTACCCTCACAGTGACCAATCAGCAGCACCTGGGGAGGGACTTTAACCTGGAGTGAAGCGTTTCTCTTTTGTCAAGGGCAATTCCTGCAGAGGAACTGAGCTGTGCGCCTCCGCCGACACTCCCGGCAGCTGGGGAAATAGTGTTGGACCCTTACGTTGTACCAAACACAAAATTTAACTCGAAATGGATCCAAGACCTAAATGTAGGAGCTAAAACTATAAAACTCTTAGAAGAAAACATATGCGGAAAGCTTCATGCAATGATTTCTTGAATGTGACACCGAAAGCATAGGCTACAATGAAAAAATAAACTAGACTACATCAAAATTTAAAACTTTTGTGCATCAAAATCATTATCAACAGAGTGAAAAGACAGCCCATGGAATGGGACAAAATATTTGCAAATTATATATCTGATATGGGGTTAACATCCAGAGTATAGAAAGAATTCCTATAACCCAATAACAAAAAAACAACCTGATTAAAAGATGGGCAAAGGACCTGAATAGACATTTCTCCAAGACAGATATACTAATGGCCATTAAGCACATGAAAAGATGCTCGAAATTACCAATCATTAGGGAAATGCAAATGAAAACCACAATGAGATATCACTTCACATCCATTAGAATGGCTATTATTTAAAAAACAAAAAGAGAAAATAACAAGTGTTGGCAATAGTACAGAGAAGTTGGAACCTTTGTGCATTGTGGGTGGGAACATAAAAAGGTGCAATCACGGTGGAAAACAGTTTAGCAGTTTCTCAAAAAATTAAATATAAAATTACCATATTACCATACAATCTAGCAAATTCCCTTATGTATATATACCCAAAAGAATTGGAAGCAGCAACTCGAATAGATATTTGTTTGCCATGTTTATAACAGTATTATTCACAATAGCCAAAGGAAACAACCCAAGGGTCCATCAGTGGGTGAATGGGTAAATAAAACATGGTATATATATGTACAATGGAATATCGATCAGTCTTAAGAAGGAAGAAAATTCTGGCACATGCTACCACTTGAATGAACCATGAAGACATTATGCCAAGTGAAATAAACCAGTCACGAAGGGACAAATATTGTATAATTCCATTTACAGGAGATACCTATAGTAGCCAAACTCATAGAGATAGAAAGTAGAATGGTGGTTTGGGCAGTCAAGCTGCCAAATTTAAAAGGATAAGTATTTATTTGGAATGGACTGACTTATATAACATTAGACTATTTAGAAACTAAATTATATAAATTTAAGTTACATATACACTGTTTCCACTTTAAATGTCAGGAAAAATTATTATGGATCTCACTGTGTGTTGTGTACTCTTTCTAGCTATATTTTGACTTGCAATAACTAAACTAATCTATTTAATCATAAATTAAACTCACCTTCTTACAAGTATTTGGTTCTATTTTCTTATAAGAGAAACTGAATTTTTATAGTTATTAATCTCAAAGTACCTTCTAATTCTGTTCTAATGTTATAGGGAAGAGTTTCTAATAGAAAATATAGTCTGCTGAGTTCCATGCTTTCAATTTCCAGAAGATCAATTGTGTCTTTTCTCATTTCTTCCTAAAAATTTAAATTGCATATTTAAAAAAGTTAAGACATTAAAACAATAAGATTTATCTCCTAATCAATGTCTATAAATGTTTTTGAAGACCAAAATTTGATTTTCATTGAACACCTTCTGTTATTATTTTAATCTGGAACAGAAAATAGAAAAAGTAACTATACTCTAAAATCAGTTTTTAAAGTGTCATTGTTAGCTTATCTTTTAATTTCTGATGATTTTCTTCTATTCAGAAATTATCTTTCCCAGTATGCATGTATTTCTTATCTGCAGTTTCAATCAATTTAAAAGCAATGCTTCCAATGAAAAGGGTAACATTGAGAAAGAAAGCAATTGAATCAAAAAATAGAAAATGCCTATAAAAATATGCTTAGGTATAAAGACAATAATGATTGTCTTATACTTACCTACAAATCCAAACAAAGAATCAGGCAAGACTATTATTATTATTATTATTATTATTAATTTATTATTTTTGGTGGGGCTATTTGAATAATGAAAAACATTCAAAAATCTCTTAGTGGAAAAAATAGATAAATTATCTTTTAAACAAATGGTTGTAATGGCTATAGTTACTTTATGGCCCGAGAAATTGCCATTATATTTTATGAATAATGAAAAGCAGATTATGTAATTGTGTATATATAGTATGATTACTTTTCTATAAAAAAATAAAACTCAATACAGGCATCATCTATATCCTGAAAGTAGGAAAGCCATTTGTCAAAGAGTCAATTGTGATTATTTAATGGTCACGGGGTCATCGTGGTTTTTACTTTCTTCAATTTGCTTATTTATTGTTTTCTAAGTTTTCCAGAATAAACAAGTAGTGCTTTTATAATAGTGATAATTTTTTACTTTAAAAAATGGAGAGATTTATCTCAATTAAAGAGATTTCACAGCTCAGATATTAAATTGAGACATGCTAGATACTTTAATAAGCCACAATAAATATTTTGACCCCTTCAATTCCTGGAGAAAAATATAACTA
>CM053509.1:27208876-27391239 GCA_028627145.1 Eidolon dupreanum | reverse complement strand
TTAGGGGAAAAGGGCCGACTTCAGCTGTGCTCTCAGGAGATTTACTCCCAGGGGCTCGCCAAAAGCCAGATTTGAGCCAGAAGACGCCACTCAACATCCGTGCCAAAGCACTTTTCTGCAAAGTGAAGGAGAGTGTTATAAGAATCCATTCTTAAGAATTGAAGACATTCTTGTCCCCTTCTCTTTATTAGTATCGCCTTAGGGCAAGTTTTCAAAAAAGATACTCTCCAAGAGTCCTTATCTTCCATTGGGTTTCCAATCAACTTTTTTCTCAACTAATGTACATCCTGAATACCGCATCTGTCTAAGCTAAGAAGAATTTCCTTTCGGGAGGTGAAAGCCTGCAGCTCCTCCTGTTCAGAGGAAAGTGCTAGTGACAGTAATGCAGGGTGACACTAAATAAACAGTTAGGGTGGACTGGAAAGATGGAGTTAATTATCCAGTGAGCTGCGTTTCAGCCCAGACCATCAGGGGCTGATTTGTTTTGGCTCACAATCCGAGGAAGGAGACAAACCACTCTCTTCTCTACATCTCTTAGGGATTCTGATCGTTGGTTTCTCCAACAAAACAAACAAAAACCCTCTACCCAGTTATCACTGTTTCGATTAAAATTTGTTTTATTACTCCTCTTCAAATTCTGCAAAACTGTCCACTCTATTGCCCCATAGCCCTGGAAGGAAGATCCAAAGTGACTCAAAAATGCACTCCCAAAATCTTTTTTTTTTTTTTCCAGAGGCCCATTGGTAAGGAAAGTGAACACCCAGCAACGCTTCCCATCTCTTCACTTGGATTCTTAAAATGATTTATGTTACATGTTTATAAAAACTAAGATTTGATCCAGGTTTTCACGATGGTTTTACTACCCACCGCCCTCCAAAAAAAAAAAATCAGGCTTCGTGAAATTTTAGATGAAATTAGATTTATTGTTTGCGTGATTCATTGACTATCCGGTTTCCTCAGGTAAGCCTGCACTTACATATAAATCCTAGTAACTTAAAACGTCTCCCTCCCCACTTTGCTCTTCCCTCCCTCCCCTCACGCCCCCACTCTGCCACATTCTGATATTAATAATCCCCGGCTGCCCCTCTTTCCGGGTCATTACGGTACTGCTGGTCTCTAATCAATCCTAATGCGATGGCAATTGGAGTCCCTGATGACTGCGGCTCGGGTTTCTTGTAATGGCTCTACCACATTTTCCTGGACCTCCTTCTTTAACCTGAGATGCCAGGGGGACGAGTCCCTTCTCGGCTGCTGATTACTTCAAGATGTGGGGGCTGGTCTGAGCAGAAGGAGAAAGAGACACGCGCACAGCGTGGCTACTACTGCGGGCTGGGCGGCTGGGGCGAGCTGGACGACTGCACGACAGGCGCTGGCATCCGAACTCCTTTCGCTACCCTCTTTTCTTTTCTCTCCATTTTGCAGATCCGAACGCACCCTGGAGGACCGAGATGGAGATTCTTTTAGCATTTTTCCCCCTGGTACGAAGACGCCTCGTGGTCTCTCGGCCTCTCCAGCTCACTTGGGTTCTCACCCTGCGGCGTCCGCCCCGGCTCCCCGGCCAGGCCTACCCCTCGCTCGCGAGTGAACGCATCTCCCCATTCCTCAGAGCTGCCTCCTCTTTTCATCTGTTTATTTTCTTGCAAAACTATCCACCCTTACAATGTTAGTGTAGTTATCCCGAAAGGACCTGGATTCTTCCCCATCTACTCCGCTGACCTTTGACCTCTCTTCCCTACCTTATCCTAGCAGTGCCTGAGGCTCCCAACCTGTTTCTGACCCAAAGCTGAGGCCAGAAGCTTGGCCGGGTTGTATCGGGATACCACCCCTTCTCTCCTGACTTCTGAGGGGTCATCGCTCAGAATCCTTAACCTCTACGAACAAAAGCCCAACACTTCTTTCTGCTGGGGCCATTGGGAGACAGGACCAAGAGTTGGAACTCGCGCTGTACCTCCCTGTTCCCAGCGGAAATCTCGCTCGCTTCCCCTACCCCTGGTCCAGGCCAGGCAGCGAGGCGATCAGCACGTTCTCAGCATTTGTTTTCTTCCATTTCTCAGACTAAAGCCATTTAGCGTAACCCGAGCCCAGGATAATTGCCACGTTTCTGCCGCGATACTTTTAAAAACAAGATAATGCTTCTGAATTGCAGAAGAAAGTGCTGCGGACAAATTGAGCGCTGAGCTGCCGAGATGGATAGCTTTGTTAGGGGCGACGGGTGGTTTGTGACTCAATTAGTACATTTCTGGGAGCCGCCTGCACTCTGTAGCCGGGTTAGCTCCAAGCGAGCTCTTCCTGTGGCTCCCGGGCTCCGGGAGGGGTTGGGTGGGTGGGAGCACCTCAGGCCTGTACCAGTGTCAGGGCAAATCCACGCCATGGGAAATGTTTTTGCATTTCCACATAAGTACATTGTTTGGGTTCTAAAGGATCCAGATTTTCGCAGAAACTTAACTGTCTTTGCTCCCGAGTGGGCCGCGCGGCATTTGTCTGAAGCACTAGTCCTCAGAACTGCGGGGAAAGACATACTGGGTGGAGGGTGTTGGGAAGGTGCCCACTCACCCATTTCCTTCCGCGCATCTGGCCCGCCCGCCTAGGCTTGGGGTTTGCAACATTTCCAGCACCGCTGCTGTGCTTGGCGCAGCCCTCCTGGAAGCGGTCAAGGGTGAGGCTTCCAGGCAGCAGGCGGACGGCAAGAGGCGCTTTGGGGGCTCAGAGCAAGGCCTTAAGAGTTTTCCTTGCCTCTCCTCAAGTTCACACTCCACCCCTAGCCATCACCCCGCAGGCAGGCCAGTGTCCACATTTCTCCTGCCCAGCCTGGGGTCCTGGGTAAGCCTCTCCGTCAGGTGCGCGCGCGCAGCCACCTCCCGGAGCGCCAGAGCCGGGGAGAGCTCATCGTGCCGCGTGCTCGCTGCCCCGCCTGGTAGCGGGTCGTGCCCAACCCGGCCTCACCCCCGCCCCGCCGGCTGCGCCAGGAACCCCTCCCCCGGGCAGTGCGCGAGTTCCCCAGCGCCGCGTCTGCGCCCAGGATGGCTCCTCCCAGCCAAGCAGGCAGAAGTCGGACGCTCAGGCCGGCCAGCCCGGGGCGTCCGGACTTTAGCAGGTCGGACCCCGCCGCTCTCTAGGGTTGTTCCCCGGGAAGGGGGGAGTGAGGAAGGACGCGACAGGGCCTGGGAAGGCGGCGGCGAGAATGAGGCGCGGGAGGTCAGCGGAGCAGAGAGAGGGCGCTGTCTTCCTGGCAAAAGATTCTGACCGGCAGGAATAGAAACAAAACAAAAAGAAAGGAAGAAAAAATCTGCCCAGTTGAGCCGCGGGGGTAAGGGGTGCACAGCGGGAGGGACAAGGGGGGCTGGACGGATTTTCTGCTAACAGCCGGGGAACCGTTTGGCCCGCCGTGGCCTTGCAGCGCCGCGTAGTCCCCAGCAGGACTCTCAGGAAGGGAGCCTTCTTTGGCCCCTTTAGCTCTCCCCAGAGTTGCCTTCCTTCAAGGGCCATTCTCCCCTCGCTTTCTCCCTTGGAAAACTGGAAGTATCATAGTAGAGTCGGCGACGCTTCACTGGCGATAGAGATGCCCCAATTTGCCCGAGGCGAACAGTGGCGGCGGCGGTGGTTGGAATCTGGATCCTCTTTCCGGGATCCCTTTTACGTGAATCCTGCGAGAGGGAACCGCAATGCCAGGCAGTCCTTCACATTCAAGCGCCGTAGCAAGTGGCCTCACCTGGTTTGGTGGCACCTTATCCAGGATCCCACGAAGAGATTGAAGACCCTCTTCTTTACTGTCACCAGTTGGCCGGGGCGCACAACTCGATGACCAGAGAGGGTCTCGAAGTCAGCTAGTATCAACTATTCCCCACCCAAACTCACAACTCTAAAAACTGAATTTATATTAATAGAGAGACTGCTTTTCCTACATACTTCTTTGTCATTTACAAAAGATAATGTGTTCTCGTCTTGTCATGCTCGTAATGAATCACGCAAAACAAAACCAAAGGTTCCCAAACTCACTCATCTTCAGTCTTGAAGGGTCCCTCTATGTTAGTGAACGTAGTTGAAGGCCCTCCTGATTGTATATGGATACTAAAACCGATCGTCTCCTTACATGTCCTCCACCAAAGAGTCTTAAGCTCTAGTCTCCGTGTGAATTTCTTGGGGAGTTGAGACTCTTTTTCTAGGCCTTCCAGTGGAATCCAGGTGGCCCTGTTTTCCGCCTTTGGCAAGAGAGCTATTATTTCCTAGGAATAACTGGGTGGGCTTCGATCTGCATGCCTCTTCACATTGAGAGCCGCTTCTCTTGTGGGAACGTCTGTTTCTATTCATCTGATTTTGTAATTTCTTTGATCAACCTAAATATTTTCTTGGCAAACGGAAATTGACCATGCCATGAATATGATAACAACCTGCTTGGAAAAAAGCTGTTTTGTTTCCAAGCAGGAAAAAAAAAAAAAAAAAAAAAAAAGGCGGGGTAAGGGGGAGGGAGGAGCTCGCTGATAACAGACTCCTGCCCATACATCTTTTTGCAGTCTCTAAAGCAGCTTTGTGAAAGCTGCCTTTCCCCTCTCATATAGTTTCTTCCCTTTCTCTCCTCCTCTCAGATAAACACACACCTGGTAGCCTAAAAGTCTTTGATACTCTTTATGAAAAAATAGAACTTCAGTGGACGCCTCTGGAGAATTTCCCTTTAAAACATAGATGAAAGGCAAGGTTAATACAATGTTCTCTTAATCCCTTTGCCTTCTGAGTCAAAATAAATATTTTCTTCTGCATGTGATTGTATATCCTGCCATTTGGCTGTGGCTATAAGCAAATCTACCGGTAATAAACGTGTTTTGGAGCTGTGTATTAAATACAGTTCTCTTGAAATCAAGGGGCTGGGGAAGGAGGCTTAACTTCACAGGCAAGAGTTGGTGGGTTTCTGAAAAAGCTGCAAGAAAAGGACCTTTCACCTCTCATTAGTGATGCCATCAGTGCTCGGGCAGAGTGGAGCTGAGGTCATGTTACATATGGCACACAGTCTGCTCAGCACTTGAAACGTCAGCTTTGAAATTTTAGAGAGGGGAAAGGTCATCTTTAATAAGCTAAAGTCTGGGGCTCCCATTGCCCTCATTGCAAACTGGGTGGGTGTCCATATGCTTCAAACCTTCTGCACAAGTTTTTTTTTTTTTTTAATTTACAGTTTTAAGCTGATTTTTGTTTCACATCCTCATTTAAGCCTTAATGTTTCAGCTGTTAATACTCCAAAGGCCATTCATTCTTTATAGCAACTCTGTCATCTTTCCTTTTCTTTTCATGCAATCATAAAACCGTCTGTTCTGAGTGATAGCTTTTTAGAACTAAACTTCCCAGGAGAAATGAAGTGTATCTGTCCATCTGCATCTATGGATCCAGACATGTGGGCTATAGGGTTACCCTTCTGAGTGGGTAATTTAGACTTCACTCTTGTATACTACATAATTTACTGAACCTTCAAAACATTAAAACTTCCATATTCAGTAAAAGCTCTAATTTCTGGCAAACTTTCTGGGTACTGCTAAAATTTTTCATGCCAGTTACTGAAATTTCACATTTATTTTTACCATGTGGAGGAAACTCAAATCAGAATATATTGATTCTTCTATAAGACTTAAAGTTAAGGCTGACAGATGCTATAATGGTAGATATAGCACTGAAAAAAAAGTGCTAATATCTCACTTCCTTGTTCAGGAAATATTAGGAACATTTGTGACTGTTTAATCCTCAAATTTGTTCAAGAAGTGAAGTCAACCAAACCCAAGCCACTGAACTATACCCAGGTCTCTTTGTAGTCACTGTCAATACAGATATATTTTTCTTTCATGTAAGTCTGTAAGGAACTTCTCAGTAGAGATTTGTCATTTACTCAGTTCCAGAAACTTTTTTCCATATGGATCTATTGTGGAAGAGGAGCAGCCTCATCAGACTTTTTTACATGCATTCCTCACTTTTCTTTAAATCTGTCAATGCATTTTGTTTGTTTATTACATATTCCAGATTTTAGTTGTTTTTTTTTCAGTTTTCTCTTCTTTTACATAAGTTACATATTTTGTCCTTGTAAAAAAAAAACTTAGAAAATAAGACAAACTATGTATAATAATCAGGTTCAAACAGTAGACTAAATATTTTAAAATTCCTTCTACCATTCTGCAAATTGAGAACATTGGAACAATCTTCAAACAGCCTCTTGAGCCAACAAGGAGTTCCTCATTCCTAAATAATTTAATGATTGATATGCAGGTAGGTGTTGGTTTTGCTTTGTTTCTAATTAGAGTGTCAAAATCTGTAATTGTGGATGAGTAAATAATTTTAAAAACTCTGCACAATAGCAACTGGAACTATAGATGGATAGGATGATTTCACAACCCAGAATTACATCAAGTAAATAATTTATTTCTAATCACTTTCCTACATTAAGGTTTACTGCTAATAAGCTAGTGGACTTTGTGGTACTTCAGCTAACCTAAAGCACTTGAGGCTTTGATGACCCAAATGGTTTAGTAAGTCCAATCAATCTAGTTAATACCAAGTCAAGATAAAGATGCAGATACTGTGGTTGTAGGGGTGCATGTGTGTTTGGGAGGGAGATAGTGTTGCTTGTTTGTTTGTAACTAAATTTTAAATCTTCCAAAAATACTCCAAGAGAATTTAAGAACAGGTTCTGTTACTCCAGTAAGGCTGAAAAACAGGAAGTGAAATATTGCAAGAGGCAGGTTCATTATTGACAGGTCAGTAAGTCTTTAAAGGCCTATGTAAGGAATACTAATAATATACACTTTTTGTAAGATTCCTCACTCTGGAAACTTTAACATTTTACAAGACTGATCTCATTCATCTTCTTGCAACTTTGGGAGGTATTATCCTTATTACAAAAATATGGCAGAGTTGTATAATTTGCCCATAAAATTATAAATCAGAGCCAGTTTAGGGATAAGAGCTATGAATCCCAGGTCCTTCCCAATTTATCTAAAAAGCAGTTTTCCATAAAGAGATTAATGATTAAAGTGATTTGAATTTAGTGCTGTTATAAAATGTTATTCTACTGGAGTTAGACTCTATCATTCAGGTTCAAGGCTTGTGAGAAATTTTATAAATGTCTTTAAATTACCAAGAAAAAATGTAACATGAAGTAGTAGTATTAGTCCACATAGATCTAGTAGTTCTTCCCTCCTGGAAATAAGCCATACTCTTAGCTGGTACAAATGTCATGTGGGAGGATACATAGATTATAGAACCATGAGGTAATTACTACAGCTTAACTGTCCCACAGAGAAACTACTAAGTGTTCATAAACAGATTTATCATAGAATACATATTTGGCCTATACCTTCAATATTTACAATTCTTTTTATGGCTTATTTAGGAGAAGAGTACTAGAAATCCCAGAAAGGATTTGTTTAATATTGAGGACAGTGCTTCACAAATGTTAGGGGGTGTGCAAATGACCTAAGGCACTTGTAAAAATGTAGCTTACTGGACCCTACTCCTACAGTTTTTGATTCCCCAGGTTTAAAGTGGGACCCTGGAATCTGCATTTTAACAAGTACTCTATGTCATTTTAATGCAATTAGTTAGTGAGCTATTCTTTGGGAATAAACATTCACTCTGCCTGAGGTAGGAGCATTAAAAAAAAGAAGGCTCTTTCAGCAGGAATAAAGTTTAAACTCCAAATGTTGACCTAACCAGAATTTCCTTTTCTTTGTATGATTTTTGAAAGAGGACTTTTAAATTAGGTTTTTACTAGCAGGGAGGCCTTTTGGGTTTCTGAAAATTTTTGTAGGAATTAAAATATTTCTAAATGTTAATTAGATAGGAAATCATTTGTCCTCTTTAAGTGATTGCTTCTGCTGAATGGGTGAGCAGGGAAGTGACACCAAATCAGGAGAATGAGACAAGAAAGAAAAATCTCTGGGAAAAAAACAAAAAAAAACAACAAAAAAAACAAATCCAAGCACCATTTAGAAAAATTAAACAAATCTCATTGACTAAAGAACAGTGAACAGGAGTATGATGGAAAACAAGGAGTTAATATTGCCTTCTGAATGCCACCTTAAAAACCAAAATTTTTTAATCATCTCTCAATGTGATGACCCTTTAGAATACTGTAAACCAGTTGAAACCCTCTCCCCCAAGATTTGCAAGCAATGGAAATGCTCTGGAGAGTTGCCACAATATGATAAAAGGAATAGAAAATAAAATCTAAGAGGAGGTTAAAAGTAGTTGTTTATTCTGTAAATAATGATCATTTGTTGCTTATAAAGGTGTAGAAAGTGTTTTTGCAATAAAGAACACAACCACATAAATCACAACTTCTTGCTTGTAAGAGGGAGATTAAATACTGGCAAAAGTTAATAATCATAATTTATTATTTTTCCTCTTTAGATAACATTTGAAAATAAGATCACAGAAACATAGACACCAGACTCTTTGCTGTTGGAAGAGGCCAAGAAATAATTAGTTGAATCTGCCCCTCTAAGTAGACTCCCTCAGAAAATATTCTTGATGACACAACACCCAGCCCTGCTTAAACACTTGAGTAGTGGAGAACTCACTACCTCACATCTGTTTTGCATGGTTCAAGACTCACCAAAAGTAGAAAGATATGCGTGGTGGTGACAAAGTCACATAGAATTCATGCTTTGTACAAACCAGATAAAATGTGAGAGAAACATGGAGGGGATCGCCTTATTACTTGTTGGTCAGGTAGGAAGTTAGAGTAAACTGCTAGCTAAACTGCTTTCTCAAGTTTCCATTTTTGGCATTTCTGTTTGCCCACTGCCTAGTAGGGCTGCTGGAGTTAGCTATAGGAAAAGTAAATATTGTCATGTCAAATAAAGAACTGTTTATTATATAACAGAACAGAAGCTGCCTTCTATTTTTGTGACTCTGCTAAGTTAATTGGGGACAGTCGCCAAAGCAGCTGCACAGAAGATGGTGTTTTCCAACAGCTACAGTCCTTAAAGCTAAACTGGCTTGATGTTTGTCTACAAAGTGGCAATCACATTGTTCTTTTCTTTGAATGTTCTTTGGCTCCTGTTGGGGTTGAGTAAGTGGGGGCACCATTTGTACTACCTTACCAGCCCATTTGACTCCTGCAGTGAGGGCAAGCCATAAGCCAGGACAGATCAAAGCCAAACCTGTTGGCCTGCTACCATTAATGGGATTCAGCCCAGACTCTCAGTGAAAGGGGAAAGATTGATTTAATGCCTATTTCCATCTAAATCGGCGGTTCCAAAATTTTGATAGGTCTGAGATTAGGTTTAGTACTTTTAATAATTTCTCCACATTCATTCTGATGGAGATTTGTCTGCTGTCCACATTTTGAGAAACATTGGTTTAAATACATGATAAGGAAAAGAAATCTGGACTGAGTGGTGATTAAAGGTTTGCTTAATAAAAGAATGTTTTTCAGGAATAATACTTTACATGTCTATAATACTTTCTATATTTAAAAGAACTTTTTACATTTGATCCTCACTTGCGAGATGGATGAGAAGGAATAATATTAACTCTATTTTACTAATAAACTAAGATAAACATGTATGAGTGACTAGATATGTGGTATAATGGACACTAGAAGCCTGTTTTATCCAGTTTGTAGTTTCATTTCTAGTAGGTCAAAACATACAGATGTACCTTAATCTTTATAATGACTATATTTCAAGGATTTAAAAAATTTATCTAACTATTCTCTTATTGATGGACATGTCTTTTTTTCCCTAAACTTTTTCTTTTATAAATAATGATTTTGTGACTAACTTTATACGTAAAACTTTGAATACTTGTGTGACTATTTCATTAGAGTAAATTGCTAAAAGTGAAATTGTGGAGTCAAAGGATAGGCATATTAAAATTCTAATGTATATTGCTAAGTTATTCTTCAAAATTTGTATCATTTTGCACTCCCTTTGACAGCATACAATAGGCTATCTTTCCCTAAATGCTGATCTACACTGTTTAATCTTTACAGGTCCGATTGGGAAAATGTGGTTAATTTTTAATTTTATTATTATTAAAGTTAAGCATCTTTAAATTATGTATAAAATAGATATGAGATAGGAAAATGTACAAATCTGAAGTGTACAGCTCAATGACTTTTTACATATGTATACATTTGAGTAATTACCATCCAGATCAAGATATAAAACATTTCCATTACCTCAGAAATATCTCTCTTGCTACTTCATCCACCTACCCAGAGGAAGTCACTCTTTTGACTTCTGTCAATATCTATTCATTTTGCCTGTTCTTGAATTTAATATAAATAAAATTATTTTTATGATATCTTCCTTTGCTCAACATAGTATCTGTGTTCATCCATGTTGTTGTATCAGTAGTTCCTTCTTTTTTATTAGTGTTTTATAGTACATTCTATGAATTCACAATATATCCATTCTTCTGCTGATGTTATCCATTCTTCTGCTGATGGACATTTGAGTTGTTTCTAGTTTTTTACTATAATGAATAAAACTGCTATGAACATTCTTGGATATGTTCTTCATTAGGCAGATATACTCATCTTGCTTGGGCATATACCCAAAGTATGTGTATGTTTAGCTTTAAAAGATACTGTTTAAAAGTTTTCTGAAGTTATATTCCCACCAGCAATTGTTTGAGAGTTCCACCTGCTACACATCCTTCTCAATATTTGGTGTTTTTAGTCTTTTAAATTTTAGATTTTCTGGTAGATATATAATAGTTTCTTGTGGTTTTAATTTGCATTTCACTGATGAGTAATGATGTCGACCATCTTTTCATACACTTATTAGCTATTTGGACATTCTCTTTTGTGTGGTATTTGTTCAAGCCTTTTGCCCATTCTTTAAATTGTTTCTTTATGCTTTTTTTGTCTTATCTGATTTATATGAGTTCTTTCTACATTCTGGATATAACCCCTTCATGATGATAGATAGATAGATAGATAGATAGATAGATAAATAAAATATTATCCTAGTCTGTGACTTGCCTCTTTAGTCTCATAGTGATTAATAAAAGTTCTTAATTTCAATTAAGTCAAATTATGTTTTTATTCTTCTATGATTTTGTTCTCTATTTAAGAAATTTTTGTCCTCCCCAAGGTCGGGAAGATGTTCCCCTACGTTTTCTTCTAGAAGTTTGAATATTTTAATGTGACATTTACACTTATAAGCCATGTTTAACTAATTTTTGTATATAGCATAGGGAAGGAATCAAGTTTTTGAGGTCTTTTTCCGGCCATATGGATATACAATAGTTCTAACCTCATATGTTAAAAAATATATTTTTTTTTCCCACAGAATAGCATTGGCACCTCAGAAGTAAGTATTAAATATTTCACGGTTAAATATGTCATCTGTAGTTTTTGTTTGTTTTGTAGATACCTCTTGTCAAATTAATGAAGTTCCCTTCTATTCTTAATTTGCTGATAAATTTTTCCCAGAGTGCATGTTATGTTTTATTAAATGCATTTTTTGTATCTATTGAGATAATTATATGGTTTTTCTCCTTTTTCTGTTAATGTGGTGAATTACATTGATAATTTTAGAATGTTAAACCAACCTTTCACTCTTGGCGTAAACCATATTTGATTATTATGTATTTTTTTTATATCTCTGTTTTCAATTACTAATGTTTTATTTAGAATTTTTGTATCCACATGCTTTTTTGGTTTTGGTTTTGACATTAGATTTATGTTAGCTTCAAAAAACAAATAGTTAAGTGTTCTCTTTTTCTCTAATCTCTGAAAGAGTTTGAGAGAGCATATTATTATATCTCCTTAAGTATTTAGCAGAATTTACCTTGAAAGACTCCTGGTTCTGGATTATCTTTATAGGATTTTAATTATATATTTTATTTCTTTAACATATGTCAGAATATTAGCATTTTATTTTTCTCTAAATCAGTCTTGGTAAATAGTATTTTTCAAAGGATTTGTCTACTCTGTCAAATTTATTGGCAAAAAATTGTTCATTATGTTCTTTTAATATCTGAAGAATTGTAGTGACACACATTTTGAAACTCCTGCTATTGGTCATTTGTGTTTTCTCTGTCTTTTATTAATTATTCTTGATAGGAGTTTATAGATTTTATTACTCTATTTGAAGAATAAATTTTTGGCTGTGATGATTTCCCTATAGTATATTTACTTTCTATTTCATCAATTACTGTGCTTTTTAAAAATTTTTTCTTTCCTTTTAGTTGAATTTGAGTTTAATTTGCTCTTCTTCTAGTTTCATAAAATGAAAGCTTAGAGTACTGATTTTCAATCTTTCTTCTTTTCTAATATATTCATTAGAAGCCATAAATTTCCTTCTAACTACTGCATTAGCTGCACTCCACAAATTTTGATATGTTTTATTTTTATTATTCTTCAGTTCAAAGTATTTTCTAATTTCTATTGTGATTTACTCTTTGACAGGCCATTTAGAAGTAAGTTCCATCATTTTAATACATTTTGAGATTCTCTTCTTATATTTCTGTATTGATTTCTAGTGGTCAGAGAATACACTATGTATGATTTGGGTCCTTTGAAATTTGCTGAGTCTTGCTTTGTGACCTAGCATGTGATCTAGCTTTGGTATGCATTTGAAAAGATTGTGTATTCTGGTATTTATAGTGTCCTATAAATATCATAGGGTAGGTTGCTTGATAATGTTGTTTAAATATCTTTTTATTGACTATATGGTCTTGTTTTTAGTTACTGGGAGATATATTTTAAAACCTCCATTTATGACTGCGACTTTGTCTATTTCTCCTTTTATTTCACTTAATTTTTGCTTTATATATGTTAAAGCTATGTTATTATGTCCATACAAATTTAGGATTGTTAGGTCTTCCTATTGAACCAACCCTTTTACTACTATGAAATGTTATTCCTTGTCTCTAATAAAACTTCTTGCCTGAAAGTATATTTTTGTCTCATAAATATAGGCCATACCAGCTTTCTTTTAATTAATGTTTTCATGCTCTATCTTTTTTCTATCCTTATACTTTCAAGTTATCTGTGTCTTTATGTATAAATGTATTTCTAATGAACTGCATGTAATTTAATCTTTTCTATGAAACTGCCTGACATCCACTTACTTCCAATGAGCTTATTGATATTGTGTTTCAGTCTACCATATTCTATATGTTTTCTATTCGTTTCACCTTGCATTTATTCCTCCTTCCTGTTTTCTTTTGTAGTAGATAATTAGTAGTAAAGTTTTCATTTTATCTCCTTCATTTAATTTTTATTTTTTAGTATTTTATTTTAGTAATTACAAAATGACATATTTAAGATATTAAGTCCTCCTATTCAAGAACATAGTATATTTATTAATTCAGGTCATGTTAAGCCTGTAGTGGGTTGAATAACGTACCCTCAAAATTCATGTATATTCAGAATCCTCAATGTAACCTTATTTGGAAATAAGATTTTTACAGATGTAATTAAAGTAAATATTGAGATGAGATCATACTGGATTGAGGTGGTCCATAAATCCAATGAGAGTCCTTATAAAAGACAGAAGAGGAGACGTAGAACAGCATAGAAAACTATGTAAAAGTAGAGGTAGATATTAGAATGATGCCAAGGGATGACAAGAATTGCCAAACAACCCACCAGAAGCTAGGAGGGAGAAATGGGACAGTATTACCTTCAGAGCCTCCATAAAAGAACCAATCCTGCTGACATCATCACTTAAGACTTCTAGCTTCTGAAATGTGAGAGAATAAATTTCTGTTGTTTAAAGCTGTCAAGTTTGTGGCGATTTATTACAGCAGCCCTAGAAAACTAATACAAAGCCCTTCAGAAAAGTTGATGTTCCAATACTGCTTTAACCACTTCTTGGTGTCTCAGCTAAGAATGCCTATCTCAGTTCCACCTGAAAATTCACCACAGATACTTTCAGCTACTAGATTGCCTCAGGTACAACTGACACTCTTTGTTGCTCAGTGAGACTTTTCTTATGTCCTTCTATGTTTGACTTGGATTTCCAGCTCTGACACGAGCTGGCCTATAGCTGGTCTCAGGTGTAAGTGGTTCCTGGCCTGCTCTATTGCACCACTGACTACTTCTCTAGCCAGAACAGCATGCATCTTCTACAGCTGCTCTGCTGTACCCCATTGCTTTCATGCACCCCATCTGGCAATAAGATCCCTGAAATTGTAATTTGTTTGTAGTAACCTGTTCACCTAACCCCTCTCCCAAAAGTTTTAGTGTATTCTCTTTATCCATGGTGTTCTGAAATTTCACAATGTGTGTAGGTATGAATTTTTTTTTTTTTTGGTATGAACTTTTTAAAAAAATTCATCCTGTTTTGTATTTAACAGGCCCTTTCAGTCTTAAGTTTTACACCTTATGTCAATTCTGGGGGACATTCTTCTATTATTTTTACAATTTTTTTTCTCTGTTCTCTAGTTCTGGAATTCCTATTTAATTCTTTTAGTTGGTTCTACCTCTCTTGACATTCTCCCATGTGTTTCGTCTTTTGGTCTTTTTGTTCTATGTTCCAGGAGATTTTCTTGGCTTTTTTTTTTTTTTTACATTTCTTAGATTTATTTTTTTATTTTGGTATTTTTAATCTCATGAACTCTTCATTGCTTTCCTATTGCTCCTTTTTCATAGTAGTCTCTTCTAGTTTAAATTGATACAATCTCTTCTCTTTTCATACACAAATAAGAATTCCATGTAGTGACTTATGTTTTATAAATTATTTTTATTTCTACTGTCTTGGTCAGTTCTTTTGACATCTATTTTGGTTATTCCAACTTGAGCTACAGAATTTCCCATTGATCTATGGTCTTTTAAGTATCTTTTTGTGAATCAAGGACAAGTTTGTTTAATATAGGTGTTTTGGGCAGTGTTTCCTTCAGCCTTCCCCTGAATTAGAGCTTGGTTTTATGTTTTGGGGTAGAATGTGAATGATAGGATTTACTTTAGGGTGTTGGAGGCAGGTAGTCAGGCTGAGCTTCTCCCCAAATGCCAAAGGAAGTGGGTTCTTTCTAATGCTCCAACCCGTTCTCAGAATTGTTATTGCATGAATACACTACATACACCATCTAAATTTTTGTCGTTTCCAACTTAGCCTGGGGTCAAAAGCCATTCCTGTATACAAGAATAGGAGAGGAGACCAAAGACCATGGGCAGCAGGAATCCATGCTTTGGCTCCATCAGTTCTGATACATGTACCCATCTTTAGAGTTGGAAATGAGCATCAGCACTCATGACAGCATGGATTAAGCAGGGAAATTATATTTCTCAGAGAAAATTCAAATGCTTTTATCTGAAGATTAAGACAAAAGCAGTAACTATCCACTGTAACAGGCAATGTGATTAACCCCATTTTAAGAGTACATTTGGGGAAATATTATGAATGAATCATGGAGGTTATGTGAGGAGCAGCATGATATAGTAAACCAACCTAATACAAATAACACCATTGCTCATAATTGCACTGATCATTGTGGGAAAAGCTAGACAGATGGTTAAAAGCATTTCTATCATCTTAATCTTGGTCCAGTTCACACTAGTTGGGGGTGGATAAGAAGAGGCTCTGAGGGAGTAAGAGGCTCTGCAAATCACTAACACCATAGCAAAGGTGCTGTAGGCTTCACTAGAGACCAATTTCCAGTTTCCGATTCACTGAATATCATTCCCTTAAAGTGAGCATTGAGTTATCATGAGAGGAAAATGTAGCTGTGGCAAAGACATTTGGAATCTTACAAAATATTTGGTACCTTACTTACTCTACTTGTATTCCCCCTACCCTTGTACAGTTCCTATCTATTTCGAAGACTTTTCTGAGTGCTGACAAGGAAGAAAGTTCTGCTAAATTGGAAACTTTTAAATACATCAAGATTTTCGACATATCCAAAAAATGGTTAGATTCAATACAGATAAACCTCAACCACATCACACTGTTGATGGGATCATTTATTTCCTTTCTTTTTAGCAGAGTAACTGCCAATCTCAAACACAGATCAGGCATTTAGCCTTAATAAATGTAGTTATCAAAATAGAGAGTGATCAACCTATTGAGCTTTCCATCGGTGCTTTAGCTGAGATGTTTAATTTTCATTACCTCTTTTCCATTGACATCCTAACCTAGTCAGGGAGATCTGATAGCCCTTTTCAGGGGATGTTGTTACTTCCTCATTTGTACATAAGAGCCGGAATTCCATTTGGAAAGAGAAATTACGTTGGGCTTGATCAATAACCTCAAAGAACTAAAAGAAAAAAAAATTACCTGTTATTTGACTTTAATATGTACTTGAGGTTCATGATTTGTGTTCTTATGTTAATTGTAGGGTCACTAGCAATTAGATTAGCCATTGTTACATCCAAAATTGATTTAAATACAGAAAGAATCAATACTTGAGCTAAATGGTTAAATATCATGACACTAACAAGAGAGGAGTCTTCTCAATTGAATTATTCTTTGCTTTCTGCATTTTAGAACACTGAGAATATGTAAGAGAGGTGAAAATTACCTACTGCTGTGAAGGACAATGTAAATATCTTTCTGTGGTCATAGAAATAATAGCAGTAGCATAGATATGAGCAGTAAGTGGTAATTGTAGTTCGTGAAACTAAAATATCTTAGTATTAAATTTGACAAAAGATTATAGTAATTACAATGGCTGATGTTTTTAAGTACTTACTGGATGCCTGACACTGTTATTTTGTTTTTTCTCATTTAATCTTCACAACAATTTTATGAAGCAGATAAATGAGTCTAGAAGGGTGTGCCTCCAACAGGTTACAAGGTGGGTTGAAGACTAAGTCTTCTAACTATAGATCCAGAAACCATAACCTGTCTTCTATATTTTAGCAATTGTGATACTAGAAATTCTAAACAAATGGAGTTTTGATGGAACCTTAAAGGGTGGAAAGTCCAAACGACTGATATATACAAAAAGATATTGGAGTTTACCAATTACTTGCTCTTATATTTCACTAACTTAAGTCTCAGAAACTATCTTGGTAAATTTTGATACTCCAATAACCTTAAATTTTGTTTGTCGACTTGGATTCTACAATTGTAATAGTGAAATTTATTAAAAAAATTTAAAATATTCAAATCTTCTGACTCTCAAAATTCTCTAATTGACAACTATTAAAGTATATCAATCGTTGATCAAAGAAATATTTATAGATTTGAGTTGGGGGTTTAAACCTAGCTGTGTGTGTGTGTGTGTGTGTGTGTGTGTGTGTGTGTGTGTGTGTGTACACAGCTACATGTGTGCCTGTATGTCAGTGGTAAGGTTGCCTGGTAATGCTTCAGCCACATAAATTGCATTTAAACATTGTCTTTGTTTAAAAACAACAAGATCCCTTGGCACAGATTCTTGTTCTTTTTCATTCTCAAGGATTACTTGAGAAGCTAAACACAGTTGTGCAGGTGTATGTCAAATAGGCCCTCCAGGTCCTAGGGAAAATTTTTAACAGGATCTTTTGTGGTTTGACAAAAGCTAGTCTTAAGGAGCCCTTGGTTTGCAGAGTTGAACCCTGAAGAGGGCAGGTGGTGGTAAAATGAGGAAATCCGCTGAAATTCTGGAGAACCAACATTTCCTTTTCTGTGGTTCTATATTATTAGAACATCTCTGAAGGACTGAAATAATTGCCATGGCAGCCAATCAGTAGGAAAGGACACCAACAGCCTCCAGATGAAGTTACCCCCAAGGCAAGGAAAGTCTGACCTGGTGGCCTGGCACTCAGAAGGTCTCGGTGGTCCTGCCTGGTACAGAGTGCTGGCCCTCCTGACATTGTCACCTCAGCATAGAGAAATCCTCAGATAATTGAGGATTTGAAGATAAAGCAACACAACTGATACCCCAAGCCTGCCACGTTCTGGGCTGAATATAACATCGGAAGGAGTGGTTCATTCTTTTCTGGTTCAATGATTTTAAAACTAGATAAATTATTTGTACTCCCAGCTATATTAGTGTAAATCACAGCAATATATTAACACACACATTCCAGTTTTACCAAATTTGATATTTAATTTAGGTTTTGACTGCGTTGACAATTATACATTTGAGTAAAACTTTTACTTTAGATGAATATATGCTTTATTTGGGAATATCTTAATAGTCTTAACATTTATTTCTTTTAAACTCAATTTGCTTTGTTAAAGATTATTTAAACTTAGGAACAACTAATTCCCATCATTTTGTCAAAAATGTTTGTGTTGGATCTCAAAGAATTCTGCCCATATTTTTTTTATCTCTGCGGCCATGGAAAAGGTGTTTCTTCTCCACAAGCATGTCTATAGAAGTGTTTGGTTTGTAAGAATCATGCAGATCACACTGAGAGATCAATAGGATAGGGATTATTCTTTCTGTTTCTGGTTGAGGAAAGTGAGGTAGGTGAAGCGATTTGAAGAGGGTCTCACAGCTGGCGATCAGCCTCCCTGGAACTTGCAGGAGCTTCTCCTGACTTTTAAAGCAACAGGTTCTCCCCACTCACTGCTAAGTGCTGATGATCCTTATGAATAGTTTTCTAGACTGAAACATGCTCTTCAAAGAGGAGGCAGATCTGGATTCACATGCTAAAGCTTCCACCTCTCATCTTTGGGCAAGATACCTAAATTCTTTGAGCTCTAGTGTCCTCATGTGTAGAATGGGAGAAAATGATATAAACTTTGCAGGGTTGTTAGGATTTAATGAGCTACAAGTTCTAAGTGCCTGGTACTATAGTATTAATATAAGAAACACTGTGTAGTAAAGTGAGTCATAAGAAAATAGAATACATTATATAATTTTTTCCAAAATATAGAAATAAGTTATTTTAAAAGGCATCTACAGGAGAGGGAGGGAGCAATTGGGGGGATCGTTTTATGAACATTATAGATGTCTAACCAATGTACTGTATACATGAAACTAATTTAAATAAATTTATTAAAAAAATGAAAGGTATCTAGTATGTATATAGAAAAGGCAAAGTTGATTTCAAGTCCTAATCAGAAGGTGAATATAATTGTTTTTCCAAGTGACCAGAAGGCCTATAAGGAAGTATCACTAAACTCCAGGGCAAGAGGATGAAAGAAGGAAATGGTATCATTTTTTTAACTGTAAAACTTTCCCCGTGATTATCCAAGTAAGACATGCTCATTGAAAATACAGTGCAATGGACAATTGCGATTTTGATGGCCCAGCAGCTCTCTTCTAGGTACATCACACTCCTCATCACACTAACCATCTGGTAGAATGGGTACTGATTTTTTTTTTTTTTAATTCTGCTACGGCAAGGGGAATGTGGGAGGCCCGACTTGCCCCAAACTCAGAACAGATCCTGTTACCTCCCCTTGGCGCTGTCTTCTTTCATAAGCCTACCTTCCTGCTCACAGTGACTGGTCTAAGAGTAGAGACCTGACCAAGGTTAACCAATCACAGTTTCTCACTTCCACCACCCTGGTCAGTGTGATTGGGCAATGGTTGGACATATCGTCTAAAGTGGAGCAATGAGAATTTTTCCTTGGGATTTCTTTTAGCTGGATCTTCCCCCAGCCTATCCCAAAGAATGGAGGAACATTCTTTGCCTCTCTCCTGGCAAAACTAGAAAGTGTGAATCCAGGAGCTGCTTGCAACAGTTACAAGTCTTGTGGAGAATGTCTACCATAGGAGACATTGACTCCAATGTGCAGAGAAAAGCAAAAGGTAGGGTTGGAAAGAGTCCTTTATTCTAGTCAGGCCTAGTAACTGGTTCAGCGAGCCAATAAGTATCCTTTTAATTAAGCTGGTTTGATTTGGGTTTCTATCATTTATAGTCAGAAGCCCTGACTGATATCAAACAAAAAAGCATAAAGAAACAATAACACACATACACAGAGCTACTCTCCAGTGGCAACAACTGATAATGTTCTGTTATATGTACTTATGGGTTTTTTTAACTAAGCTTTCTTCTTGGTTTTTCATTATATCAATTTCCAGTATTATTGAAAATGTTAATAAATAATCATATTTTTCACAACTGTTCCCATAATAGAGGACATTTAGGTTACTTCCAAGCTTTTGATGCATCGTGGGCATAAATTTTTGTTTTATCTCAAATTATTTCCTTGGGATATATTGCTAGAAAGAGAATTACAGAGTCATAAATTATTAATAGTGACTTTTAAAGTTTTCTACTTTTCTTGAAAAAGTGATATATGATAAAAAATACATAATTTAAAAGGGTATAAAAGTGAACAAGTTATGCTTCTAACTTCAATCATGTTTCATCATGTTTCTTTTTCCCCAGACACTCTCTCTCTCTTTCTCTCTCTCTCATCTTCCCCTGCCACCTTTAAAGAAACCAATCACATTATGGTATTGAATAAATACTCTCGTGTACTCTGATTTTCATGATTTTAACAATATATTTTTGGTAGCTACATGGCATTTAATTTCCGCCTTCCAAAGATGGACATCTAGGCTTTTTCCACTCTTTGACAGTACAAACAAGTCTGTATTGAGTACCCTTATATATATAGAAGTATCACAAATGTGCAAATATATCTGTAAGACAAATCTCTAGAGAGAAAGTACTGAGTCAGAGTATGTGCATTTTTTATGAGTGCTAGGCATTCCCAAAATGTCTCCACAATGGTTATTCCAAACAGACTCCTACCAGTAATATACAAAAGAGCATGCTTCCAGATACCTCACTAAGATAATGTATTAACAAATTTTTGTATTTTTGCCCATGTGATCAACAAAAGTTTGTTTCTTTTTGTAGTTGTTTGACAAATTGCTCTCTGGAAAGGTTATATGAATTTATACTCTCATCTGTAATATGTGAAACTTTCTGCCTTATTGCATCTTCATCAGCATTAAGCATCATTCTTTTAAATCTTTACTAATATAATAGGAGATAATAGATTCTCATTTTTAAAGCTTGCCTCTTATTCATTCATGCAACATTTCTTTTCCAAGCGTCTGTAGTGTGGGACATTGTTCTGACGACAATGGTAAGACACTCCCCTCGCCCTCAAGGAGCTTGCATTTATTTGATTACTAATGAGTTTGAACATTAAAAAAATGAGCAGTTTCAATTTGTATTTAAAGTAGGAATTGTGCATTACATCAGACTTTTTTAATGGTAGTAATTTAAAGAAGATTTTTATCATTCCTTTTTTTTTTTAAACTAAAAGTATTGGGATGACACCAATTAATAAAGTTATATAGGTTTCGAGTGTACAATTCGATAATATGTCATATGTATATTGCATTGTGTGTTCACTACCCTGATCGTTATCATTCCGATTGGAAGCAGAATCTATAGATCTGCAGTGAAAAAGTGGCATTTCCTGATTCATTTATATGACTAATTCCATTCTGTTATCTAGAAAGGAGAGTCCATAGGCTTCAAGAAAGTGGGCTAAATACAATGGCAGATACTACTCTTTTACCCCCAGTGTCTATTGTCCCTTTCTTCCTTTTAGGAATAGAAATATCTCACCTTTTAGTAGGATGTATGGCCACTCAGTTAGAGACTATATTTCCCTTAGAGCTAGACCTTGGACATGTGACTAGGTTTGGGCCAATGATATATAAGAAATGATATAATCATTATTTTGATCATTTCTTAGAGAAGAAGTTCCTACTCTAGACTTCTTTCTTCCTCTGGGTCGGGAAATAACAGGAATTGGAAATCAATGTTGAGGGTCACAGAGACCAACTGCCAGCCTGGGATCCTGGATAACCTCATGAGGCAGAACTGCCTTTTCAACCTAGACTATTCACCTCTGGACTGTTACATGAGAGAAATGAACTTCTAACTTATCGAAGTCACTGTAATTTTGGGCCCTTGGAATAGCAGATTGGCTGTGTCCTAATTGATATATTTACAGAGGCCAAAAATATCTATTCTAGTTGGCCTGTATAATGCCTGAAATTTCCTCCTTAGAGAGTCTTCCTTCTAAGTTAAGGTTTCACAACCTTAATATGATCAGCAGGCATATGAAGTAATGTGATCAGATTTAGGATATTATATGAAAGGTTGCACTTAACTATTTCCGTTTTTTTAGAAAAATTACCTTGGTTTACAGACACATCTAACAATTTTTGTGAAGAGATCTTATAAAGACTGAAGTCTCAGTTTGAATTAATAAAATATTTTAGATTTACAGAAGAAAATTTAAGTTTTCTTTATAAGCTATATAATAATTAGAAAATATTTTCTTTTGGGCTCCATATGGGTATCTGCTATGATAAATAGAGAGAAAAACTTTGTATTTAACATTTCAGTGGCTACTATATTTGAGAACACTTCTAAGGGCTTATAGTGCTTAAATTGTTTGATAGTTTTCCACCTTAGATACTTTACATAGGGACCCAGTCTTGTTCATACGTTTAATTTATGTGAATGTGCACCATTTAAAATAAAATAACTAAAGACAAAATTTAGCCTAACTTATCCCTCCTTGAAAAATCACAAATTCTTTATTAACATAGTTTCACTCACACTGAGAGCTTAGTAATACTATTTGTTTTGCTACCTGATACGAAAATCTGTGCTTGTTTTTGAGAAAGCAGATATGTGTTCGTTAAGAAATCAGAGTATTGACTGTATAATGAGACTAGAAGTAAGGGACTCTTATTAGATAAGATTGTAGTGTGTGTTCATTAGGAGATTTTGGAATCTACCTGGAATAACTGGGATAGGCTACTTGGTCACTTAAGGGTTAAGGCCTCATGATTATTCATGCAGGGGCAGGATTAATCCATCCTCATTCCCATTAAGTGCTAATAAAATAAGTTTGCCAAGGAATGAGTAATACATTTGTATTAAGATATTCAAGGCTATTCATCTGTTAAAGAACACAGTAAAAATGTACTTATTAAATACATACATACATACATACATACATACATACAAACTTATACTCTCTGATTTTCAACAAAATACATATTTTAGGTTTCTCTTTGGCACATCTACCTAGCTTACATCTTAAAAAGCAAAACAAAATAAAACAAAATACCGGAAAAACCTTTTTTTCCCCCCCTATGGCTAATTTTTATGGTTTTATTATAGCTAATGATTTTTTAACACAGGAATCTTCTAGAAGGAAGGTTTCCAGGCTCTGGATCAGAATGGTGTGGGGAAAACTACACTGGTAACTGTTTTCAGAGGATCCCACAGCTTAGATTCCACTGATACACAGTGGGGAAGGGAAGCACACAAAGAAGAGAAATGGTGACATTCTCTCTTTTCCTCTGCTCATTTATCCTTCTCTCCTTATGCCTCCCCACCCCCACTTACATGCTTGCTGCATTTAGAAATAGGGAACACCTTGCTTAGTTTTATTAATCTGCATCTTGTCATCCATGATTACAGCTGGGTTCTTTTGTGTCTTTAAAAGTCTTTCTTGAAATGCGGATTCCCGGGTGTGTGTGTGTGTGTGTGTGTGTGTGTGTGTGGTGTGTGGGGGGGGTCGGGGTTGGGTTTATTATACCTTAAACTGTTAACCACCCACACTAGGATTATCACTTAAGGCACTTAGGGAGATAGGGCGATACCCGAGAGAAGGGTAGACCCATTAGTGAGCAAAGTAAACAAAAGTGAAGAAAGTGGAAGAGTACAAAACCAGATCTGCCTCACCTAGCTCTACACCTCAAATAATTCTCGGAGGTCACAGGTTGTTGACTCAATATCCATTATTTTATCTTTTATGTTTGTAGCCCTTGGCAGTTCACAGTGTACTTTCACTCTGTAATTGATTTGATCTTCTTAACCTGAAGAGGGTGGGGGTTGTGTTGAGGGGAAGTGCATTTTATTAACCTTTCTTTCTTTCTTTCTTTCTTTCTTTCTTTCTTTCTTTCTTTCTTTCTTTCTTTTTTTTAATAACTACGTGGGTCTCAAACATAGTCAAAACCAACAAAGCCATTTCAATGTGGGAAAAAATAGGTCCAGAGAGGTGAATTGATATATCCTATATCTAAAGGCTAATTAGAATCCAGATATTCTGGTGCCTAAACTCTGTGTTCCATTTGCTATTCCTCATAGACTCTTTAGACATCTGCTCATTGCAAATACAAGTAATAAGAATATATCCACAGAGAGCATATTTTTAGAAAGCATATCTATTCATAATTAATAATAGCTTTTCTATACATCACTGCTATTTTTAAACATTGATCTAAAAATGCTTAATGAGTGCATTTTTGCTAACGCCTCAGTTGTCTGTCAAACTTTAGCCAACCTCTATCATCTGGAACCCAGCCTATATTTGGAAGTAAATGGAAAAAATCTTGGAGCAATAAGAAAAAAATTACTATAAAACCATCCACTAACGTTAGAAGATTCAAAGGGTCACTCTCAGGCCTTACCCCACGATGTATTGATTTATTTTTATTCTCTAAATAGGGGTAATACTTTAACTAGTTTAGCCATAAAGTTCTTTAATTTATAGCAAGTGAAATGATTTAAAGGGATGAATGACCAGTAGAGTCACTATTCATTCAATAAATAATTTTTGAATGCCTACTATGCTCTATTATACTAAGTGCCAGAGAAATAAAGATAAAATGTAGAAAGGCAGACACATAATTCCAGTGATGTGATAAATTCCACACTAAAATAAGGTATAAAAAAATCCCTGTCTAATCACTAAATGGGCCATGTGCTATTCTGCCTATGAGGGTGAGAGAGAACCTCCTGGAGGCTGCTGTGACCTCTACTGAGTGAGTCTTGGAGATTGGGTAGGTAAGAAAGAACCTGGTCCCTTTGGAGAATAGTTTCATATGGCTAGAAATGTGACTAGGCAGAGAGACAGGGCCTGGGTCTTGGAGACTCAGGAATTTAAATGGTATTTCATAGGCAATGGAGAGCCATCGAAGGTTCTAAACTGGAAAGTGAGGCTGGAATAAGAAGTCTTGAATTATGAAAGTTCCATCTGAATATAGTTGTAATGCAGCCTGGAATGAGGACCAGACACTGGGATACCAGGTAGAAGGTGGTTGTGATAATTTAGTTGAGAAATAGTAAGTGCCTAAACTATAGCGGTAACCTTAGAAGTGAAGGTGAAGGAACAGATTGAAAAGATAGAGAAGACATGGATACACACAGATCTGGTGGAAGAGGTGGGAAGAAAGCGAGACGGCTCCAGAGTGAACCCTAATTTTTTTGTTTGGCTAATGGTGAATGAACACTAGTAAAATGAGGAACACAGAATGGGGAACAGGTCCAAGGGAAGGATAATAGTTGGAATTTTCATATATGAAATCATAATTGACTGGGACATTCTGAAAATATCCCTTAGGGAAGTAGATAGATCTACTAGACTGGAGTTCAGGGACAGATTCAGGCTGGGACAATCCCAGCAGGAAGCTGGCAGGTTTGGCTAACAGCAGGAGGCAGAGTAGACAGAAAGCTTGGACAGCACAAAATTCTGGAGACATTTGGGAATGAACTGCCATATATGCTTTAAGTATTTCCTGTCCAACAGCTTAGGACAATCTGACATAGTTTCATAATTCCTGCCTTCACTCTAGTCTGCTGTAATGCCATTTTCCAAGGAACAGGCCAGATGATATTTTAAGGTGTAAATCATGTTTTATCATTCCTCGCTTCCCAGACTCAAATCCAAATTATTTGGCACAGAACAATAAAACTCTACCTGTGATGTGATCCCTGCCTATTTCTCTGGCTGCATCTCTTGTCACATGATTCCTGGAGTTAACACTGCCATCCAGCTGCTGCTCAGCTTCTCCCTCAGGGCCCTGCTGTTTTCTGTCTGGAATGCTCTTTTCTAGGTTTTGCTGGCTGGGTCCCTCTCGTCATTCGAGCCTCTCTCCTGATGATACTTCCTCAGAAAACTTCCTTGACCAACCTAATGTATATCCTCACCTTTACCGTACTCCATTCTCAATCTCATTACCCTGTTATTGACTTTACAGCACTCACCATGATCTGAATCTATTTTATTTACTATATCTTGCATTGGAAATGCTGATGTGCAAAGGTAAATTTCTACATTTATTATTTCTTAAGGGAAATGGGAAAAGTAGGATGGAATTAGAGTGGAAGGTTTTGAATTCGTATTAAGGGGTTTTATTTAATTTGCTAGTTTTCAAGGAGCCAAAAAAAATGTTTGAAGTAGGTCAGTGACCTTGTCAAATATTTTGAAATATTTGTTTGGTTAAGATGTTATAAAATGTAACCCACTCTACAGTACTCTGACCCTATACTCACTTACTGAGACACTATTCACTTTTAACTGGTTTAGCTACATAGAAAATTGCTAAATAAACTGAATGACAAGAATATATAAGTCTAGGCATATCTAAAATTAACTTGATGGCTTTTAACTAATTTTGCAATAGAATTGTACATTTCTACTTTATTACTAGTCTCCTTCATTTCAGTGTGGGAGGCATGCAAAATCAGATACCATGTAATTTTTAAATTAGGACCAAACTGTACCAAGGCTGAGTCTTCTACACACTTAGTAATGCAGTTCTGCCAATAACTGTAAAGTCAAACCCCTGTGGACCCAACTGTGGTGTAACCAGACTTTGGCTAATGGAAGTGCTTTAAAAGATGGGTTATACTGAGCTCTTTCAATAAGATTGGGAATGGAAATGTCTTTGGACCCTTCAATTTAATTCCATTAAACCTTCTAGAGTACCAAATTCAGATTTTGGGACACCCAAATGAGTAAGACACATTTCTTCTCTTTAAGGAGGATAAAATCTAATCATTTAGTTCTGAGTATGCAGTATAGTTAAGTGAATTACATAATTTTATAGAGACCAACAGAGTTTATATTTCCAAAATGACTTCTGTTGTCCTGATAGTTGCCAACCTATGAAGTGTATAGGGTTGTTTTTTTTCCCCTCTTCTTTGCTTTTTCAGGGATAAATAACTTTTGACACAAGGTATGTATAAATATAAAGTTTATTTAGCATAGTGTTTAGAAAAATAAGTTCACATCATTTCAAAAAACAAATAAAACACTTAATTGTCCAGGCATAAACCCCTATTACAGTACAACATACATACTTTAGATCTCTTTGGTTGGGTAATTAAGCACAGAAATGTTCTGGAACATGCTCTGTGTGCCATCACCTAACAGTGCAGTACAGATTCTATTACCCCACCCCATGATATACATTCTGTATAGATTTTCTCTTTGTGTAAGGCACAGTAAAAACATGAGTATATAACTGGTTGCCTCTAAACATACAGTACATGCAACTAAAGAATAAAAATTTTTTGAGAACCCTGAAAGCCAAGAGTCACATGCTATATAATTTTGATTAATAAAATGTATGGTGGTTAATGTTAAATTAACACGACAGTATCTAATTAACAATCTAACTAATTGTTAATATCTAATTAACAATCAATTAGAGACAAAATAAATGTTAGGGTCTAATCATCTAAGTTCTAGGAAGACTTCGAAACATCTTTTATAAAGCGTAATTCTTTTCCCCATAATTTCCTGAATTATTTTATTTTTATGAGATGATGTCAAAACCATTTTAAAGAATGAAAAACTTCTTGCTATGTACTAATGCACACTTGTCTAATATGTAGCAGGGCAGGCTGCAACACATGCCCAATAATCCAACTTTTAACATGCAAGGTGAAGGGCATATACAAGGAGATTTAATGTCAGTGTGCAGTTTAACTACGGATTTTTACCTATGGCTATAACGTCTACCTGCCTTTCATAACAGAAGGCACTGAAACGTATACAATTCAGTCTTTTCATTACTATAAATATGCATAAAGCAGTACAACACAGGTGCTCTTGCTTGATTGAGGATCAAATGCACCTTCTTTTCAAACAACAGACTGTCCTTTACTAGATGTAACTAAAAGCTAAATGCCAAAATCTAGCTGATAGGGTGCATAGTTAGGCTCACACCAAAAATCCCACAGCCAGCCGTAGGAGTTTGCTCGTTGAATAATTTACCCCATCCTGATTGTTCTGTGGGGATCATTAAAAGGTCATTTGCAGCATCTTCAAGCATTGGTTTATGTAAGAGAGAAATTCTGCCACATGAACTCCAAGGGTTCTGAGTTTGGCCCTTGGTATTGCAAAAGACATTTGCAATTCTGTGCATGGAGACCATGGAGTTTATCTTACTTCATTCACAGATATATGGGCTATATATGAACTGGCCCATATTTTACTAAAAGAACAGAAAAGAACAATAAGTTCTTTATAATGTGCATTGATTCTTACCTGGTATATTGTGTAGCTACCTGGAGAGATTGTAGGGGTATAATTTTATCATGTTGAGAGTATGAATGAGTTTCCTAGGTATGTCTTAAGTTTTGTGCTATCTTTTAAGGGAGAAAAGAAGAAGAACTTTGAATAAGAGGATTATTATATTTTTGGAAAACATACAAAACTTTTCCAGTTATATATGTAACATATGTAACTTTTAAAACCTTCCCATTTCCCTTATTAGATGGGTATTTAAAAATAATTAACGAACTTTTGATATCTGCAGCAAACAAGTGGAAAACATCATTTTCATGTAAACTATACTATAGAACCATGTAATTAATCTCAGTAATATGATCAGCACACACCCAAAGAAAAAAAACAAGCTGTGTAAGTAGTGGTGGAGTAGAAGAGAACTCTAAAACACGTGACTTTGTAAAAAACAAACAAAAAAACATGTAGTTTCAGCAGTTTAGGAATATTCACCAATTCTATAAAAGTATGGGATCTAAATTCTTTATCAAAATGATAGTAGAGGAATTCTTCATAGGGTTTTCGTCTATGCCTGCAAGTTCCATTTGCAATAACAAGAGAAGTTAAATCCTCTATGGGCCTTATTCAACATGCTCAGCATGTAGAGATCTAGAGTGGACCCTTTGTTCTGATCTTAAAGAAAGCAAGATGTGGTGATACTGTTTTGTTCAACTTTAAGTCATCTCTGAAGAAATCATTTTCCCACTTTTCATGCTTTTCAGAGACCAGAGACTTTACTCACCACATAAATGTATTTGCAATATTACATCTTGTGTTCAGAGTTCTAACAAAAACTGCAACCATGGCTCACAATATTATCAAACAAGCTTCTTACAGAAACCCAAAAATATTTACTTTTAAAGAGGACATGATACTATAGTGCAAACAACAGTCATATGTCATAATGTAACAACTGATTCAAAATATTTAGAACTAAGTTTCAATAGGACAGAATTTTGTACAATATACTCTACATATTCTTTCTTTACTTAAAAATGATTGTTTTCATAGCCTACAGAATTGATTTTACATGGTAGTCTATAACTATTTTCATTGTAAAGAAAAGCATTAACAAAGATTAGTTGTTCACCATTTGCATCATAAACATTATACATAATAAAAGTGAAACTTAAGTTTTTTGGATTTAAAGCAATTTTGTGGTGAAATTAACCCTGTTAGAATAGTAGAAAAGAGCCATCAGTGCTTCTGTTGACACTTCTGTACCTTAGTAAGAATAAAAAGGCCACAAGGTAAAAAGGCACATAGAAGTCTATATAAAACATATTTAAATGAATGAGACCTGCTAAAGAACAAAATGTGAAAAAAAGTACCAAAATTCTAATATTAGGAGTTGGATTTCCTGTTTCAGTGTTATTAATATTGACCTTATAGATTTCTGATAAAAATCATTACTTTTAAAACCCTACAAAAAGTAAAATTTTGTTGGAAATAACTATGTTCACTTCCTGTTCAAACAATAAAAATAAATTAAACAGTAAGAAAACATTTTTCTTTTCAGTTCATAGTGTCTGAAGTATAAGAGAAACATATACAGCATAAATAAAATTCACTGTAATTACTCAAATTCTCACTTTTAGGACTAATATATTTACACTCATACTGAAATTTGTTTCAGAGTTTTTAGTGGAGTTGCAAACTTTCTCTGCCACACAGATTAGCAATCACATTCGGAACTGTGTAGAGACAAACTTAGACTTTCACAAAAATGCTGAAAAAAAAGAAATGCATATATTCATAAATATACCCTTAGAATAGTACGGAGTACCATTTATGCTTCTTATCAATGCCCATGGAGTATAAGTAAACAAAAAGAATCATATTGTTTCTAATGCTCTGTAGCGATACTTCTGTTAGATGTATACATTTTTAACTTAAAAAACTATCAAGTTCCATTTGACCTTAGAATTACGTTAAGTCAAGCAAATGATACACTTTGACTTGATATATTCCATCTTGTTCATCTCCATTATTTAAAAGAGAACATATGTGAACAAAAAGGCTGCAGTAATGCAGTTCTACTCTATATTTAACTGTGATCTTCATGCAGATCAATCCAAAGTCTCCTGAATGCATTTCCTTGTAAAACTAGTGTTTCCCTTTAAATGGGAAAATGTTTTATGTCCTGGGGCTTCATGAAAAGATTTGCTAACTGATGCCAGAAAAAAAGGGGGGGAGGTGGTGTTTATAAGTCTTGCATATCTTCATCCAATTGGACAGTCTGGAGCTTGGCAAGCTCCTTTTTGTCTGTTTCTAGGTCTTCACAGACAGTCTCCACCATGCCCTCTAGGACATACTTGGATTTAGAGTCCAGCATCATTAAGTTGCTTGTTGCTTTGCTCTCAGAATTTAAGAAATTCTCTTTTATGTTAGCTACTGATTGCAGAACCAAACGATGTTCTCTGACAAAATCCTGGTGTACTGCTGGGGAGGGGTGACCCACCTGGTCTTCAGCTGTAGGAACTATTTCCCCAAGGGCAGTCTGGGTCATGGGGACTGACAACAGATCTTGACCAGTAATAAGGGAACAGTTCTGAAGAGTTGCATAGTTAGTGTTGCCGACGGATGTCACAGTAGATTTGCTTGTCACAGGTGCAGACATTGGCTGGCTATCAGCAATGTCGGGGTTTAGCTCAGTGGGATTTAGTAGGGAAGGGGGAGTCAGGGAAAAATTGTGAGTTGGGGATACATTAACTAATGAGGAGGCCAGTGGATGGAGGCCACTCCCGGAGATATTTTCAGAAGACAGGTTTGTATTTACTTGTGCATTCTGATTGACAGGCATCAGTTGAGAAAATACCAGGCTCCTCTCTAAGCCCTCCTGTTTAACAGATCCTATAGTCTGGCCTGAATTAGGAACAGTGTATACAACTGCACTGGGAGCAAGAGAGCTCAAGAAAACCTTTCCTTGCTGGACTGTGGTAGACTCACTTGTAAATGTGCTCCCATTTGAAGTGCTTGAATTTACTGAAATGCTACCTAAAAAAAAAAAAAAAAAGTAGATTATCATTGATGGAACTGATAAGGAAAGAAAAAAGTTACTTTTTTAACACATGATTTTTCTCAGGTTCAGTAATCACTCTGAGCACTTAAAACTATAGATTCCCAGGCACCACTCCTGAGAATCTGGCTCAGTATGTCCCAGAACACGTATATTTTTAACTCCCCGAGGAATTCTGATGACCAAGTGGGAGTGAGAACTACTGGTTTAGAAACCAAATGTGAAAAAAATCTTTTCCAAGTTCTAATTTCAATCAAGTTCTGGTTCATAAAAGATATACATTATTTTCCATATAAAGCCCAACTTGTTATCTTTTGATTAGGTGCCAGTTATCACTAGTTTGCCAGTTAGAATAGAAAACACAAATGCATAATAAAATGCATTGGTTCAGGGCAAGCTCAGTAACTCACATAAAATATAAATGGAAATGTAGAAAATACCACATAAAATGAGTTACCCTGGGGCTTAAAGTTAACCATAATAAACCTGTACAGACAAGTTGCAACCTTTTGCCAAACTAACCATAAAGTAATGATAAGTCAAAAAACATTCAATAAGGTTTTCCTTTTCTTTTCTTGTGCCAGTACTGAATTTTAAGTATTGTAGTGATAGGAAGAATTAATGATAATAATGAAATATGCTTTTAAAAATCTAGATTAATATACAGAACTAAAGCCAATGCTTCTCTAAAAGGTTTGTATCTTTTGAGGTCTGCAGAGAAATGGAAGTAGAAAGTTGGGAGATTCAAATCAGGTAACTTAGACTATGTAGATGAATCAGACCCTCTCTCCATTCCTACCATCAAATAGAAACCTTTTTTTTCTGTTTTTTTTTTTTTTTTCATATAGGCACAGTAAAATGAGGACGATTATCTTGCCACTGAATAAAAGATGGACAAGGGGGAATTTTGTGTCATAATAGTTTCAGAAGAGCTATTTACCTTGATCTTGAATTAGAAGTTCAGTAAACTTTTTATTATAAGAAAACAGCCTAAATGGTAAAAGTAATTCACCTAAAATATTTCCCTTCTTGAATTACAATTGTAATTATATTACCACCTACATTGATAAATCAATGTTGCAAGGCTATTTGTATATCTTCTAAACATTTTTAAGCATCCTAAATGCAAAGGAATGCCTTCAAATGAAAAAAAAGAAAACAAAAAACACTATCTATGAACTATAAAAAAACTTGACCATCCGAAGTATTCATCATGGAAATACTCGTGTTAAGAAAAACATTTCTATGTATGTTTGGGCTCTTCCCTAACAGAAATATTTGTTCTAGACCAAACAAAAAAGGTTTTTATTTGAAAATGTTTGACTTAAGTATGCTTTAAAATTCTTGTTGGCTGCTAACTATAGCAGCTGAAATAGACATTTATTTTCTTGTGTTATGTGTTTGTAAAATTGTTTGCCATGGGATAAGTAAATAAAATGATGTTATTTTTTTGATAGAGCCGTAAATAACATGAGATGAAACATTTTCCCAACTGCTATTGAATATGATTAAAGTAGTATTTTTGAATGTGTGGAAATTATAACATGTATGAGTGAAGGAGAGAAAGCAGATATGATCTAAAACTTGTTATCTGAATGTAAGTGCAACTGAATTATATATTAGACACAATTTCAAAATCAGTTAAAAAATCCAGCTGAAAATGATAAGTGTAACTTTGTAATGATGGTAAAGAAAAAAACTTTATTTTCTCAATTATAAAGTGAGAAAAAGATGTAGATATTCTGCTTTTCCATATAAATTCCAACTATAAAAAGATAACCTACCTTCTCCAGGCATTTTTAAGAAAGGCTTGGTATCTGTTTTTGAGAAAGGCTGAATCCTCAAATGCTTTGTTAAGAACTCCAATACACAACTACTAGAAAGGAACATTGCTTCCTGGACCCATCTGGTTAAACTTAAGCCTTCAACTCACCCAGACGGTCTAAGAATTGACGGCTATGTCATTTGATCTTAGCTTTTTAAACTGAAAATGCTATTCTTATTCATATTAAATGCCCCATTAAAAAAATTAGCCATTAGTTTGTAATAATTTTCTCTGGTACCATGTTTCTAGATTACATGTGAAAGTTTTCTGTTTTTCTCCTCCCTCAATCTATATACCATGCTTTTTAGTCAAATATGTTGTCTTTAAAATGTTACATACTGTTTGGAAATTTCCTAAAGAGAGAAAAGGGATTAGATCCACATTATAAAACTAAGCACTTTGGTTTTCCCACTATGGTCTTCATAGTTTTGCTCTATATTGGATAGTGACTTAGCTTAATCCTTTCCATAACCTAGAACAATGAAAAAAAAATAGCATGCTGCAGGACTTTTGTGTTTAACTACCATTTTACCTAAAGAGAAACAAATGTATAGAATGAAATTTACTCCACAATCATTTTTCCATTAATGCTTCAAATAAGCTGAAGTAGATCACAGTTGTCCAAAAAAATAGTACATAAATTTACTTTTTTTTTTTTTTTTGATAAAACCATTTACGGGAAGCTGATCTTTAAGGCAAACAATTACTTATTTTGCTTTGGTAAAATATCTTGACTTTCAGATTTGCTTACAAGAAGGCAAACATGCACTAACATCTCCCACTCCGGAATTCAAGGGGCTATGCAACCTCCACTGCCATTCTAACCATCCTGTTTCTATATAGAGAAAATGACAGAGGCATCCAGACTTGCTTAAAGTCAGTGAAGAACTGGCATATTAACCTAAGGTTTCCTGAATTTTAGGTCAGTTCTTTCTTTAGCAGATTACCTTTAGTAAAGCCACAAACATATAAAGTAAGGCTTACAGTTGCCTTTGTAAACAAACCCAGACATTTAGGAGGTGAGTACATTTCATGAAGAGCAATAGCCACGCAATCATATATTCTTCTGGTTTTCTTTAAGGCCTGTTAATCTTAATTATAGGAGGAACATGAATTAAACACAACTGATCCAGTCTTGCTCATCTAAAAAACTTTTTAGTCAAGTAAATAATGCTTAGGTAAAGTATACACAATGTTACCAACTGCTCCACCAATTCTGTGTTCTTAGCAATATTATTAATTTTTAATCTTAAAATGTCAAGCAATGGGTTATTTTGTAAGTACCGAATGACATCATTTTTCTGTAATTGTAGAACTGGCAAGATTTGCTAGGAACTGTATTTTTCCATTCAGTTGTTAGGAAAATAAAAGCCTATTCCCACGATGCCAGAGAACCAAGCAAGCTGGCTATTATTACATGGGTGTTATGAAGGAGAAACAAATCAAGGCTATTCTGCAGCTGTGGCAGCCAATAAGGTACCTGAACAGTCACATCAATCCATAGCTCTCACCAAATGCGTCACTTACAGCAGCTGGCTAAACATTCACTGGTGCATTATGGTACCAAATGAGACTTTTACCTTGTGACGCTGCCACTGAAACAGGAGGCAGCTGCAGTGGAGAGAATCCAATGCTCCCATTAAGGAACTGGCTGTTTGCTCCGGAATTGGGGATCTGGACAATGCCATACTGATTAATTTGCACTGGTGTAGTAAAAGTCACGACAGAACCTCCCTCCTGGGAAGCCACTGTTTGAATGCCTTCTCTTTTCACTTCAGTGCTGGGGATCAGCCCTGGGAATGACACGGGGGCACTGGGGCTGTAGGAGGTGGTGGCTGCTGAGTTAGCTGAAGAACTCTGGAGGACTTTGAATTCCTTCACATCCTGGGAGGTAGTGCCCAGTATGTCAGTCATGGATATACCATTGCTCACAATGTTTGATGCCATTTTTGGTGGGTTCAATGACACTGTCTGTGTATTTCCCACATTTAATCCATTAAGGATAACTCCATTGGGTCCCTGAATGAAAGAATTACCATTAAGGAAGACAGGTGAAGTACTTGCAGGTACCAAGCTTCCATTCAACAAAACTCCAGAAGAGCTTAATATCTTAGCATTTCCAATTTGTTGCATATATACTGGCTCCATGTGACTGGAAAGGCTGAGGTTGGTGACACCGTCGGATGAACTGGAGAGTGGATGAGGAGACAAATCTTCATGGCCCTTGCTGGATTCATCTTCAGTGCTGGGATTGCCATCTGACTCACTGTGTTAAGGGGAAAATCAAGACATTAACAATGTCTGGAGGCTGACATTCTACATAGTGCCATTTATTTGGGAAACTAGCTTCTAACCCCATTAAAAGCAGTTTTTAAGGAAAGCACAGCAGGAAGTCTTTTAGTCCTTTTAGTGGATTCTGACTAGACAGAAAATCTGGGAAGATGTAAATTCAGCTAATAGGATTTACAGGAGAATTGTATATGTTTTTCTAACGTTGAAGTTATTCCTTACTTTTAAATATGCCACTACCTATACCACAGAAAAAACTCATTAAGTGATTTGGTCAGTCTTTCCTATGTAGGAACTCCTTCCCCTCCCCTCAAACCAATTCAGATTAGTTTAACTTTGAAGGTAAATGAAATTGCCAAAGGAGCAGGAGGTGGAAGTGTTTTGTTTGCCAGTTAGTTAACAAGAGATCATTTTCTCACCTGCTCCCAAACTTCTATTCCACCAGACTGACAACTCTTTCATTCAACAAAGTGGATGGCCTTGTTGTAGGAAAGGCACTTTCAACCCAAGAACTGTTATGTGCAGTCGCCTTTGAATCCAAAGGAAGCCATAGGGGCCTATTTAACATACACGTACATCCAGTGCCCTGGTGAGGTGGGAGGGAAAGGGTGTGGGTCACTCAGCTGCCCTGGAACTATCAGACCCGCCCCAACACCCTCGGTCCTTCTGTTCCAGAGGTTCTTCAGCTCCCCGATTTAGGGGGAAATACTAAATAGGGTAGGGGTAGTGGTAGGGGTTTCCCATTTGGTCTGAGGCTGGGTGGGGAAGAAATGGTGAGTAGAACACTGGCAGTTCGCAAGCGCGGCAGGACTTGGCCCAGCATAAGATCCTACATCCTTGCAGAGCCCGGCGGTCGGTTCGCTTTCATGCCGAGGGGAGGGGATTACTCAGGCTTTGGGCTGCGGGGCCAGGAGCGAAGAAAGCGCTTTGATTTACGAGCTGGGGCTGAGCCGCCGTCGCCGTCTGCGAGGGTGACTCACCGGGGGTGCGGGTGGGAGGTAGATCCGGAGAGGGGCCTAAACCAGGCAACTGCTCCTGGGGTGGGGGTGTGGGGCTGGAGGGTGGGTAAGGGAAGCCGTTAGTGTGGGGCGGGGGAGACTCGGAGAACGCGCCCGGCAGGGAAAAGGGGGCTGCAGAGCAGCTGACGAGCGCCCCGCGCCCGCTCCCCACTCTCTGCCCGTCCTCCGGATCCTGTCGGGGTTCAGAGCGACGGGATCCGCGACCTCAAGCCCGCGCGCGGGCAGGTGGTGTGGTGTTACCACCGCGCCTCCTCTGGGTCTCCCGCAAGTCTGCGGAAGGGTGCACGCTGGTCGTAGTGTGTTTTGTTTTGGTTACCGCGAGGCCGGGCTTGGACCAGCGCCTGCCTCCCCTCCCGGCCCGGGGTTAGGAACGCCGGAGACGTCGGGCCCCGCGGGAGCGCAGGAGCCCGGGAGGGCAGCGGAGGGTTCTGGAATGCTCCGGGTGATCACCTTCGCCCGGCTGGGCAGGCTCCCCGGCTTCCTGATTCCTTCCCGGGGCAGAACCTCCGTGCTCCGCTTGGATTCTTTCTCTCTTAACCCTGAGGGGCTGGAGACGCCATCTCTTTAGGCGACCTTCTCTTTACCTTACTTCGCCCAACAATACAGAGACCCACACACCAGGTGTCTAACTCGGGAGGATGCACAAAAGAGGTGGAAAACCCGATTACATTCTGCCGGTCGAGGGGGGAAATAAAACCCTTCCAGTCAAAAAGTTCAAACCCGCCAGGGTGGGCGCTCTGGAGGTGCAGAGTTGATAGCGCCCCCACTCCTTTCCTGCTGTCCGCCTTATGCCAGCCTGCCCCCGCCCCCAACCACTGTACCAGGAGGGAGCCAAGCGGTATTCCGCGGCCCAGGAAGCAGCCCTCCAGCCCCACTACCCCCGCGGCACTGAAATCCGATCCGAAGGAGTTCAGAATCAGGTTTCAAAACACCGCAGAGCCGAGCCGCATCTACACCCCACGTTGCCGCGGCCGCGAAGGGAACCACGGCTGGCAGAGTGAATGATTAACTCTGTCATATAAAACCTCGACGGCCCCAGACCCCCTTCTGCGCCGCCAGCCCCCACCGACACTCTCCTCCAGCCACGGCGACCTCCAGTGCAGACCTGGGGGCAGCTGAACCCTGGGGGTCCGGGAGCCCGGGCACGCGCCGGGCCGGCGTGACTCCCGCGGAGCTGCGGACCCCACCGGCGCGGGCAACCTCCGTGGGCCTCTAGCGGCAGCGAGAGCGGCCTTTCCGGCGCCTACACACGCTCCTTTGCCCTGCCAGAACCCGGGAGAGAGTGGCAACTTCAAAGACAGCGGGATGGGGGTGGGAAACCCGGCAGCAGTGACCAGCCGAGGTGGGGGCGGGGAGTGAGACCAAGGCGGGCGACGAGAAACTTCTGGGGGGGAGGGTAACGAGGGAGCTTCCCCCGCCCCTTGCCACCGCCGCCCCCCCTTCCCCGGTCGCACAGAAAGGTGGGGGGCGGGGAGAGGTGGGCAGCGGGACCAGGCTGGTGGGGAAGGTAAGCGCCATGTTTGCGAGCGCTTGGAGGAAAAGAAAGCTGGGAAGGGGGTGGGGGAGAGGAAGGGGGAGGAGGAGGAAAGTTGGAGCTCACCTTTTGGACTGGGTCTCAGAGGGGTTCCGATCGCGCTGCCGCCGGTTCTTGAACCAGTTGCTGACCTGGGTGAGGGAGAGGCCGGTGATCTTGGCCAGGTGCCGCTTCTCGGCGGGCGAAGGGTAGCGATTCTGCTTGTAGAGCTCCTTGAGCGCGTTGCGCGACTTCTCCTTGAAACAATACACCGTCTCCTCGCCGTCCCAGATGGTGCGGGGTAGGGGAAATTTCCTGCGGAGCCGGTACTTGTCCACAGCGCCCAGCGGCCGGCCGCGGGCTCGCTCGGCCTCGGTGTAGCGCGCCTTGTACCAGAGCTGCTGCAGCATCGGATGGTTGGCCGACTCGAAGCTGTGGCTCTCGAGGATGCTGTAGAGCTCGGGGTAGATGCCCTGGTGGAAGGCCACCAGCGCCCGCGCCTTCAGCAGGCTCTCGTTGCCACGTAGCAGGTCGCTCTGGGGCAGGGACCACAAGAACCGGGCCAGGCGGTCCAGGTTGCCCCCCTGCTGCAGCGCTTCGCACACGCAGGCGACATGGTCCGGCGAGAAGGCCAGTGGGGTCTGCGCGGCGGCGGCCGCGGCGTGGTGGTGCCTGCCCAGAAGTTCCGAGTGGAGTTGTACCTGATCCGCCGCCGCTGCCGCCACTGCCCCTTCCTCTTCGCTCACCCTGGCGGCGGCGGCCGCGGCGTCCCCCGGCTCCAGGGGAAAAGGGGCTGGAGCCGAGGGACTCAGCCCCGCCGCCGCGCCCCCCGCCACTTCTCGGGGCGCCTCCTGCCCTTCCGAGGCGCTTTCCATCCCATTCTCCTGCTTGATGTCCGCCGCACTTGCGATCTGCCCGGTGGGGGAGGAAGAGGACATTTTTTGTTGTTTATTTTCCTCCCTCCCTCACTCCCTCGCACTCTTTTCCTCTTTCTTTCCCCCTCTCTTACTCCTCCTTCTTCGTCTCCCTCCCCCCTCCCCCCCTCCGGAAAGCCCACTCCCTCCCTCCCGGTTTCGGCTGGATCTGGCCGATCAGGTTTCCCCCCGGCCACACAGTCACCATTAAGATAGCTGCTAGAGCAAAGTAGTGTAAAAGGATAGCTGCTTTCTGCCGTTCCCCCAACGTGACTCCTCGGGTTGCTGCATACTATATGGCACTGGCGGCCCGGCCGGCCCGGCCGCGCCACCTCATTGGTTATTTCACATTCAGAGGGAGGAGGAGACACCATTTCTATCCCTGTCGATCACCCGCCTTCCACTCCACCCCTTGCCTTTCCCTCTCCCCCTGACCCCCAGGCACCTATACCTGAAGGAAAACACCGACATTCTTTACAGGCCAAGCTCTTGGGCGGGAAATTACCTAATGTGGCCTGAAAGCTGGACAACCGACTCTTTTAAAGACAGTCCTTACGATTCCAGGGGGAATATTAATTGTGTGGCCTAAAGGTCCAGATGCTAAACTCTTAACAAAGAGACCACCCTCAGCATTCAGATGACAAAATTTCAAAGAGGACAATCAGAAACTTCTCTGTCTCCCTGCTCCCCTTTACCCCCCTCCCCCACCTTTCTTACATCTTTATTAAGGATTTTGTATTCAAAAGGGTCAAGAATAGAATGGCACTAGAGAATGTTCTAAGGAGGAAGCATTTACCGTAAATTAAAATTCCAAAGAGGAAAAATACTTGAAAACAGTAAAACAGTAAAGCGGTATAAATAGCCCACTGAGAAGACAAAAACAAGAAGCCTTCAAAAATTGTGTTTAATTTAAAAGTCACCTGAAGGACTGGCAGTCCAACTGAGTTAAGCATAAGCATACAGAATATTGAACCATATGTTTATCCTGGGCAAGTTCAGTGGAAGAGATCCAAGCTTTAGATTATAATAACAGTATAGAAACATGTCTTCCATATGAACATTTTTTAATGTAAATATATAAATAGTTCTTCAGAGATGATATTACTGGTGGAAACAGCATCTCAATGTGCAGGTGTCTTGGAGGAGATCAGTGCAGGATCAGCAGCCATTTCTACAGCATAGACAGATGGAAGATTGCCCTCTGGTTTGAGGTGAAGTTCCTGGGGGCAGGTGGATTGGAATCTGCTGCTCTCTGCAGTTATCTCTTTCCTTCATGGTTTGCATAAGGTCTTAGCTCAAAAGAGAATGAACCCATCTCTGCTTTTCTAGTTATTTTGGGTCAGATAGGTCCACTTGCTGGTGTTGTTTCTCAAAATTCAACATTTTAACGACATCATCCTAACTTTTACTTCAGGCTGGCCTTGTGTTGTTTCTGCTTCCCAATTACTTGTAACTGCCCACTTCAGCATATTATAAAGCAGCTGTTTAGGTCACCTGCTGTCCTGATGAACTTGGTGAGGTCTTCATTTTATTGCTGGTCAACCAAGATGTTGTTTGATTTTGTACTTAACTTGCTTTTGTACTACCCTAATGAAACTAGCACTGACTTGACTTCTCTGGTAGGTTTAAAATTCTTAATCATGAAAAGACCATATGTTTCTACCCCATTGGAAATATGTAGTTAGGTATTGAGCTTCAGGACAATATCTGAGATTCATAGCTTCCTTGAATTTTTTAAAAATTTACTTTTTATTTTAGAATAATTTTGGCTTACAGAAAAGTTACAAAAAGAGTAGAATTCCCATCTACTCTTTATTTAGTTTCCCCTAATGTTAGCATCTTACATTATAATGATACATTTATCTAAACAACAAATTAACTTTGGTACAATGCTATTAATTAAAGTCTAGTTTTTCCGCTAGCATGTGTCTCCTGCGTCTTCTGTTCTACGATCCAATCCAGGATACTACATTGCATGTAGTTCCTTGAATTTGAAAAGCATATTTATCAGAGCAAAGTAGACAGGGGGTGGTATGGTTTGGTAGAAAGGACATGGATTTTGGGATCAACTAGCTAGATGTAGGTTTAATCCTAGCGCTGCCGTTTATTAGCTACTTGACTATAAAAAGTGGACAGGATTGTTGTGAGAATTAAATGAGATAAGATGTGCCAAAAACCACTGGGTATATAATTAATCTGTGAATTGTTCATTATCTTCCTTCCGATAGTGCAAAGTAGATAACTTTTCAGTTGTATATGCCTAAGGAAAATTCATTTGACTGTATTATAGGGCTATCCAAGTTTAGGTCATAGACGTCTTCTTCAGGTGTGTTATTGTTTAAATATAGCACATTTACTTGGAAAACCATGTATTGGGTTTCTGCATGTCTTCAGTATAGTGCCTCCAAAGCACCAAGTTCGACAGATTTTATAGAAGCAGCCGTGACCTTTTGTGATATCTGTAGCCTGAGCTATGTTGGTATTCTATAGCTCCAGGAGGAGATTCCTGTAGGACCAGAAGTGAAATCCAACACCAGGCTCTGGATTCCTTTAGCAGGCTGAGCCTGAGAGCTCATTCTGGCTGCAATTTAAAGTGACTGGAAGTCCTTGATGCAAATATGGTCAGCTACAGTGGAACAACAGACTTGAGGGTGTGTAGAGTTAATCTCAGAGCACTGGTTGTGCCAAATGATTTGTAAGATTGATGAATAGTTTCTTCTATTTCCTATGTCTACCATGCTGTGAACATTGAGTCTGCTGCGCTGATATGCAGTCTAAATCTGTGTTGTGATTTGGAAAAACAGTTGAAGCTGGGATTGTATGAGAGTGAAAACCAAGCTGCTTGTTTCTGTATCTTTCCTTTCTGCCCAAAGAGAGCGATGAGAGTGTATAGAAATGTTTTGTCATTTTAATGTATTGAAAAAAATTTGTTTCCGCACAAAATGTTATACTTTGCTAGACTATATTTAATGGTGTTGCCACCAAAAATGAAGATTTCCTTTTTTTTGGTGACTTTGGCTATCTGGAAGATAGAGGGAAGGCCATGTAACTGTATCTTGGTGAGTTCTTTCTATTTCGGAAAGCTATGTACTGGTATTATTAAGGAAGCTAGGTTCTAAATTTATCTTTCAGGTAGAGGAGGTGTTCTATTATTATTTAGTGACCAACAGTTGATGATAGGTAGTCAACATTTCTGAAGATCATTCATCTGCCAAAAATTTAGCGAGTCTTCATGAAGTACAAGATATTGCATCAGGTACTGAAGGACAGAAAGATGAGTAAATCGATGAGCTTAACATCATGTAAGGGAGATAAGACATTCATAAGTAAATACTTTACAGGGTATGGAAGTGGTGAGGGTAAAGAAACGAATTTTGAGAGGAGGAATGCAGTGGGGAGTGGATTTTTAGCTAGGCCTTTAAGGACAAGAATTTTGAGAGGACAAGGATAGCGTTCATCAGAGGCAAAGGGAACAAAATGACTAAAAGCATGGAGCCATGTAGGTATGTGATGTATTTCTGAAATATCGAGTAATTCAGTGTGTCTGGAGTGTGCATTTTATGTAAGTGTGTGGTGGGAGATTAGTTTGAAAGTCATGTCGGGGACAATTTATGAAGGGCTTTGAGTGAAATGCTTAGTTTGCTGTGGTGTAATGGACAGAGAGGTCCGTCTCCATTGGCTATGGCAATATAATATCATGGCCACAGTCAATTGGTCCAGTGATGGGCACTTGCCCCAAACTAAAACAATCTTTTCCTGGGGCTTTTTAATATTGCATGGAGTGAAGAGTTAAGATTGGTAGAGGTAGACTTGGATGTAATGCTTGAGAGTTCTCAGTGACCAAGCTATCTGCCTGTGGGGATGTTGATGAGCAGTATAGGTGAGAGGGAGGATGACTTAGTGAGTTGCATGGGGGAGAGTGGAGGGAAAAGATCCTGGCAGAGATGCTATGTGTGTCAGGTTCTAGTCATCTCCCAGGTACAGTAGCATTCTTGCCTTTTTGTGGTATATGAATTTCCCCAGGAGCCAAAAACCCCATTTGAACTGGCCTAGGACAAAAGATGGATTTGTTGGATCATGATACCAAACAATGTGAAGAGCAAGAATGCAGCTGTTTGGATTTGAAGACCCACTGTCCCTGCCTTTCTCATCAAGTTAATTTTAGCCTTTCAAAGGGGGTTTTCCCAGAAGGTTTGGAGCCATGGCTCTGAGTAACTCCCAGCTCACATTTTCCAACTTCATTAAAAAGGTCCTCTGCTGCTTTTTTCTTATTGCCAATTTGAAAAATCCTAGGGAAGATTTCTGATTTGTCCAATAAAGATTGTATGTCAACTCCTAGGCCAGAAGGCCAGCTTTGTGTTGGTAGACTCATTAGAACACCAGAGGCTTATGGGAGAGGATCTGTTTTCCATAAGATGAGAGAGCGATGATAAATAAATGTACCCTTCAGATGGGGAAAGCCCAACCTGAATCCATAGCCTTGGGACTGGTAAAGAAGTTCTGCATTTGAGAAACACTGCTCATAGGAGGTAGAATCTACTCTTAACTGAGATAGGAATGCTAGAAGATAAATGGATTTGGGAAGAAAAACAGGCTCAATAGATTCATTGTTGGGATGCATCTGTCTTCAGAAATGTAGGAAACTTGTTAGTTTGGTGGTATTAACATAGGCTGAGGTTCTATTTGAATCTGAAGTCTGATGCTGTCAGTGCTTCTCTTTTCAAAATTTTCTGACCATTCTGTGTTAGTGAACCCCACCAGTAATAATGATGTACATTTCAGAGTTTCTGTTAAGTATAAGACATTGTAGTAAGGCCTTTGAATATAAACATGTCATGTAATTTAATCATTAAAGCAGCCTTGAGTGCATTATATGGAGGAAGGAAACAGGTAAGAGAGATTAAGACATTTAGCTGAACAAACAGACCTGTTTCAAAGGAATAGGCTCTTCCCATTACATTATGCTGCCTCTTTTAAGTACTACTGCTAATAATACTCATATTACTATTAATAATAGCTGACAGTTATTGAGCTTTTACTCTGTGCTATGTACTGTGTTAAGTACTTAAAATGACATATCTCATTTAATCTTTACAAGTATTATCCTCAACTTACAGTTGGGAAAATTGAGGCCCAAGGTCATGTAGCTAGCAAGTCCTGAAGCCCATACTTGAATCCAGTCAAATCCAAAAGCACTACTTTCTACTGCCTCTAGCTCCATGATTATTGTTGTAATTAGTATTGGCTAAAAATTGTATTTGCTCATTGACCATATTTACTCTTTCACCAGAAGTTCCCTGTTCTGTTAAAATATAACAATCCTAAAAATGCCTCTGTTCTTACAGATCTTCACTCTGAGTCATGTAACTGGTTTGGATGTGTTCTTTTTCAGTAAAACAATTGCAGCATAATAAGCCCCCAGGTTAGCATAGCATTTGGTATTGCCTATTTTAGTAAACTTACTTTTGGTTTGCTGCTGTTAAGGTTATGATCAAGCAGATGATATGATTTGTTTATTGGGTGAATCCCTGATATCTGTATACTAATATAAAGCCCTGTGCTGTCATGGCCTGCTTTGGTCTACTTGTTCCCAAATGTAGTATCTAGCTGTTCATCAGGTTCCACCTTCCTAACCCATTGAAATCTTAACTGTATTTCCACACTACGGGTTGCCTACTGGGTTCATTGTTTAAAAAGGTGGGAGTTGGAATGTTTTTTTATGTTTTTATTGAAAAGAGCAAAAGTGCCATGAAAAGTTTAAATTAGTATGAGTGTATACAGCTGGTATTCATTGCATGGGTTAATTTGAAAAGCTTTGTCTGCATGCCCACTTCTGATGAAATTTGGGTCAGATTACAAGATAATGCTTGGCATAAAATTTGTTTCACATTACACTACTATTTGATAGTCATTCATTAATTTTTTGTTTACTTATTCAGTATCAACAAATCCTTGTTATGGAGATAAGACCTGACCCTTACAGTGGGAGGGGTTTATTATTTAATAGAACTGTTTACAGACTTCACTCTGCAGTCTTGATAAATGCAGTGAACATGGCTTACAATTTACAGAGAGATTCAGGCTCTCAAATCTTGGAATTGCTGAAATAAAGTGTGTATTCTTGTGTGGTTTCAACCCCTGGTATTTGGGAGAAATAAATAGTGTCTTTGATGGGGGGAGGGTAAGAGATATTAGAGCCAGGTAACACCGGTAAGCCAGGTGATACTGTTATAATCTCTGCCGAGCAGATGCCAGATATTATTTATAGAAGTATTCTGACATTTAGTGAGAATCTGTAATATTTAGGGTCGGTACAGAGACTTTCATTCTAGATAACGTCTCCAGACTTTCTTTGTGCGAATGCATAGTATTTTGTGCTTGCATGACTACAAGTATAGAGAATTATAAAGCACAGACTATCGTACTGTTCAAAAGAAAATACTAGTTTGAATTGTCGAATATCTTATGAACACCGGGCATAAATCTTCGAAGCCATGGGAATTTTTTTTCAGACAGAACAAGATGAAATATATATTCTTTGAAAAAATACAGCAAGGTGCACAGAGATAAGGCTTTGTCTACAAAATGCCTTTTTAAAAGCCCTCCCCTGAAATCCAAGGTGTTGCGCTGGCTCACGGAAGCTAAGACTGAGCCCCAGCGGCGGGACCGGAAAACTCGATGCCGGAACTTTTGTGCTGCAGTGCCTCGCCCCGGCCGGAGCTCGTTCGTAAAGGGACCATCTCAGCCAAGTGCCTGTTGGTGGAAACCAGCTTGGCGTCGGGTCTGGAGGGGCTTGGAGGTGACTGTGGCCGTGGCTGGAGCAGACGTCGGGTGGAGTTCTTACGAAAGAAGGCGCCATGGACGATCAGGGCTGCCCCCGGTGTAAAACCACCAAATACCGAAACCCCTCCTTGAAGCTGATGGTGAATGTCTGCGGACACACTCTGTGAGTCGGGAGACAGTGGGTATCATGGGGGTGAGACGCGCAAGTTTGAAGGAGAGATGTTTGGCCTCTGTTCAGGGGAGAAAAGGACGTCATTAGTTTCGACACTGGGGAGGAAAATGGGAAAAGGAAACATTCTGTAAACGGACTGTAGCCGCTAGTCCTAAACCGTTTTGGCCTGCTTTGGACTGCCAGTACCCAGATGTGGTACCTAGCAATTTGTCAGGTTCCCCCCTCGATAGCCGATGAAAACATTGACTATTTTCAGGTTCTGTTGTCCATTGCGGTCCCGACATTTCGCTTGGGGGTCGGAGCGTTTCTTTTTGCACGATTTTTTTTTTTTTTTTTTTTATTGAGAACAAAAGTGCTATGAAAACAAAATTATTTTGAATATATACTGCTATTGTGTGAGTTAGTTTGAAAACCCCATCTATATGCCCACTTGTCCTGATGGAGTTTGGTTAGATTCTCATCACTGAAAGGGAGGAAATACAGACTCTAGGCAGTTAATTTTGGAGATATAATAGTGGCTGCCATTTATTGAGTGCACATTATGTGCCAGGCACTGTTCTTAGCGCTTTACCATGAATAATCTCACATCATTCTCTTAACAGCCCCGTGAAATAGATACTAGTATCATTCCCATTTCACAGGGAAAGAGAGAGATTGCACAAAGTCCCTAATTAGGTAGGCTCTGCTGGAATTAGAGCACAGGATGTCTGACTGCAGAAAGCCCATTTTTGGGGTGGGTGTGGGAGTAGGGGAGGAGGATGGTTGAGTTTGTATATTTTGAAGAATAAGTGCAGAAACTGGTTAAAGTGTTTCTTGCCACATTTTTGTGGTCAGGAAAGGTGGTTCTATAAAGCATGAGATGTAAGGTGCTATAATGGTGAGCATCTATTATATTCTTGAAGTTTCTCTGAGGTTTCTTACAGATGAAAAATGATGGCATATCTACCGTGTAGTAGACAAGGTCTTTGGGTAAGCATAAATTGCATGACTAGTTGTAGTTATAATGATTTAATGAGGTTTATTAACTTAATTGGTCTCTTTTCATTAATCTTTATATTTATCCTTTATCCACGATTGAATTGTTTAAGATTAAAAATAAGGTAAAAGTAATCAAGTAGAATGCATGGGAAAGGAAAGTGAGGCAAACACTGTATATAGACTATTAGGTTTTTAAAGAGATTTTGTAAAATTTCTCTTCATTTTCCTGTATCAGGTTTATTACAGTTGGTGCTCAAGGAAAGAGAGTTTGCTTTTTTTGGCAGGATACTAAATGTAATTGACTGGAAGAGATGTCTGCCTAGCAGAAATTAGCCTATCAGGGAAGATTATTTGATTTCAGTAAAACAAATGACATTTTTATAAAATAATTTTTTATTTTTCAGTTATAGTTGATATACAATACTATATTAGTTTCAGGTGTATAACATAGTGATTAGATATTTATGTAATTTATGAAGTGAACACCCTGGTAAGTATAGTTAGTACTCCTCTGACACCATACATTGTTATTACAATATTATTGACTATATTCCCTGTGCTGTGGTTTACATTCCTGTGACTGTTTTTATAATTGGCAATTTGCACATCTTAATCCCTTCTCCTTTTCCAACCATCCCCTCAGCCCCCTTCCCATCTGGCAACCATCAAAGTGTTCTCTGTATCAGTTTCTGTTTTTTTTAATTTTTTTTTATTTTTTATTTTGTTTTCTCAAGTCTACATATAAGTGAAATCATATGGTATTTATCTTTCTCTGCCTGACCTTTTTCACGTAGCATAATACTCTCAGGTGCCATCCATGTTGTTGCAGATGGCAAGATTTCATTCTTTTCATGGCTGAGTAATATTCCAGTGTGTGTGTGTGTGTGTGTGTGTGTGTGTGTGTGTGTGTGTGTATGTGTATGTGTGTATCACATCTTTATTCATCTATTGGTGGATACTTATGTTGGTTCCATATCTTGGCTATGGTAAATAATGCTGCAGTGAACAGAGGGATGCATTTGTCTTCGAATTAATGTTTTAGGTTTCTTCAAATACCCAGCAATTCGCTGGGTCCTTCTTTGTCTCTTGTTTTAAAGTCTATTTTGTCTCATATAAATATTGCTACCCCAGCTTCTTTTCCACTTCCATTTGCATGAAATATCTTTTTTCATCCCTTTACTTTCAGTCTGTGTGTGTCTTTTGATCTGAAGTGCGTCTCTTGTAGGCAGCATATATATAGGTATTGTTTTCTCCATCCTCCTGATATCTTTTGATTGGAGCATTTAATCCATTTATATTTAAAGTAATTATTGATAGGTATTTAGTTTTACCATTTTATTCTTTGTATTTTTTATCTTTTTTTCTTTTGTCTTAAAGACGTCTCTATAACATTTCTTGTAATACTAGTTTGGTGGTGATGAACTCCTTTGGCTTTTTCTTGACTGGGAAAATGCCTTTTTTTTTAAAAATTCTAAAATACTTATTTTTAATTAGAAATTGCTTTTGTTGTATCTTTAGTCTTTTTTGTTTTCTTATAAGAGTTCAGAATTGTCCAAGTCATTCTGGTATTGTATTTATTTTGGTTTATTTGCTAACCTGTTAGATGGTTATAGACCACATTTATAGTCCTTTTTTGACATGAAATATGAATAAAATGAATAAAAGACTATAGGGTATTGGCTAAGAGAACAAATTTCTGATTTTGAATTCTTTTAGAGCCTTTGTGGCTTTGGGCAGATTACTAACTCCTGTGCCTCATTTTTCTCATGTGTACAATAGAGAGAATAGTGCTACTACTTATGTTAAGTGAGGATTAAATAACACGTGAAAGTTTGGAGGTGTTTAGTAGAGTCTCTGTCACATAGCTTTTGTCCTGTATATTGGCTATCATATTATTATTTGTGGGTAGCATGAGTGTAAGCAAAAGTGAGATTAAAATAGGGTCTATTTGGCTATGAAAGACTTGCACAATAATGATTAAATTAATGAGACTATAAAATTTGTAAATATAACTTTAATTATAATGACCCTATTTTAATTTTCTCATGTTCGCTCATGAAAATGAAATTTTGTGTGTGTGTGTGTGTATATATATTCTTACTTTTTTCATTATCTTAGATAGCTTATGTATCTTTACTAAATCAGTGTTTATATATTTTCTTTATTTTTAAGAGTTGGATGGTAGTCTGTTGTTCATTTCCACTATAATTGATTTAACCAAACGTTTTTTGATGACTGTCTAGATTTCCAGTTTTTCACTGGAGTAAATGGTCTGTTTATTCCTTTGAACACTTATGCAAATATATCATAAGATATAACAGGCAAACCATAGTGTAAATGCCTAGTAGTGCGTGTGACTTTAAAATTTTGGTAAATTTTGCCTAGTTCTCAAAAACGATTGTGTTGATTATGCTTCCATCAACGATGTATGATAATTCCTATTGCTACTAATCTTGTTTTTCTGATAGGTAATAAAACATGGATTTTGGTGTGTAATACTTTTGATTTGCTAGTATGTTGAGTTTGTACAGCATATATTTCACAGGGTTGAACTTGGGTGCATTTTTATAATACACTTGTATTAGTTCTCTATTGCTGTGTAATGATTTAGTAGCTTAAAACAAATATTTATTATCTTACACAGTTTCCAAGAGTCAAGAATCAGAGTGGCTTAGCTGAGTGATTTGGGCTCAGGGTCTCACGTAAAGTTCACTCAGACTGTCGTCTGAGGTTGGAGTATCTGTTTCCAAGGTCACTCATGTGGCTCTTGGCAGGAGGCTTCAGTTTCTCCTCCTGGGCACTCCATAGGGCTACTTATGACATGGCTTTTCCCAGAGTTAGTGATTAGAGAGAACCAGAAGCCACAGAGCCTTTTATAATCTAATCACAGAAGTGACATTACCGTGACTTCTGCTATATTTTGTTTGTACTGAACAATACTGTTATAACATGGAAGGGTATTTATACAGAAAAGTGTGAATACCGGGAGACAGGGATCCCTGGGTCATCTTGATACTGGCTATTTCATAATTTTACTCACTTTGTTTTTTGTTCATGTTCTCAAGTAGCAAAGGTATTTCAGGAGGCAAGTGATAAGAGTGTTGCTTCCTGAAAGATAGGAGGAATAGGATATGGAAAGGTTAATTAAGGGAACTATTTATGGGAGAAAATACAGGAGCAGAAAGGAAAAAAGAGGTGAAATGTTATGAAAATACTTTTCTCCCTTAACTGTTAGCAATTGAGGAAGCATATTTCCTATGTATTAATTTAATCCAGCAAACACCCAAATGAATTGATTGCACATCAAAGAAGATTGAATTCTGTTTTTTTGTTTTTTCAATTCAAGGATGAACTTTGTCTTAGTTACAGAAGAGAAAATTTTTTTCTTTGTTTATCGGGGCCACCTATTTTAAGAAATGAGCCTTTCATAGAATTCTTTCTAGAATTCTGAAGACATATCGAATTAGGTGGAGTCAGTTATATCTAATTCTCATTTAACTTTAGTCTTTAATGATTTAATTTTATCCCAGCTATTATTAGCAAAACTTGTCTCTGAAACCTTTACATTTATTTGACTTTGCTAAATCTACTTTTTTCCATTTTAAACATACATAAGACACAAAGTAGTAGAATAAACAAAAACATGTCCAGATATATAAAAGTCAATATTTTGCCTTGTTTACTTAAGATCTTTCTTATCTCTTTCCTTTTTTCTCTGTTCCTCTCTCTCTCTCTCTCTCTCATTTAGTGTTGTTACCTGGTAGCTTGTTTGGAAGAGTTTCCAGTTTGAATTTTGGTGATTGCATTTCTGTGGTATTGTGTAATGTTTCTCTGTATTTTCTCTATATTATTAGTTACATTTAGAAGCTTTAACAGATTTAGGTCATATTTATTTATTGTTGGAAAGAATAACTCATCAGTGACATTCAATTGTTTTAACTAACATTATGGGCTTATATAGCACATTTGTGTAATTTAAGAAACAGTACCTCTTCTGGGTAGAAAAGTTAGGAAAAGGCACTTATTAAAATTAGAAAAGGGAACTTTCTAGATACATTATTGGTAATTTCTAATTTTATTCTTTTGTGGTAATAGAACATACTCTGTTAAATTTCAATCTTTTGAATTTTTTTGAAAACTTATTTATAGTCCAGCATATAGTCTGTCTTGGTGAACAATCAATGTATTTGAAAAGAATGTGTATTCTGTGACTGTTGAGTATAGTGTAACAGTAGCTCTTTATTGTTATTTTTATTATTTTTTTAGTGGTTTCTCTAGGTGTAACAATGTGTATTGTTAATGATCTATTTAGAGTCAACATCGAACACACCCTGTTTTGTCATTTCCCACTTTAATACCCCACAAATGTGAACAAAATAATTCCATTTTCTCACCCCTCTCACCTTTATGCTGATGATTCATATTTTTTACTTCTACATACGATTCAATATTGTTGGTTTTGTGTTTAAGGAAATGTAGAAAAGAAAACAAATTTTAAAAATACCTTTATTGAGATATAATTCACATACCACAGAATTAACTCATTTAAAGTGTTGAGGTTAGTGGTTTTTAATATATTCTCAGAGATGTGTATCCGTCACCACAGTCACTTTTAGAACATTTTTTGTTACTCCACAAAGAAACCCCTCACCACTTAACTATTACCTACACCCCACACCTCCCATTCAGCCCTAGGCAACCATTAATCTACTTTGTCTCTACAGATTGCCTATGCTGGACATTTCATATAAATGGAATCATACAATAAATATATGGCCCCTGTGATTGGCTTTTATTTAGTATTGTTTTCAAGTTTCATCCACATTATAGCATGTATTAGGACTTCATTTCTTTTTTTGTTACTGACAACTTTTCCGTTGTATGAGTATATCACATTTTAATTATCCATTCATTATTTGACAGACACTTTTTAGTTGTTTCCACTTTTTAGCTATTATGAATAAATGGTGCTGTAAACATTCATGTACAAGATTTTATATGGACAAATGATTTTGTCCCCTTGCATATATATTTGGAAGTATACTTTTTAGAGCATACGATAACTCTGTGTTTAACCATTTGAGGAACTATAAAAGATTGTTTTCCAAAGTGGCTGTTCCATTTTATATTCCTATCTGCATTTATTGTTTTAACTACATCTTTTGCTAATACTTATTGTCTTTTTGATTATAGCCATCCTAGTGGGAATAAAGTGGTGAAATATAGTCTTTTTCATTTACCTATTTATCACCTTTGGTGTCCTTCCTTTCTTTGGATGTGATTTTACAGTTGAATTGATTTTCTTCTGCCTGAAGAACACTTTTTATCATATCTTATAGTCCAAGACTGTTGGTGAAGAATTCTTCCAGATTTTGTTTATCTGTAAGTGTTTTTATTTCAGCCTACTGTTTAAAGAATATTTTTGCTGAATATGCAGTTATGGGTTGGCATTTCACCACTTGAAAGATACCATTCCATGATTTTATGATCTTCATTGTTTATGACGAGAAGTTAGCTGTTACTCATATCTTTTGTCCTCTTTATGTAAAAATCTTTTGGAGCTGCTTCAAAGTGTTTTCTTTATCTTTGGTTTCTAGCAGCTTGAGTATGATAAGGCTAGATGTGGTTTTCTTTGTATTTATCCTAGTTGAGGTTTGCTGAGCTTAGATATGTAAGTCAGTGTTTTTTTGTTATCCTATTTAAAAAATTTCAGCAGTTCTTTCTGCATTAGTTTTACTTCCTTCTCATTTTGGAACTCAGATTACATGTATGTTAGACTCTTTGGTATTGTTCTATAAGCCCTGAGGTGCTATTTTTCTTCAATCTTTTTTCTCTGTGTTCTTCAGAGTAGGTACTTTCTATTGCTCTGTCTTCTAGTTCACTGGCTATCATCTGCCATTTCCGATCTTCTGTTAAGCCCATTTAGTAGATTTTTCATTTGTTATTGTACTTGTTGTTTTAGAGTTTTCATCTTGTTCTTTATCATTGTCATTTCTCCGATTAGATTTCCTATATTAGCTGGTTTAAAAGTTTCTGTCTGCTCCATCCAAATATATTGGCTGTCTTGGGGTTAGTTTCTATTGACTGCTAATTTTTTTGGACCGTAGATCACTTTTTCCTTTTCCTTTTTGCATTTTTAATACTTTTTTCAACTGCATACTGGGTCATGTAGATGGTACATTTTAGAGATTATAAATTTTATCTTTTCATGAAGAATGTTTTTTAAAAAGAATTTTTTGTAGGTATTTCAGTTACTGGCTGATCACCTTGAGCTTTGTAGGCTTACTTTTAATCTTTGCTAGGATGTCTTTATGGAGAGCCCAATGTATTTCCTTTCTTTAGTGCAACTCAACCTCCAAGATTTTAATTCCTTGGAAAATGTGTTGGGGCTCAATTTTAGGCTTTGTTAGGGCAAGTTTAGAGTAAGTCTTATTCTAGGATGTGGTCCTTACTCTTAGTTGAGTCTTTTTTGGTATCTCAGCTGGATCTGAGGTGTTAATAAGGTGTTAATGTGGTTTCTCTGCTCTAGCAAGATGGGGATTCCAAAGTTTACCCAGCACTTCCTAACTACCCTCAATTCTTCTCTCAGCCATTTTCTTTTAAGCCTTGGTTGGTTTTGTGCTCCACATGTGTAGCTGGTTCCTTGGCCAAGGACTTATGGTGGTTCCCTACATAGACTTCTGGACCCAGCTCTAGAGATTTGGTATCTCATATTTTCTGAATATTAATTGCAATAAAGATCTCAAGATCATTCTTTATGAAGGAGATAGTTTTTGCTTTTACTACATATGTAAGAGTTGGTGTCTCATGTATTTTAATAGTCCAATTTCATGAGTAGTGGAAAGAACCCTGAATCATAAGTTAGAAAAATCTAGTTTTAGTGCTGCAATAGAATGGCCAGTTTTACAGTTTTAGACCAGCCATTTAACTGTAATTTGTTCATTTATTTACAATAGATAATATTTAGCTCCCTTCAGTCTGTTAACATTTGGGTATTTAGTTAATAGTTAATTAGAAAATCATTGTAGTTTTAGTCTTTTTTTTTTTGTTCTTATACCATTAATAAAACTTGTAAAGTTAAAATTTTAGTTATTTTTGTTAGCTGTAATTTTCTCTTCCAATATGGGAGAGAGTGCTGATCACTGTATCTACAGAATATGAACTGTGAATTGGTTATTTTATGGCTGTCATATATATTTTTTTGTTTGACCAAAAGTGATTATTAGTGCACTTTAGTCTTTAGGATGCCATGTGTGCTAATATACTCATTTCTGTTCCTTTTCTTATCAAATATAACTTAATGTTGTACTTCTTAAGACTGATTAATAAATATTTAGTACTTGTTATTCATAATGTTTCTCTTTATATGTGTGTATATATAGCTCTATCCTCATCTAGCTCTTCTCTAATTCTTTTGTAATGAGAATCCTTTTTTTAAGATTCATTTTATCTGCTGACTTGTTTACATTCTATCTATATATCATCTATCTATATCTGCCTATATCTATCTATCTATCTATCTATCTATCATCTATCTATCTATCTATCTATCTAATCTTTATCTCTCTATATATATTTTTGTTTTCTGTCTTAGGGGAAACCTTTTATAAAGTTTTGCCTGCAAGTATCAGAAAGTTTCATAGGAACTTTGGCTTCATGGATGGGCACCCTTTAGGATCTCTTTCCCTGGAAGTTACCAAATTTGTGTTGCAAGAGTCAAATAGGTAATATGAAGCTATCTATTAGATGGTCACATTTATTTGTTAGAAGCAAATTATTTTATTCTGCAAGAATCTGAAACAATAATAGCTCATTAGTTTCTTTTAGGGATACAAGCATGAACAGACTTAATTAATTTTCTCATTGGCTTTTTTCTGCAGTGGGCTGTGTAATGTGTAATGATAGCCTGCATAAGTTTGAACCCTAGGTTTGCTACTTATGCTTAGCTATGTGATTTAGGGAAAATTAGTCATTTTCTTTAAGCCTTTGTTTTCTCATCTGTATGGTAAATTTACCAGTAGCCTCACTGGATTATTGTGAGGATCAGTTCAAGAAGTTTAAAAAATCAGATAAATATAAGAGTAAACTTATATTTAGTTATATTTAGTTTAGTACATGTGGTCAGCTATAAAGTGTTAATCTTCATTATTCTAAATGCAAAAATATAGTTTTTAGGTTAAGTTTTAGAAATCTTTTGACAATTTACTTCTTGTATACTTAGCAACTAGTACCTGAGACAGCACATAGAATGAGAATAAGTGAATGAAAATTTAACCTAGTGATTTTAATGGTTTTCTTTAAGTTTTAAATGCATTAAGCCTATTTTCAAATAAACAAAGTAAGACTCAACAATAATTTATTAGCTGTTGGTGTTTACTCATAAATACAAGTTTTCAGTCTTTCTCATACACTCAATAAATTTTCCAGGCCACTGATTCTCAAACTTGCCTATCCTAAGAATCATCTAGGATGCTTATTTAGAATACAAATTTCTGGGCCCCACCAAAGATATTTGGGGGAATGACCTTATATTTTAAATTAGCAATCTAGGAGAGTCTTGTGCTCAAGCAATTTTAGAAAACACTGTGCTGGGTATATACTGCAGTGAATGTGGCAGATGTTACTACCCTCCCTTAGTTTTAATAGTGAGTCATTGAAAGGAAATTCGTTTTTGTCTCTTCTTTATAAAGAAGAAAAGGGAAGTTTAGAATTATAAAAAATATTCTTCGAAATTAAAGAGTGAAAGTGAGCTTTATGCAATATGTGAAGCAAACTGTTAAAAAAGTACTGTTAAAGAAACAGAAACCTGAAATCCTGAAACCAAATTTGTAACCATTGCCCTGATTTAGGTAAAGGACCTTTTGGTGGGTATATCATAAACTTCAAAATTTGTATCAAGGGAACAGAAATGTTTATGTGGTTCCAAATGCATAAACGTTTTTGTGGAGCAGTCACTGAAGATGAAAGATCTGAATATTAGACCCTTTAGGAAAGTAGAATGTGATGTCTGATTTGGCTCTCAGACTGAGAATCAAAACCTGTACAATAGTACATGCTACAAATTGCTATTTATTTTGTCAAAAGGATTGGTAGGAAACTGGCAGTCTCTTGGGAAGAGTTTAGCAGTCATCTTTTTAGTTCTATTCTATACCTATCCCCCACCTTTTTTTAAAACAGTGGAAAAACTGAAGCCTAAGAAAGGTTATATGGTTGTATTGCCCACCTGGCCAGTTCCATTTTTTTCTTTCTGTGTAAATCCCAATTAGGAATTAATTAAATTTTGATCACATTTGCTAATAAAATTTTTATTAATGTAATATGAAATTGCAACTCAAACCTATTTTATATAAAAATGAAAATACAGTATTATCAAAATCAATTTTTGGTATGCTAGAATGATTTTCTCTTTATAGTTTAGTTTCCAGGATACTAGCCTAAAATAAAAAAAAAATACTTTAAACATTCAATATTGATTTTCCCACCAATCTTGTATTTCGCCGTATCTTTTTATTTGATTGATAATATATAAACAATGTCATAGTATTTCGTTTTTGAGGTATAGTTGTATGCAAAGAAGGAAGCCTAAATATATTGTGTTATGCGATAAAATAGATTTGGAAGATAACTTTTTTTTAATCAGAAGCAAATTTTATTTCCTTTTTTTTCTGTCATCATTTAGTTTCCTCAGAGTGCAAAAGGTATCACAATATCTCTGAAAAATACATAATTTAGACTTTATTTTGTGTTATGTTCAGGTGTCTAGAAAGATTATATCAACTACCTCATAAGGATAACTCATTTTATAGATTTTTATTTTGTGTATTTCACTTTTTGATATTGTATATCAAAAACATATGTTACCTACATGTACAAATATATTTTCTATAAAAAGACAAGAAATTTGATGGACATCATTAGAAATGTTTTGGATTATTAGTTTTCCTTTCATTTACTAAGTTAAAATATGTGAAAGACAGAGATGAAGAAAAATGGTTGTATACCTCATTCAGTTTTTTTAAGAACACAAATATGATAGTGGCTATATCATTGAAAATTAATGAGAGCTCCATCAATATGGTGCAGTGCCTCTGCATCACTGATTTATATATATTTAATGAGCCTGCTATTCTAATTTCAGGTAACTGAAACAAACTGCACCTAGCATTAACTCTGATTTACTTAGAAACAATTCATTTTATTAAAATATAAATGTCTTGAAATCTACTGTTAAGTATAATTTTTTCATAAATATTTCTACAGTGCTTACTATCTGACTATAACTAATTTGTCTCTAAACAAAGCATGAGTTTTTAGTATTGTTTAAGATAATGTTACCAAAACTCATATTGTTTTATATGATCTTATTTCTTGCTACTGATCTGTGGAATTGGAGTAGAAAATATGAGGGAAAAAAAACTTTAAAAAATAATAGGATTGTGAAGTGTGACATGGAAGATGTTTTATTTTTGAGATCTATTGGAGCATACATGAGGACCATTTAAGAGTATATTTCTATATTCTTTGGCATCAGGAATATAATTTTTAATATTTGCATCCTTTTTAGTTTTATTTTAAAACTTGTTTTATAATGTCTATTTTGTTAGTTTTATTGCAAAGATAATATTAAAAAATATTTTTGACAACAAAAAAATTGTACGTAATACTTTTACAGAGCATTTTCATTTTTACCTTCTGATTCTTATGTCTTCCCCTCCACACACAAATGAATGATTAGATAGAAATCGGTGTTCTATCATGTGAGATTTTTATGGTATAGGAATTTGTTGAGCTACGTTATTACTTGGTTTTCTAAAAATGCTAATATTGCCAGTCAAGCAAATACATAAGTGATATCTTAAATTTTAATAAAATGTAGGGTTAGCAGGTAAAAACTTCCTATTGATTCTAATGCCAGTCATTTGATGGCAGAGGGAGTTGTTTTTTAGAAAGAGTAAGTTGATAAGCAAAATATTAAAGACAAAAATTCTTACTTTTAAGGTAGTTTAAATATAGTTCTAAGATGCAATATTAATAGATGTTTCTGCATTCAGATTATGAATGTCTTATTTCTTATAATTGTATCTGGCACATTTATTAATATTTAATTTCTTTTGGAGGTTAATTGCAAAAAAACTATGTAATGTACTGCAACTAAAAGCAAAAACATACAATTTATGGTAGGAATGATGTCAATAATAAATTGTCATAGCTAGAGTAAGTTTAATATTTGTAATTCCTCCTTGGGAAATACATTATTTGTGTCTCCTGTTGGCTTTATTTTACGTTTATATTATTTGGAATTAGAATAGAAACTAACTTTCATATATTTTATGTAGAAGTTAGAATGTAATAAAACTAGAAGTTATTTAAAACATATGGCCAGAGTGGATTGATTAATAAAATACCTCACAGAGGACAATTATATACATATGTAAATACTAAGGTATTTTTTTCTACCAAAAGATTGAACCAGAAATTAAACCTGTGCTTTTATTTATATTCTCTTTACTAACATTGTGTACCTAATTGTTGTATTCATTTATGGATTTTTGATTTCTAGATTATGCTTATAAGGAGACATTTTGGTGCAGTGGTTAAAAGCATCAACTTTGGAATCAGAGGAACTTGGGTTCAATCCTTGTGCTACCACCTTTAGCAAGACTTTTTCGACCCCTAGATTCCATCCCTAAAATGTTGATAAAAATAATATTACTACTTTACAAATTTGTTGTGAAGATTAAATAAATGGCAGATTGTACAAAGTGCTCGGCATATTATGCCTGGCATCCAGCAGCTAATATTTATTGGGTAGTTACTGTTATTATTATTAAGAGTGATGGTGTCAGTCTTAACTGTTATATAATGTTCTTTGTGAAAAATTATAAAGTATTTCCAATAATAGAAACTTTTAAATATGCTAAAGATGCTGGTTAACCAGACATAATCATAGCTTGCAATTTCTGTGCATATGCATTTCTTTTTTTTAAAAAAATTAAACACAAATGGGATTGTGGCATATGAATTTCTCTGCACCTTAGTTCATTCATTTATCAATATATCTTGGATAACTTCTCATATTCAAGCATGTAGATGTATGTTATTCTTTTTTTATGGTTGCAGAGTATTCCATATTTTGAAAATGCATTATAGCTAGCCCTTAAACAACACAGGGGTTGGGGTGCTGACTCCCTCACAGTTGAAAACCCACATATAACTTTTGAATTCCTAAAACATAACTACTAATAGCTTACTGTTGAACAGAAGCCTTACCGATAATATAAACAGTTAACACATATTTTGTATGTTATATGTATTTTATATATATAATTCTCACCATAACGTAAGGTAGAGAAAAAAAAATGTTAAAAAAATCATAAGGAAGACAAAATACATTTACATAATTTATTGAAAAAAAAAATCAGTGTATAAATGGACCTGTGCAGTCAAACCTGTTGTTAAAGGGTCACCTGTAACTTATTTAACCAGTCATATATTAATGGAAGTTTGGGTTGTTTCCAGATGTTTAATATTATAAGTTTTCAGCACACATACATATCTTTGTGTGTATATATATGTGAGTATATTTGTAGGATAAATTTCTAACATTAGAGTATGCATTGAAAATTTGGTAGATATTACCAATTTTAAAAATTGATGGATATTACCAATTTTTTCCTTTAAATTTGTTTTGCTTTTTTCAACTTTATTGAGGTAGAATTGACATTCACTAAACTGCACATATCTAAACTGTATAATTTAATCAGTTTTGACATTTATACATCAATGAAGCCATCACCATGATTAATATTTCTGTCACCCCCCCCCCCAAATTTCCTTATGCCCTTTTGTCATCCATTTTTTCCTCTACTCCGATCTCCAAGCAACTGATTTGCTTTATCTTATCATAGAGTATTTTGCTTTTGCTACTTTTGTGTAGAATCATATAGTTTATATTTTTTTGCTTGGCTTTTACTCAGCTTAATTATTTTGAGATTCATCCATGTTTTTCTGTATAGCGGTGCTTCATTCCTCTTTATTGCTGAGTAGTATTTCGTTGTATAGATATACTAATTTGTTTATTCATTCACCAGTCATGCACAGTTGGCTTGTTTCTAGTCGTTTGTTAGTGTTACAAAAGAACTGCTATGAACTTTCATATAAAAGTCTTTGTGTAAACATTTGTTTTTGTTTCTCTTGGATAAATACCTAGGAGTGGCATGGCTTGGTCGTATGGTAGGTGTATGTTTAGTATTTTAAGTTTTATAGTTTTAGATTTTACATTTAGATCTGTGATTCATTTTGGGTTAATTTTTATGTATGATATGAAGTAGAGTATTTTTTTTTCTCTACAAAGATATATAGTTATCTAACACCATTTGTTTAAATATCTTTCCTTTTGTTCATTGGGTCATCTTAGCATTTTTGTCAAAAATCAATTGACTAAATAAGGGTGAGTCTGTTTGTGAGCCTTTTTATTCTATTGATTTATATGTCTTTTTGCTGATACAACCAAACTGTTTTAATTGCTACAGCGTTATGGTAAGTCTTGAAATCAGGTAGCACAAGTCCTCCAACTTTGTTTTTTATTTTAAAAATTGCTTTAGTTATTCTAGGTCCTTTGCATTTACATGTAAATTTTAGAATCAGATTGTCAATTTTTGTAAAAATGCCTGCTGGAATATTGATTGGGGTTGCTTTGAATTTGAGGCAAATTGCCATCTTGACAATTTTGAGTCTTCTAATCAATGAAGATGATATATCTTTTCATTTATTTAAGTCTTTAATTTCACTCAGCAATATTTTGTAGTTTTCAATGTAGAGATCTTGGCCACCTTTTATTATATTTATTCTTAGGTAATTTGTATTTTTTAGTTCTACTACGTAGGGTGTTTTTTAAAAAAATGCACTTTCCTATTGTTTGCAACTAGTATATAAGATTACAATTGATTTTTTTTAGCATTTTATTTTATTATTAGTTTCAAGTATACAGTACATTGGTTAGACATTTATATAGTTTATGAAATGATCCCCCTGATTTCTCTGTCATCTCTCTGGCTCTACACATAGCCATTATATTACTGCTGACTGCATTCTCTATGCTGTGCTCCCCATCCCTGTAGCCATCTATCAGCTACTAATTTGTACTTTAATCTTTCACTGCTTCTCCTATCCTCCCACCCCCTCCCCTCTGGCCCTCACCAGATTGTCCTTTATATTTGTGAGTCTGTTTTCAATTAGTTTGTCTTTTTGTTCCTTTGATTCTGCATATAAGTGAAATCATATGGTATTTATCTTTCTTTGTCTGACTTATTTCACTCAACGTAAGAATTTTAGGTCTATCCATGTCATTGCAAATGGTAGGATTTCATTTTGTTAATGGCTAAGTAATATTCCATTGTATATATTAATTATAACTTCTTTATCCAGTAGTCTGTTGATGGGCATTTAGGTTGCTTCCATATCTTGGCTATGGTAAATAGTGCTGCCATGAACATAGGGATGCATAGGTCTTTATGAATTATTGTTTTTCTTTCTCTTTCTTTCTTTCTTTCTTTCTTTCTTTCTTTCTTTCTTTCTTTCTTTCTTTTCTTTCTTTTCTTTCTTTTCTTTCTTTTCTTTCTTTTCTTTCTTTCTTTATAAATACCCAGAAGTAAAATTGCTGGGTCAAAGAGTAGATTCATTTTTAATTTTTTGAGGAAACTCCAGACTGTTTTTCATAGTGGCTGTACCAATTTACAATCCCACCAACAATGTATGAGGGTTCCCTTTTCTCCACATTCTCACCAACACTTGTTTTTCTTTGATTTATTTATGATAACCATTCTGACGGGTGAGGTGATATCTTATTGTGGTTTTAATTTGTATTTCTCTGATGATTAGTGACCTTGAGCATCTTTTCTTATGTCTGTTGGCCATCTGTGTATCCTCTTTGGAGAAATATCTATTCAGATCTGCCCATTTTTAAACTAGGGTTGTTTGTTTTCTTGTTGCTAAGTCATATGAGTTCTTTATATTTTGGATATTAACCCCTTATCAGCTTCATAAGCGAATATCTTCTCCCATTCAGTAGTTTGTCTTTTCATTTTGTTCATGGTTTCCTTTGCTTTGCAAAACCTTTTTAGTTTGATGTAGTTTATTTTTTCTTTTGTTTCCCTTGCCTGAGGAGATATATCTGAAAAGAAATTAATAGTAGCAATATGAGAGAGATTACTGCTTATGTTTTCTTCTAGAAGTTTTATGGTTTTGGGTCTGACATTTAAGTCTAATCCATTTTGAGTCTCTTGTATATGGTGTAAGAAAGTGGTCTAGTTTCATTTTTTTTGCATTTATCTGTCCAATTTTCCCAACATAATTTATTGAAGTGACTATCTTTATTGTATAATCTTGCTTCCTTTGTCACATATTAAATGACCGTGTAGACATGGATTTATTTCTGGGCGCTCTATTCTGTTCTGTTGATCTATGTATCTCTTTATTCTAGTACCATGCTGTTTTGATTACTGTAGCCTTATAGTATAGTTTGATATCAGGTAGTGTGATACCTCCAGCTTTGTTCTTCTTTCTAAGATTGTCGTGGCTATTCGGGATCTTTTATCATTCCATATACATTTTGAGATTATTTGTTCTAGCTCTCTGAAAAATGCCATTGGTATTTTGATAGGGATCGCATTATATCTATAGATTGCTTTGGGTAATATGGTCATTTTCATGATGTTGATTCTACCCGTAAACACGGTATATGCTTCCATTTATTTTATCTTCTTCAATTTCTTTTTTCAATGACTTATAATTTTTTTGAGAACATTGGTTAATTTGATTCCTAGATATTTTATTGTTTTTGATGCAATTATAAATTAGATTATTTTCTTAATTTCTCTTTCTGAAAGTTCATTGGTGTATAATAATGCCATTGACTTTTGAATATTAATTTTGTATCCTGCTGATTTACTGAATTGATCAGTTCTAACAGTCTTTTGCAGGAATCTTTAGGGTTCTCTATAATATAGTATCATGTCATCCGCAAATAATGAGAATTTACTTTTTCCTTTCCAATTTGGATACCTTTTATTTGTCTTTCTTGTCTGATTGCTGACAAGTGTTGAAGAGAAGTGGTGAAAGTGGGCATCTTGTCTTGTTCCTGATCTTAAGGAAAATGCTTTTAGTCTTTCCCTATTGAGAATGATGTTAGCTGTAGGTTTGTAATAGATAGCCTTTATTATGTTGAGGTATGTTCCCTCTTTTTCCACTTTGCTGAGAGTTTTTATCATAAATGGATGCTGGATATTGTCAAATGCCTTTTCTGCACCTATTGATATGGTCATATGATTTTTATCTTTCAATTTGTGAATGTGGTGTATCACATTAATCGATTTGCAGGTATTGTACCAACCTTGCATCCTAGGAATAAATCCAGCTTGATCATGGCATATGATGTTTTTAATGTATTGTTGAATTCAGTTTGCTAATTTTTGTTGAGAATATTTACATCAATGTTCATAAGAGATATTGGCCTATAGTTTTCTTTTTTTAAAATAATGTCTGTGTCTGGTTTTGGAATCAAGGTAATGGTGCCCTCATAAAAGGAATTAGAGAGGCTTCCCTCTTGAATTTTTTGGAATAGTTTGAGAAGAAGAGGTGATAATTCTTCTTTGAACGTTTGGTAAAATTCGCCTATGGAGCCATCTGGTCCAGAACTTTTGTTTTTTGGGAGGTTTTTGATTACTGATTTGATTTCATTGGTGGTAATTGGTCAGTTCAGATTTTCTGTTTCTACATGACTCAGCCTTGGGAAATTGAATGTTTCTAGGAATGTATTCATTTCTTTTAGATTATCTAATTTGTTAGGTATAATTGCTCATAGTATTTTCTCATGATCCTTTATATTACTGTGGGGTCTGTAGTTACTTTACCTCTTTCATTTCTGATTTTATTTATTTGAGTCCTCTTTCTTTTTCCCTTGATGAGTCTGGTTAAGGGTCTGTTAATTTTGTTTGTTCTTTCAAAGAACCAGCTCTTGGTTTCATTAATCTTTTATATTGTTTTTCTGTACTCTATTTTGTTTTTTTTTCTGCTTTTACAATTGATTTTTGTATATTCACTTTATATTCTGCAATCTTGCTAAGTTCATTTATTCTCATAGTCAGTTTGTAGATTCTCTGGGTATATAAATGATATGATTATTAAGTAAATGATATTGGGAACCGAATGCAACTGAGAGAACAGCTGACTGATATCTCCCATTTTATGCTTTACTCTGGAGCTTAAGTATAGTAACTGAGAAGAAAGGCAGGTGATATGGGCTGCTTTAAAAAAATGTAATGCCATTTTATAATAACAATACCCTTTTTGGGAAAAGAGGGCTTTTCATTTACTTAATTGTGATTATTAGATTATCTGATAGAATATTGAATGGAATGTTACATGAAAGATTAAATTTTGTTGATTTTCATTTAGCATATTATGGCAACCTCTGTTCATAATGAGGAGTCTATGTCACTAAGAAAAGTTTCAGTTATATTTAGCCAGCACACAACCAATATACTACATATTTGTTGAATACATGTATTATAGGAAGAGTAACATAAAGTAGTTTAAAATAGAACTTCTGCATTTTGGAGTATGCTACAGTTGTCTGGAAAAGTTACCGTCTGATAATATCTTATTACTCTTGGAACATGTCTTAATGTACATGAAATTCTTAACTTACACTGCAGATAAATTAAGAAGCAATTTTTCTCATTACTAAAGAGATGAAAAGAAGTGATTTTTCTCATTACTAAAGAGGCTAAATGTTCAGAAGTGATCACTAAGGAATTTCTTTAAATAGTACATTCTTATATTTCACATCTTATGGATTGCTGCTCATCTTTTAATATCCAAACATCACCAGGTTCTTCCCATACTGCCCCCTAAATAACTTTTAGATCACAGATTTTATAATTATTCTGTGACTTAAAAGGACTTTTTTAAACTTGTAAGAGTAGTTTCTACTTAGATTTTTGTTCTGCTAGGGCAATATACTATCATATGGATGTTAGTCTTCTAATTAGATTTTATTTAAATAACAGCAGAAAATTGAAGCCAGTTTGGATAGGGGGAAGCTAAAAAAATGAGAGGAACTGAAATATTAGAGATGAAAGTTTCATACAGTTTTTGTGCAATTAAATAATATATATATATTTCAAATGGAAAATATAGATTTATATCTTAAGGAAATAATATGAAATTTTGATGGCTCTTTTTAAATTGTTTCTTTTCTTTTTTTTTTTTTAAATAAAGTACACCAGTTAATTCCCTGCAATAGTGTATAAGAGTCCCTGTTTCTTCACAGACTTTTGCAACACTGCGGATTTCATAAAGGCTATATTGGTTTTAATCCACTAAAAATCACAGTTATACTTATTGCATTTAATATTTGTATTTAGCAGCAAGTCTCCAATGTGGTTGTAAGAATAGACATAAGGTATTTTTCCTTAATATTTTTGCTTTAAGCAAGTATACAGGTTGAAGTTATAGTTTAAAATCACTTAATTTTCTGAGTAATAAAAATCTGAAAAACATTTAGAAATACAACTGTATGAAAAAATCATTGTTTGTAAGCACTTTATCCACCTTTTATTTCTGTAAAAGAGTCATATTACAGTTAGTATGAGATCTTTTCTTTGGGCATCTGGAAAGCAGGACAAGGAAAAATCATTCTCCTCTTATCCAGTAAAAAGTACATTGTGCCCTCTAGTACCAGACTTGGGCTTTTTTCAGAGGATAATGGATTCCACACAGGTGAGTCAGTCTTTTGTGTTCTTACCAGGTGCATTATTAATTTTCATGGTGACAGTCTAAGTGCTCTCATTTAACAGCAATTTTAGCAAATTCTCCAAAAGCAAAAAGAATCAGAGATTTTCACATTCTGAGTGCAAGAAAATGATTTTCCTCAACTTTTTTGGCTATTTTACTTTTTCTTGATAAAAGCTTATCAACTCTTCTTTGAAAAATGTATGTAATGTATGTAAAAAATAATGTATTTTTTTTGGCATGGGTTGTATATCATGATCTATTTATTTAGAATGTGAAGCAAAACATATTGATTTATAGTTCTTTTTCCTGCCCATAAACTGGGTTAAGTTAGGGTGGGAAGGATTCCCTGTGTCCTAGATTCTAGGAATTGTCGAGTTCAGATAGTCATTTAGGACTACCAATCATTTAATATTCACTTGGCCCTTAAGTCACAATATTAAAATAAAATACATTTTGGATTTTAACTAAGGCAGACATTTCAGAGTATTAATGTAAGAACTCTTTACAACTGTTGGTGAGACTGCAAACTGGAGCAGCCCCTGAGGAAAATAGTATGGAGATACCTCAAAAAACTAAAAATGGATATACCATACAACCCAGCAATTCCACTTCTGGGTATTTATTCAAAGAAAATGGAAACATTGGAAAAGATATATGCACCCCCATGTTCGTTGCAACATTATTTACAGTCGCCAAGGTATGGAAGTAACTTAGGTGTCCATTGATAGATGAATGGATAAAGAAGATGTGAGATATATAGAATATTATACAGCAATAAAAAGGAATGAAATCTTTGCCATTTGCTACAATGTGGATGGATCTAGAGGATATTATGCTAAGTAAAATAAGGCAGAGAGAAACAAATACGATATTTTATCACTTATATGTGGAATTTAAGAACAAAGCAAAACAAAAATAGAATCACAGAAGCAAAGACCAAAGGAGTATAGTTACCAGAAGGGTGGGGTGGGGGGATGGGGAAAAGGGGAAGGGAAGTATAGTTAATAATATTGTGATAAGTGTTCATGGTGATAGATGATTACTAGAATTAGTGGGGTGATCACATCATAAGGTATAAAAATGATGAATTACTATATTGTATACCTGAAGTTTATATAATCAAATAAGATTGTATACCAAATATATACGTAAATAAATTAAAGAAAATCTCTTTGCACAGATTTTTGAATGAAAGCTATAATCTGCCTGAGAGCCCTTAATAATTGAGGAAAAGAAAGTACCTACTGCTTTAAAGTTTGTGATTGTCTTTTTGCAGGTTTGTAAGTTGTTTATTTTTCAATTATTAGCACTAAGTAGCTTAAACTATCACAGCACTGTGAGTTTATTTTATATCGATGTTGAGAAAGTATTTCAGACAGTTGTGATGAAACCTTATTTAGGTTACATTTCCTTTTTTGGTACATTTCCTTTTAAGGTTGTATTTTCCTTTTAAAAAAGTCTTCATTGCTTTTTTTATTCAACAAATAGTGAGTACTACTATGTGCCAACCATATTCATAGTTACACAATGATATTATCTTATGCCCTGGTTATTAGGTTTCTTTGGTTATCAAATATAACTCTAATTAAAGGTTTTATAGGTTGCTTTTCCTATTTTAAATCTTGTTTTGTAAATAACGGTTTAGTTTAAATGTGTTATTTAACATTTTTGTGTGTCGGTTGGTAATTTTTAGTATATATGAATTAATGTCCTGGCTAACCATGGGATCAAACTATTTAGATCTATGAGTTAATAAATTCTAATTCTGGTACTTTATATGTTGCAGCATTTTTTTTTTTTCAAATCAGGTATTTATATTTTCTTTTTTCCTATACTTTATTGATTCTAGTTTTCCTCCTTTTTCTAGTTCATAAATCATCTACTGTCTTATTACACAGCAAATTGCTATTTCAATTTGAGTCAATGACTTGAAGTTTGTAGCATATGAACTGGAAGACCATAATTTTCTTTCTTTGTTAGAAATTGCATATTTAGTTTTTAGGAGAAAAACACTATAGCATTCTTTGATGTAATTACTTTCTGGTCAAGTCTCTTCAGGAGAAAATTTTTAGTTCTTTACTACAATACTGTATAATGGACTATAATTGGTTTCAAATAGATTATCAAGGAGAATGAATGTTGGAAAGTATTTTAAAGACATTCTGGTAAAATAGTTCGATGTTATGATATTTTTTAAGTAGTTTTTCTGTGTTTTATGTATGCTTCATGAAAAACTATATTGTGACTACCATTTGGCAGAAACTTTTATGGAGCCGTGGTATTGTATATCAGCAAACTACAAAAAGAAAACTAAACAGGTTTCCTCTAGCCCAATTTGCAGTTCAGTTTGTCAGTTGCTGTATAGAGATAGCTTATTCTCTTATATAGACTTTTTAAAGCTGAAAAGAACTTTAAAAATCATCTAGTACAATTTCTTGATTTCAATAGATAGATTTTTCTTGTAAAGTTGTTCTAGTATTAAAACTTTGCAAATTCAGAGTGGCCTCTTCCTCAGATAAACTAAATTAGTGAAGCTAAAAAAAAGAGTTTATTTACACAACTCTCATTGGTGCTAATGAAAATATCTTACTGAGGTTCAAATGGGCACAGTTCTCTTTGTCACTTATCTTTAATTGTTAATTTATGGATGAAATTAATATTGCTGCATTATTGGTTAGTACTTTTTATTTTAGTGATTGCAACAGCTACAGCTTAAGTCATTTTTAATGAATAATTAAAGAGGAATGGCTTATTATCTTCCAATATGTACATATAGTATGTTGATTTCTTAGAGTTGTAGACTATATTGGAAGAGATCTGAGAGCATCTAGTCTATATTCTTATAAATGAATAAACTAGGGTACAAAGTGGTTGAGTGATTTGTCTAATCTCCTATGACTATAAGCATTTTGTATGCTTGCCTCCACTGTGATTTAGTAAGGTTAGAGACCTTAATGGTATCTGACTTCAACTTTCACTTGGTTAAATTCCAGTTTATGAATGTGTTATCTGCTTTCCTACTTAGTGTAAGTTATCGAACAATGAAAACTCAGAACTTATGGTGAGTAGTAATTGAGCACAATCATTTCTTGAAACCTATCATTATCTGTGATTTAGAATTACAATGACCAGGAAGCAGTGTTAGTATAAGCATAGTGTAATACATCCGTATTAATCCACCTGGCAGAATATAACATTTTAACATACCTTTTAGATCTACAGTGATGGAAAAAATGATTAAATTGCTTATTGTCAAAACAAAGAACTGCTTTAGATATGGTCATTTAATAAGCTGTTTTGCTTCATGTAAACTAGTTTTGCTTAAGCTCTAGAGATATAGTCACTTGGATTTATCTTTCAATGACAGTCGTTTACAGTCTGGGTTTATGTTTAATGCAGGTGTTAGTGTTAGTTTGAGATTCTTGACTTACTGCCCAGGATAGAAAATGATTGGTTTTGCTAGCTATACACAATACTGTCTTAATGTTCACTTTTTAATGCAGTTAAACCTGTCTTAATTATTCTATCTTTATAGGGTTATGAAAGAGTTGTTAGTGGTATATCTGTTGAACTAGTGTATATATGTAAACTACTATATATATATATATATATATATATGTGTGTGTGTATGTGTGTGTGTGTGTGTGTGTGTGTGTGTGTGTGTGTGTATATATATATATAAAATGAAAAGTTATTTTTGTCATGGTACTTACTGCAGTAATGAAAGGTTCAGTATAGGAAAACATTAGGTTTATACACTTAACTTGTACAATATTTTGTAGCCCTGTTCTTCTGGAGGATCTGTTTGCGTTCTTCTGTTTTCCTTGTTTATGTATGATTTTATGTCTACCATAACAGTGACATATTGCTAAGGAAGCCCCTCTTGTCCGTTTATCAGATAGTGAAGCTAATTGTCTTATGAGTTTGTATTGCTTACTAGCTATCAAATAGTATAATAGATAAAGTTTATTGCAAATGGTTACAAGTTAATGGGCTATTTGGTTTTAGAACCCATACTTTTAGCCGTTTATGTTGAATTAATGTGTGAAGAGGACATTAACTAAAGCATTAAAGTTTAGTTGAAGAAAGTAGGGAAGATTTGAGGCAGATTTAGGAAATAAATTGAAAGAATTTGGTGATTTTTTTGGCTATGAAGGTAAGTAGGAATAGTCTAAGATGATGCTTACATTTAGGATTTTGATGATTTGGGTAAAGAATAGAATTTTGAAGATTCAGTGAAATCCTTTCTGAAACTAGATGAAATAATATATCAGTATATAAATAAGCAAATAAATTAGCAAGTGGTAATAGCTGAAATGGTATGTCTTGCAGTCTGAGCTGGTTATGAAAGGTAGTGTAACTAGGAGGAAGCTGTAATTAAGAGAAAAGGAAATATCAAAGGATTGGAGGTCTGGTGTGATCAAGGGGGCCAATGTAGGTAATGAGGGATTGAGAGCTGGTAGTTCAGAAGTTTGTGGCCAGAATTTAGAATATAACAAGCTGATGCTGTGTCCAGTGCTGGAGTAGATGGTGGCAAGAAAGCTAAACAACGGACAAAAAAATGTTTAAAAAATTAAGAAAAAACATCCTTAAAATTAAGATTCCTTGGAAAACAGAGGGATAACCAGAATAGTTTATTGCTGATTGCTTCTATTTACAGTTAAATTGAATATAAAAATCTTGTAGCCAACCTAAGACATACTGTGTTGTGTTAAAAATTAGCAGGGGTTGGATCTTAGTTTCTTTTAAGTGTAGAATCCTTTTCTGCCTTTATACAATTTAAAACCTGTAATTTTAGAATATATATAATATTAATATGCTAATATATTTTTATTTTTAAATCTTGACATACAAAAGCATAAATATAACTTAAAAATGATTATTTTTAAGTGAATCTCTTAACTTTGCAATATTTGTTTTTGCTGGTGTCCTAAGATTTTTCAAGTTAATGTAAAAGGAGTACATCTGTTAAAAACAAACTACTCCCTCCCTCTGTTTTTGGGTTCACATCTTGATTTTCAGAATCTTTTTGAGAAACTATCAGATATAGGACAAACAATAAATTACTGAATAGTGAATACCATTAATTATATGACTAGATTTTATTTTGGGAAGGTTTATTAATATAGTTTAATAATTTATTAAAAGCCAAATGTATTGGGTAGATACTTGTTAGAACCTAAAATATATTACAGTTGAAATTTGAAACAATAAAAAAAGAATAAATGTTCCTTAAGAAGTAGGAAATATTTTCCAATAATATGGAGAAAGTGTGGAAAATTACAGTTCAACAATAAAAACTAATGTTTGTAGCTAAATCAAGTTTGAGAGTTTCTGTTTTAATAAATTATTAAGGTTTGGGTTCAGAGATCTGTTTCTCTTATAGTAAACATTTTTAATATAGGAACAGATCAGGGGAATGGTTTCCATATGCTTCTCGAGGTGTTAACAATGCACTTTTGGATTGAGACTGCAATATAAACCTGAACTACATTCTGAAAGGTGAATGGAAGAGCATTTCAATGGTAATATGTACAAGAAACCCTTGTGCTTTATGGATTTGTGACTTATGGTTTTGTGAGTTTCTGGTACATGCAAATTACTCCCCCACAAACCTGGAGTCTAACACACCTTGCTCTGTCTGGCCAGCTTACATCCTTAGTCTGGCTCAATATTTCTTTTTACTACAGTTCATCCCTCTGGGATCTTTCTTGGATAGCCTTACTTTTGGGAGAATTGAAGCCAGTTTTGGGGCTAGTCTAAGGGACTTAAGATACATGGAACATGGAACAAAGAAGATGATTGGGAATAGAAAACAAAATCCAAGTGGTAGTTATATCTGTCAGACACTTCTGGATTTTCTAATTATCTTTGAGGCAAGAATAATTCAGTTTTTGAATTATGTTTAACTTTATTACTACTTGAGATTGACTGTATAGTATTACATTATGCATGTATTAAGAGCTCTAGAATATATTCATTTAAAAATAAAATGGTTGTCCTTAATGATGTATGTAATTTTGAACACCTGCATGTTTAATAAGTTTATTCTTAGTTGACTTTTAAAAGTCTTGGTTGGCATTAAATGTATTTTTTCGTCTTTGTAAATATGGCCCACAGAAACACAAGAAAAAATTCTAATGGGTTTTAGCATTATATTTCTGAACAAAATTTTTCTAACCTTTCTTTTAGGATAACAACAAAAACTTTCAGAGGTAGAGCAAGAGGAGGATTAGAATAACCTAGAAAGGTTTTAAAAAGTACTATTACTCCTTTAGAAATGCTTATTGTATCCTAGGCATAAAACTGAATGCTCTTTATTCATTATCTCATTTAATCTTTATGATAACTCTAATTGGCAAGTACTATTAATATCCTCTTTTTATAGATGTGAGAATTGAAGCTGAGAAACTTTAACTTGCCTAAGGTAACAAAACTAGTAAATTGGCTCAGCCTAGATTCACCTAGGTCTAATTGACAACAAATCTCTGCTTTTGAGTTACCATGCTATAATTAACTTCCCACAAACCCTTTTTGTCTTTCCTCTCTATGTCAGAATGGGCGTGACAGCAAGGCCATGTGCATTTTTTTGTGTAACATGTATAGCCTAATAAATAACACTTAATCAAACACTTGTGTACTTACCACCTAGATTAAGAAATAGGATATTACCAATAATTTTGAAGACCTCTACCTTTCTCTATCATATTTCCTCCTCCCATAGAGATGACTACTACCCTGAATTTTGTGTTAATCATTTTTTTTATAGATTTGCCTCATTGCTGGATCTCTAAGCAATATTAGTTTTGAATTTTATGTATGTGTATATATTGTACATATGTGTTTTTTGTAGAAATATTTTTTAAAATGTACAGTACAGTAGTATGAAGTATATTTACATTGTTGTGCAAGAGATCTCTAGAACTTTTTCATCTTGTAAAACTGAAATTCTGTACCCATTAACACTCATTCTCACTCCCCATCCCCCTGCCTTTGACAACCACCTTTCTATTTTTTGTTTCTGTGATTTGGGCTACTTTATATACTTCATATAAGTGGAACCATATAATATTTGTCCTTTCGCGACTGGCTCATTTCACTTAGTATAATGTCCTCAAGGTTCATCTTTTTTGTTGCAGTGGTAGGATTTCCTTTTTTTTAAGGCTGAATTCCATTGAATATATATTACCATATTGTTTATCCATCAACCATTGATGGAAATTTAGGTTGTTTCCATATTTTGACTATTGTGAATAATGTTATAATGAACATGGGAGTGCAGATATCTTTTCTAGATCCTGATTTCAGTTCTTTTGGCAATGTAACCAGAATGGGATTGCTGGATCATATAGCAATTTCTAAATTTTTAGGAACCTCCATACTGTTTTCCATAGTTTACCTGCTTTTGCCCATGCTCCTCCCTATAGTCTATTTTCCACACAGCAGCCAGAGCAATCCTTTAAATAAGTAATTTGTATCATGTCACTTCTGTCTTCTAAATTCTGCAGTAACTTTCCATTTCATGTACAGTAAAAGCCAGAGCCCTTACAGTGTTCTTTTGTCTTATATGATCTTTCTACAGCCTCTCTGATAGACTGCATGAAGGCAGGGATCTTTGTTTTGTTTGGTGAGGCATCCCCAGTACCTCCAACAGTGTCTGTCACATAGTAGGCACTTAATGAATATTTATTGGCTAAATTTGAGTTTGGCAACTAAAATAAATGCCCATTTTCTATGGTGTGTAGATTTCCTCATGATATTTTAGCTCTTTAAGTAAATAGGGATTTTCTGTAAAACTAAATAATAACAGACAGCACTTTTATACTTTCAGTTATACTGGAAGGTTTCATTTTCCTTTGTTAAATACTTATTTAGATGACTGAAAGCACATGTTTAAGGGATCATATTACTTATAATCACTTATAATCAAATTGATTGTATGAGTTTTATAACAAAGTAATCACTAGGTAATTTTAAGATCAAAACTAGAATTTAGGTCAGAAATTCAGATTTCATTGTTGGTTTCATCACAGAAATAACTTCATTTCATGTTAATCACGAATGGACAACCTAATGAATCCAAAAGTGAAAAACCAACTTGAGAGTTCTTGGTTGTTTTCTAGTGCAAGATGTGGTGTTCCAGGGTGCTGGGAAGAAATGAAGGGTCATTCCAGGACTCTGAGGTGTCTGAATAAACAAATTAAGAGAGAAAGGCAAAGTCCAAAAGCTACTGTTTTTAATGAGTTGAAATTGTGGTAGATGATAGAGAAACTTTGAGAGCTGGTGCTGTTATATTTGATGTAGTGAGTGAAGCTATACTTTATTAAAGTTTTCTATTCATTCAACCAATATTTGTCCTGAAATACAGGGCTTGGGATACATAATGAACCTAACAAATGTGATTCCTGTGCTTGTCAATTAATCTAGGGGAGACAGATATTAAACACAAAAATTAGCACTTATAAAATTATTGATTTTGGTAAGTGGGTGATAAAAGAGCAGAATGTGTATCAGTTGGGGTTTAGTCAAGAAAACAAAAGCCAAACAGGTTGGAGGAAACATGGAGGAGTGAGAGATGTCCCTAGAGCTCTCCCTTTGGAACAACAATAAGCTGAACATCTAAAATTCAACAAAAAACACCCAAACTGCACACCAGTACGTCTGCACGTGGAATCTGCGCATAAGAGCTACCACAGGTCAGAACACCGGGTGTCGGGCGGTGGACTGGGAGAAACAAGGAAGCTGCCTCTCAAAGCCACAGGAGTTCTTGGTAGGGGGAAGTGGAGGGGAGAAGGTGCGGTGACTTCCCTGAACAGCCCTGCCTGGGAGATATTTTGAGTTCTGTGCAGCCAGTGTCAGGGCCCAGTCAGCAGGGCAGAAAGCAGAGAAGCGGACGGCAGAGAAACAACAGTTCATTTTTACCGGCCGCAGTTACAAAACCGAGGCTGAGCTGCATCCCCCAACCCTCAATCCAGAGGGCCCCTCTCCCCATACCCTCTGAGACTGAACACCATGGAGCTCCAGGGAGAATCTGAGCAAATGCTTCTGAAACTGGTGTAAACACTGACAGGGACTGAAACTGAGGGTAGCAAGTGTGATTAAGGAAAAGCATTGTATAAAGGTATTATTAAGGGTTTATATAAAGCAGGGATCTAGGAGGCGTAGACGCCACCTACTGGAAACCAAAAGAAAAGCGCCTTCTTTGAAACAGGCTGAAGAGAGACCTTTACATAATAAATCTTTCGGGGAAAAGAAGCAGAATACATTTCCATTAATGCCCAGGCAGAGAATAGTCCATTAGACACCATGAACAACCAAGGTGAGAAGTCATCTCCAAAAGAAAGAGAAAAATCTCCTGAAAATAAGCTTACAGATGTAGAAATATGCAACTTAAATGACAGAGAATTCAGGATGGTACTTCTGAAAAAATTCAGTGAGTTCTGAAACAAGCCATATCAACAATTTCAGGAACTGAAGAAATAACTAGATGAACAGAGCAAGGAGATTGAAACCCTCAAAAAGAACCAAATAGAACTTCTGGAGATTTAAAAAAAAAAAAAAAAAACACTGCAAGCGTTTAAAAATGAAATAGCAAACTTGAGAAATAAAATTGACCAAATGGAGGAAAGGATCAGTGATATCGAAGACAGAAATCTAGAAATAAATCAGAAGGAAGAAGAGCGAAACCGAAGAATGAAAAATAATGAAAGAGAAATACAATAACTAGCAGATACCATCAGGAGAGGAAACAGGAATAATGAGTATTATCAAAGGCGAGGAAAAGGAGCAGTGGCTAGAAAGCATTTTCAGACAAATAGTTAATGAGAATTTCCCAAATCTAAGGAATGAGCTGGAGCTTGGAATTCAAGAAGTCAACAGAACACCCAATTACCTCAACACAAAAAGGCCTTTACCAAGACACATTGTATTAAAATTATCAAAAATCAGTGACAAAGACAATTCTCAGAGCAGCCAGGGAGAATAAAACGGTAACTTATAAAGGAAAACACACTAGATTATCCTCAGACTTCTCCGCACAGACCTTACAAGCCAGAAAGGAATGGAATCAAATATATAAACTATTAAATGAAAGGAACTACTAGCTCAGAATAATGTATCCAGCTAATCTCTCTTTTAGATATGAAGGAGAAACTAAGACCTTTCCAGACATACAGAAATTGAGGGACTTCTTCACTATGAGGCCTGTACTACAGGAAATACTGAGAGGGGTTAGCTCACCTAAAACAAAAATGATGACCAAAAAAATCCAACAAAAACATAATTAGGAGTAAAGCAATTATAGGGCAAATAGAAGCAGAGGAGTGCAGCCCTTACTTAAATAATAAGAAGAGAATTGCTATAGCAAGATAGTAATGAATGTTCAGCATACATAGGGACAAATTGAGATAACGATGACTGAAAAGGGGAGGATTCAAAGATCCAAATTCGCAAAGGGGAATGGAGATAAGGCATGTGTAGAAGAAAATGGACGACTGTTTATTTATATAACTATCCTTTACATATTTGTAATGGTAACCACACACCAAAGATTCAGAACTGAGGTATATAACATAAAAAAGAAGAACTAGAAGAAAAACCCACAAAAGCCAACCCAAATAAAGAAAACAGAAACACAAGAACAAGGAAGCATTGGAAACACCGAGCTACCAGAAAGCAAAAGATAAAATGGCTATAAGAAGACCTTATATTTCAATAATCACCCTAGATGTAAATGGACTGAACTCACCTATAAAAAGGCACAGAGTTGCAGAATGGATCAAAAAACAAAACCCAACCATGTGCTGCCTCTGGGAGACCCATCTCAGCTCCAAAGACAAATATAGACTCAAAGTGAAAGGGTGGAAAATGATATTTCAAGGAAATGGCATTCAGAGAAAAGTGGGAGTAGTGGTACTAATATCAGATGAAATAGATTTCAAAATAAAAAAAGATAATAAAAGATACTGAGGGACACTTCATAATGATAAAGGAAATCATGCACCAAGAAGACATAACACTTTTAATATCTGTGCTCCCAATCAGGGAGCCCCGAAATTTGTAAAGCAATTACTAACAACTAAAGGGAGAAACAGACCAAAACACTAATGTAGAGGACCTAAATACCCCACTGTTGGATAAGGACAGATCATCCAAACAGAAAATCAATAAGGAAATAACACAAAAAAGAAAACACCAATATCTTTCATGAACACAGATGCAGAAATCCTAAATAAGATACTAGGAAACCGAACACAGCAACATGTTAAAAAGATTATATACCATGATCAAGTGTGCTTCATCCCAAGGGCATAGGGATGGCTCGACATACACAAATTGATTAATGTGATACACCACATAAACAAATTAAAAATAAGAATCATATGATCATATCAATAGATGCAGAAAAAGCCTTTGACAAGATATAGCATCCATTTATGATCAAAACACTTAACAAAATCCATAGAGAAGGAAGGTACCTTAACATAATGAAGGCCATCTATGACAAACCCTCAGCCAACATTATATTTAATGGTGAAAAACTAAAACCTTCCCTTTAAGATCAGGAGCAAGGCAAGACTGTCCACGATAGCCACTGTTATTCAGTATAACATTGGAGGTCCTAGCAAGTGCAGTCAGACAGGAGAAAGATATAAAAGGCTCCAAATAGGAAACGAAGAAGTTAAACTGTCACTATTTGTGGATGGCATGACTCTCTGTATAGAAAACCATAATGACTTCATAAGAACACTACTAGAAACAATAAGCAAATACAGTAAAGTCTCTGGATACAAAATCGACGTTCAAAAATACATAGCATTCCTATATTCTAATAATGAAGTGTTAGAAAAAGAAGTGGAAAAAATAATTCCTTTCGCAGTTGCAACTAAAAGAATAAAGTACCCAGGAACAAATTTAACGAAATATGTGAAAGACCTATATAATGAAAATTTCAAGACCCAATTGAAAGAAATTGAAGAAGACACAAAAAAATGGAAAGATAGTCCATGTTCTTGGATTGGAAGAATCAACATAGTTAAAATGACCATATTACCTAAAGCATTATACAGATTTAATGCAGTCCCCATCAGAATCCCATCGGCATTTTTAAAAGATAGAACAAAGAATCATCAGATTTGTATGGAAGCACAAAAGACCCCGAATTGCCAAAGACATCCTGAGAGAAAAGAACAAGGCTGGAGGCATCACTCTGCCCAACTTCAAATTATACTACAAAGCGACAGTAATCAAAAAGGCATGGTATTGGCAGCAAAACAGATACACGGACCACTGGAACAGAATTGAGAGTCCAGAAGTAAACCCATATTTACATGGGCAAATAATTTTTGACATACAAGCCAAAAACATACAGTAGAGAAAGGAAAGCCTCTTCAATAAATGATGCTGAGAAAACTGGAAAGCCACCTGCAAAAGATTGAAAGTAGACTGTTGTCTATCACCACATACCAAAATTAACTCAAAATGGATTAATGACCTGAGTAGAAGACCTGAAACAATAAAATGCGTAGAAAAAAAAAACAAAACAGGAACTAAGTTCAAGGACTTTGGACTTAAAGTGGATTTTATGAATTTGACCTCAAAAGCAAGGGAAGTAAAAGCTAAAATAAATGAATGGGACTAAACTAAAAAGATTCTGCTCAGCAAAAGAAATCATCAACAAGGTAAAGAGACAACCATCCGAATGGGAAAATATATTCATTTGCAAGCAACATCTCTGAAAAGGGCCTAATATCCAAAATATTCAAAGAACCCATACAACTCAGTAACAACAAAAAGCTAATGATCCAGTGAAAAAATGGGCAGAGGACCTGAACAGACACTTCTCCCTAGAGGACATATAAATGGCTAACAAATATTTGAAAAGATGCTCAACATCGCTAGTTACTAGGGAAATGCAAATCAAAGCCACAATGAGATAACCATCTTGAACCTGTTAGAATAGCTGTAATCAACAGGAAAAATAATAAATGCTGGAGAGGATGCGGAGAAAAAGGAACCCTCATACACTACTAGTGAGACTTCAAATTGGTACACCCACTATGGACAACAGTATGGTGGTTCCTCAGAAGACTAAGAATTGATCTACTATATGGTCCAGCAATCTTTCTACTGGATATTTACCCCAAAGACTTGAAAACCCATATCCGAAAAGATATTTGCACACCAATGTTCATAGCAGCGTTATTCACAGTGGCCAGGTCATGGAAGCAACCAAAGTTTCCTACGATAGATGATTGACTAAAGAAGCTGTGGTACATATATACAATGGAATATTACTCAGCCATAAGAAAAGATGAAATACTGCCATTTGCGACAACATGGATGGACTTTGAGATAATCATGCTAAGCAAAATAACCCAGACCGAAAACGTTGAAAATCACGTGATATCACATATGTGGGAAAGAAACCTAAAAGCAACAAATAAACAGGACAAAGAAACAGAGACTCATGGACATGGTCTATAGACTAGTGGTTACCAGAATGTAGGGGGTGGTCAGGAGTGGGGAGATAGATGGGGAAAGGAGGTCAAACATAGGGGTGTAGGGAGAGGGTGAACTGAGTATAGGGGATCAAATATATGGTAGCTGAAGGAAACTGGACTTTGTGTGGTAAACACACAATACAAAATACAGAAGTCAAGTTATAATGTACATCTGAAAATTATATAATTGTATTAATCATTGTTACCCTAATAAACTTAATTAAAAAAATGATAACAACCTAAATGGCCATCAAATAGTAAACTGGTTAAATAATGGTACATGCAATAAATACTATGCAGCCTTAGAGAAGAATGAAGCTTTTTATATATTGATAGGGAAATAGCTTTAGGATATAGTAAATAGAAAAAAAAAGCAAGGCATAGAATTGTGCATAGTGGGGTATGTTTTTTGTAAAGGAGTTGGGGAGCACTTTGTGTGTTTGCTTGTAATATGTGTAAAATCTCTTGAATAGTCTGCAAAAATATTAACATTAGTTGCCTATGGGAGTGACTGGAGAATAGATGTTTTACCAGTACTCTTGTAGAATCTGACTATATGAATGTACTATTACTTAATACTTAATTATTAACAATAACTTTAAAGAAAAAAAAAGCCATTCTAGATTTTTTAAGTTATTAGGAATTTAATACAGGTAGTTACAGACTTATAAATCTTTTACAAGGACTGGAGCAGTAGGGAAGAGAAACTGCCACATTCAGGAAGCCAGGAAGATAAACACTATAGAAAAACTGCTGCTGCTAGTCTCAGTTGTATTTATCATTGAAATCAGTGATTCATACAACACTTGAGGGCAGTGTGTCATCTGCTGATGTCCACATGTCTGTCCTTTGCTACTGAAGGAGTAACAATGCTTCTACTGTCCTTTAGCCTTCCAGATCTTTTGTACCTGTTTATCAAGAGGTGCAATCAAAACTGGATTTCTGCTACTAGGGATTTTGGAAAATGTAGTTCCCAGATTTCCCAGAGTCCTTGGGAAGACAATAGAATGATGAAAATGGGGTTGAGTTGCTATGAGACAATCTACCATAGTTAACTATGAGAGAAAATAACAGTGTTATCATCTTAAGATTGGGTAGTAAAGAAGCCATCTCTAAAGAGGAGACCTCTGATGGATATGATCTTTTAAAAGATGGAGAGATCAATTTCTAACAAGAATTTTGGCTATTTCATGGTATGAGTGGAGGACAACCTTAGATAGGATTAGGGACAGTTTTTCAATAAGATTCTGAACAGATGACATTTGGTTTGAGACTTGAGTTATGAGAGTGGACAGCCATCGGAAGATTGGGGAGAAGAAATTTTCTGGTAGAGAAGTGCAGTTGACCTCAATCTTCAGTGACCTTGGCATGTTGGAAGGACAGAGAGAAGACAGGAGTATGTTGATTGATAGGATATGAAGCTTGAGAGTTCGGTAGGGATCAGGTCATATAGTGTCTTCAAGGCTTTAATAACATGAGGTCATGAACAAGGAAGTGAAATGAGCTAATTTACAATTTAAAGAGATTATTCTAATTGTTCTATAGAGGATAAATTTGGGAGGGGGAGGTAGGTGAGGGTTGGGAGCAATACTGGAAGCAAGGAGAACAATTTGTAATCTTTAGCAGTACTTTAGGTAATAAGTTACAGTGGCTTATAGCAGTGGAGATGGCCAAAAGTGGATGAATTCTGGCAAGTATTTTAAATGTGGTCAGTTGGCCTTGTTATAAATTAGATGTTAGGAATTAGGAAGAGAGAAGTCAAGGAAGGTTTCTAGATTTTTGGATTGAGCAACTGTGTGGATATTGATGACATTTACTGAAGTAGGAATACTTGGGGAGGAGCAGGTAGAACAGGATGAAAGAATCAAGAATTCTGTTTGAACTTGTTATGTTTGAGATAGGCCTAGACATTTGAGTGGAGTTGTTGATTAAATAGTTGAGCTGGAATCTGGAGCTCAGGAATGAAATCAGGTCTGCAGTCTAGTTCTGAGAGTCATATTTAAAGTCATTTATACTAGATGTGATCATTTATGGAGGGAGAAGAATGCCAAAGACATAACTATTTATGCTTCAACTTTTAGATGTTTTACAGAAGAGGAGCCAGCAAAAGAAGTGAAAAAAGAGCAGGCATGTAAGAGGAAAACAGGATAAGTGTGAGGTCACAAAAGCCTACGGATTATAGTGTTCCCAGATTGAGAAAATGCCAGTTGTGTTAATGCTGCTAAGAGATGGTGTAAAATAAGGACAGAGAATTCTGTTAACTACTGGCTTTGGCAAAACTGAGGACATTGGTGAAATTCTGGAGAATGTTTCAGTGGAAAGTGAAGAATGAAAAATGGATTGGAGTGAATTAAAGAGAGAATGGGAGGTGAGAGCAGAATTGTAGACAACTGTTGCTTCAGGAATTTTGCTGTGAATGGAAGCAAAGAAATTGGATGATAGCTGGAAAGGAATGTAGAATCAAACTTGTGCACGTGTGTTTTAAGATGGTGGTTAATACTAAGGCATGTTCATATTTCAATAGAAATGATTCAAGAGAGGAAGAAATTCACAGTGCAGGAGAAAGAAGGGACAATTGTAGAACTAAAGTACTTGAGTAGAGATTAAGGAATGGGATGCAGAGCATAAGTGGAGGAGAGAGATTGATCCTAGGTACGAGCAGAGATACTTTTTTCATTTTAACATACAGGAATGCAGATAATACTGTTATAGGAACAGTTAGATTGATGATGTTCAGAAATGAGGCGATTTTTGTCTGACCACATCCCATATTAATCTAGTATGAGGCTAGGTTAACAGCTATGATCAAGGTAAGAGTAAGAAGTGTTGGAAGTCTGAGGAGAGAGGAGAAAGTATGAAATAGATCGCTCAGAGATTGGGAAAAGGAATTTACTTATAAAGTGTAGAAGGGATGTTTGGCAGTGTTGAGCGTGCATCTGAGATCTGTCGTGGTGATTTTAAAGTAAATATAGTCCATAGGGTTATGAGATGCTTTCTCTAGCAGAATTCAACAGCTCAGGAAGTGTGGATTGGAATAGATAGATTCAATCACAGATGATTAGGGTGTAAAACAGTGGAGGGAGGGGCCAGTGAGTTAAGTGTATTTACAAAGGATTGGCTATACTAGATACTGAAATTGAAGCTTGTTTAAGTTAGGACCTAGAGAGGGGTGATCAATGGGGAAGAGTAGTAGGGATAGTGGATGGGAGGTCCTTGTTGGGTCAAAGGATAGAGTGATAGTAGTTAGTGCAAGTCACTTGAAAGAGGAAGACGTGTTCAGAAACTCGAATGTTAGAAATAGAGAATCCAGAGGAGGTGTATCTACTGATAATGACAAGGTTGAGTGTTGAAGGTATGAGAGTGGATGACTGAAGTAGGATGGGGCGTGAAATCATTAGGGTTAAGGAAGTCAAGGAATTAAGTGCCTATTTTAATGGCTGGCTCACTCGTGAAGATGTTCGAGTTGCCAAAAATGATGGTAGGCATAGTGGTGAACAGGAAGACTTTAAGCCAGATACAGAAAACTGTATTGGGAGAGAGAAGTGGATACTGCTTGGGGAGTCCATAACTGAGGATAAAGATAATGGGATTCACAGTCTGTATGGCAGTGGTTGAAATGTCTGGACAATATCAATACGTATTGGCAATACTGTGGAGCGTGTTTACTATTATTGGGTACAAAGCATATTTATGTTATTGGATACAGAGGACATGAGAATAGAATAAGTGTGATCATGACAGGAAAAAATGGTGAAGTATATTTGAGGCAGATTAGGAGTTGTATACTGTTTTAAGAAATTAATTTAGGTGGTTGAGGAAGTGGGAATGTGCGTATATAGCCTAATTTAGGACATTAGACTTGTAGGCAAAGTGTGTGTTCTTTCTATATAATCCCATTTTTGATACTGTACTACATATAAGATTATGTTTTTAGAGGTAGGTATGCCAATTGCTTGGAAATAATTTTTGTCTCTTTTATTTTGATGGGAGTACAAGTGATCTAAATAAAGGCACTTGTTTTACTATGTATTTTAAAACTTTTATTTATGACTGTTTTTCTTTAGCTTTTATGAAGGAATTTTTCATTGCTTGTATGGTTTACCTGGTGAGTTCTTTTTTCTCCCCCATTCTCATCTCATAAAAATATTGGGAAAAGATTTTGATTACCTTTATACCAATAGCTTTTGTTTTTACATCTAGTTGACTTTACAGTCTGTTCTTTTGCCATCAAAGTGCCTGACTGAAAATAAAACATTGCATTAAAAATGCATGTTATCTATAGAAGCTTATTCTAGTGGAAAGATTAGGATGAGAAACAAAGGAGACTTAATAAGTATAACACCCATACGAATAGGTAGATGGTCTTGCCTAGTCTGCTGACCCTCTATTGGCTGGGTTTGGGACCAGACCAGAGAAGTCTGAGAATTCATTTTATTGGCAACCAAGGATTGCCAGACAGGCCTCAAGGTCTTTGCTGGGCCTAATCTGGTGATACTGGGTTTGCTTTGGTTCTTTATAAGATCCTGAGTCACTGTTCAGCTCAGTTACTACTTTATACTTGGTTCTGCCCAGACACCTTTAGTAATTCAGGTTTTGGCTGCAAACCTAGTAAGGAATTTCGGCCACAGGGTGTGAATTGACATTGAAATCTGGAGACCCAAAGTGCTACTATTTCTCCCTTGTTAGAATGTGGGTGTACGAGTGTCAAATGATAATAGAGTCTTGGCTCAGATCTAGCTCAAAGTGGGTCTGTGTTCTCATTTAGTAGTCATTTCCTTAGTTCCAGGATGTGTAATTGGAATGGACATACGTGGTATTTGGCAGAACTCTCAGACTGGTTCCTTGATTAGTAGGATAAGGACTGTCATTGTGGAGGCCAAATAAAAGCTTCTAAAATCGTGCCTTCCCCCCATCCTTGAAGGGACAAAAATTCATCTAGTCTGGGATTAACACATATCCTGGGTACAGGTTTGCTTTTTCTGCTCATAATACAGTGTTTAATCCACCAATATTGTATCTTGAGTAACACTGCCTCTTATCAAGAGTCCCACTTTACAGGAAAGGATATATGACAGTGTACCTAAGTTCATGAATCCACTGGTCCTAAGTCATATTCCTCATATCCTCTTAGAGTAATAGAGCAGTTGTAATGTGCTCATAAAGATGTAGCTGAGGTGCTAGATTGGAGGTAATACTCTACAAGGGTGGGCACTATGCAGGATTCATTCTGTACCCTAAATATTCAATCGTTTTATCAGTATGACCATTATATTGGGTATCCCAATATGTCAAATACATGGGTCCTGGAACCAAAAGATGAGTGTATGAGTGGTTTCACTTATTGTTGCACCCAGTCATTATGTGGGGAATTTGTACTTTCTATTCCTGTAACTTTAGGCTCTGTGAGCTTAGAGGTCCTTCTATCCAGAGGTAGAAATATCCCACTAGGGGACACAGTAAGAGCACCATTAAACTTTAAATTATGCCTGCTGTTTGGTCACTTGGTTTCCTTGTGCCAAAAGGTCACCAAAGGGGAGTCATCATCCTGGCTAGAGTAATTGACTGTGATCATCATAACAATGGGGGCAGGAAGTACTATGTCTGATGCTCAAGGAATCCACTGGAACATCTCTTAGTGTTCCTAAACTCATTACTATAATAAATATGTAAGTACAGCAGCCACAGCTTAAAAGAAGATGGTAACCAGGAGTTCAGACCTCTTAGGGATAAGATTCTGGGGTACCCTACTAGCAGGCTGCCTAAACTAGTAGAGGTCCTAGCGGAGGGTGAGGGGAAACTAGAGTGGGATGATGAGGATCAGTTATGACCAGGAAATCAGTGACAGCATTAGACTGTAGTTTGTACCTTTCCTTGAAGACTTACAATGTTTTCAGAAACAAAAACACTAAGTAGAATTCTTAAGAAGCTATTTTCAGTTAGGGTACTTTCATCTAAGAAGGAAGTAGATTTGCATGGTGTAGTTTGCCTGTTCATATAATCCATCCATTTTTCATAGCATTGTTTGTTTTATTGACTTGTAGAACCTCCTCATATAGTTTAAATGTTATCATTTATGTATGATGAAAAAGAAATTTCCTTGTCTGTGGCAAGTTTTTTAGTAGTATTTACCCCCACCCATATGGAAGTTTTTAATGTTGGTGAAATGAAATATATCATTCTCCTTTAGTGACTTAAAGTCTTTTAGTCACCTTTAGGAAATCCCTGCTCTGGTTTATATATAATTATAGAATTATATTCTATAATTTCTTAAGTTTAAAGTTTTCTTTTATGTTTAGATTATTCCTATGGAATTTCTTTTTTGTGTATAGTGTAAGAGATAGGGATCTAGTTCTCCCTGCCCATCTAGAAAATCAGTTGTGTCTCAGCAATCTACTGAGTATTTATTCTTTTCCACATTGATGTATAATGCTGTTTCTTTCCTATTTCAGATTTCTATGTCAGCATAGACTCTTTTTTTTTTTTTTGATATTCTATATGCTTCTTTAAGTATATTTAGTTCTTGAAGTGTGCTGTGATAGGTTGGTGATGCATGAATCCACAGACATCTTTCTTGAATGTTAATTTTACCTAAAGAATATTAAAAATAATTTTGAGTAATTGAATTAGTAGTAATTACTTGAAGACATTTTTAAATGAGAATAAATAAAATTGTATTATGGGGTCAAACTGAACTTTTATGAATTTTTAAAATTGCACATGATAATTCGAAGAAATGTTGACCTTAAGGGAGACAATTTGGTACTATGTCCCCAATCTTCCAGGAGGTACATTTTCCTCTGTCATGTAAGGGTGAGAATGGACTACATTGTATCTATACATGAACTATTTTTTTTTCTCTAAAAGTGTTCTATTTATTGTTCCATGTATAAATTGTAAGTATTTATATCTTTGTTCTTGCTGTAATTTCTGCCAGGAATGTCATCTTTCTTTTGTACTTCAAAGCCACCAAATTCTTCAAGGCCCAGTAATATTCAGCCCCTTCTTGAGTCCTTACCCAATTGTAATCCTTGATAATGGCTCCTTTGAACTTTGGTCCTTATTAATTATTCCTTGCATTAAGTACTAGTCGTAATAGTATTTATTGAGCGTGTACTATGTGCCTGGTATATTTGTAAAAATTTTACCTGTATGAACTGGTAAAATCTCATCAACTCTATGAGGCAGATCATACCATTCCCACCTCCCTGACCCCTGGAAAGTATTTTCCTTTTTCACAAGAAAATTGGAGCACAGCGAGGGTTAATAATTTATCAAGGGTTGCAGGCCTACCAAATGACTAAAGAAAAGGAGGCAAAATGGCCCAGAATCTGTGCCCTTAATCACCATATTCTTCTCTCTTTCAGTTGCTCAATAAATAATTTCTCAGTAAGTGACTTTATTACTATTTTGAACTTAGCACACATAACCTCCTTCTATTGTTTTATGGGTGTGTCTTCTTGTCTAACTATATATTACATCCTTGAAGGTAAGGATCAAATATTATACTACTTTATATTGTGGCTTTGTATTTTATAATTCTGTAAGTAGGTCCACATACAATAAGTGCCCAGTAGATGTTTGTAGATAATGATAGTGGATTCAGTTTGATCTTTAGACTTGCCATAGCGTATCATAAACCTTATAATTTATTGTCAAATGTATCTCAGTCTTCTCATAATAAGTAGTTTTCTGATGGTTTGGATACTCCAGCGCCACAGATAACACTGTGAGATTTCCTGGTTCTGAAGCTACGGGGTTTGTCTAGATCTGGATCATTTAGTTGATAGAAAGATGCCTAGAAATTTGGTGAGAGAGATTTCTGGCCTGCACTTAAAGTATGACCTTTGACAGATCATTTTGTTGTACCACATGTAGAAAGGGGAAAATAATATCTAACTCAGCCTTTATTTTTTAATCCTGGTCTTTGCATAGACTTTTAAGCTTTTTAGAAGAAAAGTTGTATGCATTCAAAGTAGTATTATATTCTCATACTTTGTTATAATAATTTACATACCATTATGTTGGTACAAATTCAAAAGACTGTATTATCATCAGCATACCTATGTTTTATTTTATTTTTAACATGAGAAATTTAAAATTAGGAAAGTTCTTAGCAAAATATCTTATTTTTCTAAAGGAACCTCTTGTCTTTTCTAAAGGAACAGGATATATATACCTGTATATATCTGTATGCATACAAATATGTGTTTGTATGTATACTTGTTTAAATATATGCTTTTAAAAGCATTGTACCATTTTTTAAATGCTGAAAATAGTATATTTTCAGTTGGCAAAATTATATTACATAAACTTGAAGAGATCAAGGGGATCTCTCGGTTTAAGCCAGTCAATGACCACCTCTTGATTTGGGAGTGGGATCAAACTCACTCAAATTATGGACTGGGAAATTCATAGTCCTATTAGTTCAAAATAGTAGAAGGGTTGCCTGGATAACTGGAGACACAAACAAAAGATATTCTCTGCAGCAAGCTAATGTTAGAGTAGGATTCCAGTTTTTCTAGTCTTTGTTGAAAATCATAAATGAATAGATAAAACTTGATCTTATACTAAGAATGTATAACTTTGCTTAAAATTCTTTTATTGATGTGAAATTCATATTACATAAAATTAATCATTTTAAAATGAACAATCCAGTGGCATTTTGTACATTTACAATGTCATGCAACCACTACCTTTATTAAACATTTTTATTACCACAAAAGAAAATCCTATACCTATTAAGCAGTTACTCCCCATTTTTCCTTCCCTGCCAGCACCTGGCAACCACCAGTCTGCCTTTTGTCTCTACGGATTTACCTATTCTGGATATTTCATATAAATGTAATTGTATAATATGTGACCTTTTGTGTCTGACTCCATCTACTTTGTATAATGTTTTCAAGGTTCGCCCATGTTAAAGCATGTATCAATATTTTTATGGTTGAATACTTCTATTGTGTGTGTATATATAGCACAGTTTGTTCTTCCATTCATGTGTTGGTGGACATCTGGGTTCTTTCCTCCTTTTCATTATTGTAAACAGTGCTGCTATGAACATGCTTGTACATGTATTTGTTTGAGTACCTTTTTTCTGATCTTCTGAGTATATAACTAGGAGTAGAATCACTGGGTCCTCTGGCAATTCTGTTTAACTTTGAGGAAACATCAAACTGATTTCCATAGCAGCTGAACCATTTTTCATTCCTACCAGCAACATACGATTGTTTAATTCTTCTTCATCCTTGTCAACACTTGTCATTACCCATTTTGAAAATATTGTAGTGGTTCTAGTGAGTATGAGATGACATTGCATTGTAGTTTGAATTTGTTTTCCCTAATGACTAATGATGATGAGCATCTTTTCATGTACTTGTTGGCTGTTTATATATCTTTTTCTGGAGAAATTTCTATTCATGTCTTTTGCTCATTTTTTAATTGGGTTGTAGTTGAATTGTAAGAGTTCTTTATATAGTCTGCATACTAGACAAATCAGATATGATTTGCAAATATTTTTCCTATTCTGTAGATTGTCTTTTCACTTTCTTGATAATGTCTTTTGATGCACTAAATTTTAAAAATTTTAATGAAGTGTATGCAGTATATAGATTTTTTCTTTTATTGCTTGTGCTTTTGGTGTTATATCTAAGGATCCATTGCCAAATCCAGAGTCTTGGAGATGTACTCCTAGGTTTCTTCTAAGAGTTTTATGGGTTTAGCTATTATATTTAGGTCATTGAATAATTTTGAGTTAATTTTTATATATGGTGTGAGGTAGGGGTTCAACTGAATGTGGATATAACTTTGATTTTTAAAATAATGAATTAATAATTATTTTTGATTGTAAATTTCTACAAACATCTTTATAGTTTTAAAATACAGTTACATTTTTTAAAATTTATTTTTTTGTCTGTAAAAATTAAATGTGATAGATGATTAGTGAAGGATTCAATGAAGAATTGCATATGATAGCGTATTATTATTATTATTATTATTATTATTATTATGCCTGCAGCACCTGGTCTTCCTAGCTGGTCTCCCATCCAAGTACTAACCAGGCCTGACCCTGCTTAGCTTCCGAGATCAGTTGAGATCGAGCATGTTCAGGGTGGCATGGCTGTAGACATTATAGCATATTATTAACTAGTGTTTTAAGTGTTAAGTTTTGTTTGCATGACAAAATGTGCAGGACATGTTTCACAAAGCTATTTTATACTTTGTCATAAAAATAATGCTTCATATTTGAAAATAGAAAGGCCATTGTTAATATATGGATTATCTTTGGAATTTCAAAACATCAATGAGCAGATCTTAAAAAATAGTTTATTTTATCTTAAATTCTTGAAGATAAACAATGGTTTTGCTTAACTCTGGTGTTTTTAAAAAGAAACAAATCTTTCTTCAAAGTTTTGACAATAGAAATCCGAGGTATTGGCTATAACCTTACTGAAGTTTTCTTCTTTATGCTGAGTTCTAATTACTTAGATATTTCCATCCTTCGTCTAGGCCTTAATATTTTTTTTCTTAAATTATGTTAGCTACATATATTGGAATAATTAACCAAACCACTAAACTGTCTTTATTAATGGAGTTAATAATACCCTCTCAGTCTGACAACTCAAGAACTTTTATCAGAAGTAATGCTTATTAGCAATTAAGGTTAAAAAAAATTGGGGGAGATGGTTTGTGAAATAAATACTTTTCCTAGGATATGCCTTGTTGTCAATGAAGATGGGAGAATATACATTAATTGTGTAAAAATGCCAGAATTCAGGGTATTGGAGGTTGGAAAATATTCTTTCTTGAAGTTAGTCTCTGGACAACTTAAGAATTATTTGGTCAGATAGAAAGGACTTGATAAATGTAGGGACACAGCTAATAATTATTGGATATTTACTATGTGTTAGATTCTAGTTTAAGTTTTTAAATATGTAATAACTCATTTAATTGATTGGATAGCCATTTGATTTCTTAAAAGGTTTGTGTTTTCCATATTTATTAGTGAAATTTAAAAAGAATTTTCCCTACCATTAAAAAAATTTAAAAAATTACAAATTTAATATATGACTTAGGTCTTAAAGCAATCTGGGAAACAGGCTTCAGGCTTGTCTATTATATATTATTAATATTAATAGAATATAAACATAATAATATTGGATATTTAGAATGATTAATTGGAAATGTTAATATATGTTAAGTAAACTTTGATATACTTTGCTTTCAAGAAACAAAAATTAAAACATTTTTTAAAATAAATTTATTTAAATTAGTTTCAAGTACACAGTACATTGAAAAAAGAAATTGAAGAAGATACAAATAGATGGAAACATAGTAGAAAGAATCAACATTGTTAAAATGGACATACTACCCAAAGCAATCTATAGATTCAATGCAATCCTTATCAAAATACCAATGGCATTTTTCAGGGAGCTAGAACAAATAATCCTAAAATTTATATGGAGCCATAAAAACCCTGAATAGCCACGGCAATCTTGAGAAAGAAGAACAAAGTTGGAGGTATCACACTACCTGATATCAAACTATACTACAAGGCTACAGGAATCAAAACAGCATGATACTAGCATTAAAAACAGATAAATTGATCAATAAAACAGAATAGAGAGCCCAGAAATAAATCCACGCCTATTCACTCACTTAATATATGACAAAGGAGGTAAGAATATACAATGGAGTAAAGACAGTCTCTTCAGTAAATGGTGTTGGGAAAATGTTTGCATATACAGATATATGCAAAAAAAAAAAAAAAAAGCTGCATCACCTTCTTACACCATATACAAGAATAGACTCAAAATGGATTAAAGGCTTAAATGTAAGACCTGAAACCATAAAACTTTTAGAAGAAAACATAGGCAGTAAACTCTCTGATATTACTAACAGAAATTTCTTTTCAGACAAAACATTTATTAAGAGACTCTTTTTAGAGCAGTTTTTTATTTACAACAAAATTGAGAGGAAGGTACAGAGATTGCTCAAATAACTATTACCAGCATCACTTATCAGAATGGAATGGTACCTCTTTTTTTTAACCAAGGATGAACCTATGTTGTCACATCATCACCCAAAGTCCATAGTTTACCATAGAGCTTACTCTCGGTGTTGTATATTCTGTGGGTTTGGACAAAAGTATAATAATATATATCCATTATTATAAAATCATATAGAGTATTTTTCTGTTCTAAAAATCTTCTGTGCTCTGCCTATTTCTCCCCCTGCTCACTGCAACTCTGATATTTTATTGTCTCCACGGTTTTGCCTTTTATAGAATGTCATGTAGTTGGAATCTTATACTATGTAGGCTTTTCAGATTGGCTTATTTTCATGGCTTGATAGCTTATTTGTTTTTTAGCCCTGAATAATATTCCGTTGTCTGGATATACCACAGTTTATGTATCCATTTGGCTATTGAAGGATATCTTTGTTGCTCTCAAGTTTTGGCAGTTATGGATAAAGCTGCTATAAACATCTGTGTGAACATAAATTTTTAACTTTATGGGTAAAACCAAGAAGTGTAATTGCTGGATCATATGGTAAGAATATGCTTTGTTTCATAAATAACTACCAAAGTGTCTTCTAAAGGTACGGGGTCATTTTGCATTCTTAGTAACAATGTATGAGAGTTCTGTTACATCTTTGCCAGCATTTGTTGTTGTTAGTGGGTGTGTAGTACATCTTGTTTTAACTTGCATCTTTCTGATGACATGATGGAGAGCATCTCTTCATATGCTTATTTGCCAAATATACATTTTCTTTATTGAGGTGTCTGTTAAGTCTTTGGCCCATTTTTTAATGGGTTGTTTTCTTGTTGCATTTTAAGAGGGCTTTTTTTTTTTTTGTATATTTTAGATAACAATCTTTTATCATGTGTCTTTTGCAAATATTTTCTCCCTATCTGTGATTTGTCTTCTCTTGACATTGTTTTGAGTAGAGCAGAAGTTTTTAAAGAAGTCCAGCATGTCAGTTATGGCTAATGCTTTTGATGTTATATCTAAAAAGTCATTGCCATTCCCAAGGTCATATAGGTTTTCTCCAGGTATACTCTAGGAATTTTATAGTTTTGCATTTTACATTTAGGTCTTTGACCCATTTTGAGTTTGAGTTGATTTTTTTGAAGATGTAAGGTCTGTGTGTAGATTCTTTTTTTTTTTTTTTTTTTTTCTGGTGGTTGTCCAGTTGTTTCAGCACCATTTGTTGAAGAGATTGTCTTTGCTACATTGTGTTGCCTTTGCTCTTTTGTCAAAGATCAGCTGACTATATTCATATGGGTCTGTTTCTGGGGACTCTGTCTCATTCCATCGATTAATCTTTAACCTGTGCCACACTATCTTTTTTTTTTTATTCTTTTTTTTCGAACTTTTATTTAAGTTTTTAATTAAGTTTATTGGGGTAACATTGGTAGTGCCACACTATCTTGATTACTGTAGTTTTGTAGTAAATCTTGAAGTCAAGATGGTAGCATCAGTCCTCCAGCTTTGTTCTTCTCAACTTCTGGTGGCTTTTTCGGGCCTTTTGACTCTCCATGTAAACTTTAGAATCAGTTGTCAATACCCATACAATAATATGCTGGGAATTTGATTGGGATTGCACTGCATCCATAGATCAAGATGAGAAAAACTGACAACTTAAAGTATTGAGTTTTCCTATTCACGAACAGTTCCTATCCAATAACATGGAACATCTCTTCATTTATTTAATTCTTTTTTGATTTTGTTCATAGAAGTTTTGTAGTTTTTCTTATGTAGAATTTTACATGTTTTGTTAGACTTAATACCTAAATATTATTTTTTTTGGTGGTAATGTAATGGTATTGTGTTTTTAATTTCAAATTGTACTTGGGGTTATATAGGAAAGTAATAGACTTTTGTATATTACCTTCTATCCTGTTAATCTTGGTATAATCTGGGAGTTTTTTTGGTTGATTTTTTTGGATTTTCTACATAGATGATCATGTCATCTGTGAACAAAGACAGTTTTATGTCTTCCTTCCCAGTCTGTATATCTTTCAATTGCTTTTCTTGCCTTACTGTATTAGTATAAACTTCTAGTACCATATTAAAAATAGACAATCTGAAGAGGACCACATCTATTAAAAATTTAATCAGTAATTAATAACCTTCCAAAACAGAAAGCATCAGGTATTTTGAACCCCTTTTTAGAAATTATATATTGTTCAATAACAGTTTTAAATTTGGCTTAGGAAGTTATTGGGCAAGAAGGCAAAAAGAGAAATCAGATATATTCCATGGTCCCTACCATTTGTAAGAATGATACAAATCCAGTTTTTTGGGGATGGGGAGTTCATGTTTTCTTGGTACAACTATACTTAATTATTAGCTCTTTTTTTTCCCCTTGTGTATAAAATATTTATTTACATAGTTCTTTTTCTGGCTTAAAGTGGGCTTAAACATATTTGCTTGTTAGTTGTAAATTCCTATGCTAAGTGGTAATAATAGGTAACTGAAGATTGATTAGTTATTAATGTTGAATTCTAAGACAATTAAAAAAATGGGTAAACATAATTTTTTCTTTTTAATTTTGAGAATGAAATCTCCCCTCACCAAGTCTATTGTCTCATTATAATGTTTTTTAACACCTGTCCCAAGCCATCACTTCCTTTTTTTATGGATGAATTCTTTGCTTTACATCCCAAAGCACTGCGTTGCAGTAGTTTATGAATCTCTTTCCTCAGGCTTTGTAACAGTTTCTGAATTCTCTTTTAGTTATAAAGTGACATACCAATGTAACCTAAAGGTATGAAAGAACTGATTGTGAAATTTAACAGCAAATATGTTAAGATTTAAGTTAAGAATGTTACATAAGTAACTATAATGCATTTTTATTTTAGTTGCTAGGAAATGATTATTGTAGTAATGAAGGTTAACTGGATTCCATTACTAATTGGCTTGAAATGTACATTATGTGCAAATAGGTAACTCCTCACTTAAACAAAATTTCATATTCCTTCTATCAAATGTTATTAAATTTAGAGTTTAAAGTCATCAAAAATTTGTTTCGACTACAAATAGCAGAAGTTTAAGAAAATCTCAAACCTCTTTAAGATGAAGGTTCAAATTTCTACCCAGACCGCTGTAATACTCTTCTTTTACCCCATTTTAATTCCCATTTGAAAGCTGATCATTGTTTTATTGGTGAAGGGAGAGGAGAGAAAAATAAAAAAAAAATTGCTTGATACACTGTTCATCTTTTTTGGGCCAGTATAATTTAGTTGAAAACCTAACCATCATATATAAGTTTCTTTGGGAAAATGTATTCTGAGTTCCAGGTAGCAAGTTTGTAAGCAAAGTGTTAGAACAAGGTCTATTTGTAAATGGGCTACCTTTTTCAAAATGCAACAGATGTTCTTTCTTTCTATTTATTATCTATCTATCTATCTATCTATCTATCTATTTATTTAACACTTACAGCACCTGGTCTTCCTAGGTGGTTTCCTATCTAAGTACTAACTAGGCCTGACCCTGCTTAGCTTCTGAGGTCATACGAGATAGCACATGTTCAGGCTGGCATGGCTGTAGACCAGATGTCATTTTTTGTGGATTTTCCGTGAACTCTTGAATTATTTCTTTAATGTAAGTTAGTAATATTTTATTAACTTGAATAACTAGTGATCATTTAGGTTATCTGCCTCTAAAATTTTCTAATTCACTTAGTGCAATTTTTTTCAAATGATTTATTTAGTTAAATTAAGATTTCTAAAATTTTAATGTTCAAATACATAGCTTTACAGTCAATATTTACTGGTACAGAAAAGTTAGGCAGCATATTTTGGGAGAAAAATTTCCTTAGTAATAGCAAGATTGTACCTTAGAGAGTTCAGTACACATGGGTTAAGAAATAATTTATTGTAGGAATAACATTTTTAACAGAAGTTGTCACTTATTTTTTATCTTTTAAGACCATAGGCTTCTGTTTCCAAAAACCAAGGAGTTGAAGAGTGAAAAGTGCTGATAAAACTAGGTTACCTCAAAGAAAGTGTTAAATACAAATTTTGTGATTAATCATTTATGTTTTCCTAAGTCAATTACTCTGTTTTAATAATTATTGAAATTCCATGTAGAGTATAACTGCTTTTGAAAAAGTAAAAGGAAACAGGTCTATTAAAAATGTTGACAAAGTATATAAGTAGTTAAATATTCTTGATACAGAAAATTAAAATCTAAAAATAAAATGTTCAGAGAGAAAAAAGGATAGGCACCATTCTGGTTTTTAAAAACAAAATAAAACCATAAAAATATCTTTTGAAATGGGTAATGACCAAGGATTTTGGGCTTTTGCAGCAATTTTCCTTTGTTCCACACAATATAAGATTTTGTTTGAAAAAATTTGGAGCACTCTTAGAGGCAAAAGATTGCCCACATATTGCTATTTTGGTTTCTCTATTGCCAGATGAAGTGAAATAGCAATTATCAACTTTTTCTGATTTTTTTTATATGACTATACATGCATATAACTTGTAAATATATATTTTATAAATATTCAGAAAAAGATCTGGCTGCATAAACACTAACCAATAGTATGTTACCTGTGGGACGTGGGATATAGAACAGAAAGAAGTAGAACTTTCAGTTTTTTCTCTGTATACTTCTATATTTGAGCCTTAAAAGAAAGAATGTTCTTTCAGCAGTTATAATCGGAATGGGAAAAGGTTATATAGGAAAATAAATCATTTAAAAAATTCTTCAATACTGCTGAAGTCCTTATAATTTAAGGCAGATTTTTAAAAAGTGGAGATGTAGAACTGATTGTAGAAACATAATATATTATGTATAATATACAGTATGACCTTTAGAAATATTAAAGTGTTCTATATTACCTTGTTAACTGAATTATCAATGGAGACTACCCTCCAAGACCTTGATATATATTGAATATGATTTGTGGCTCAATAGTTTTGAATATTTTAAAATGCTCCTTGCCTATAAATATCTTTAGTCAGTATAAAGTGTGCTCATTTTCAACTTCTGTAGTTGGATTAATTTTCTCTAACTACAAGATTAGGGGAAATGTACCTCCCCCAATCTTTCCAATCTCAAAGTGAATTTTCTGGTATTTTGTTGATCTTGATAATGACAACTGTGCTCTGTTCTCCCTCTTAGCGATTTCTCACCTCTATTTTTTAATGGCCCTATTAAGATAGAATGATGCAAAGGTGAATGTTAGCATTTTATAAATTATTAATCAAATTAATAGCTTATTAATTTATTAATAATTAAAATTTCTTATTTCCCTGTTTCTTCTCACTGAGCTTATTTCTTAAGTCAACTACTCACTTGGGAGAAATCAACTTTTCCCTTCTTCATTAGAATTTTCCTTTTTCTCTTTCTTATGTATTTTGTTATGTATAGTTTGAGTACTTACTAACTGTCAGACACTGGGGATAGAGAACAAGATAGTCCAGATTCCTGCCCTCATGAAGTATACATCCGAGTGGAGATTACAGAAAAATCAAACACATAAAGAAATAAATAATTTTAGGTAATGCTAATAAAGGAGTAATTAGGGCATGTGTGGCCCCAGCATGTGTGTAGTTGGGCAAGATTACAACTGGATGACTACATACCAAAATGTTTAAATATTTAAAAGTTAGGATTCAAAGTTCGTCCTTAGGGCAGCTTTTGTCTCTACTCTGCATTCCAAGTTCCCTGCTGTGTGCATCCTCAAGACCAAGAGGCTATAGGAACTGCTTTTTTTTTTTTTTTCCAGCCAGCCTTTCCACGTACCAGTCTCATAGTAGCATGGATCTGTTGGGGCAGGCCAGAGATGATTGGGTGGTACCTGGACCTGGACTCATCTAAAACAATATGGGAACTGATCCTGTCAAATCCCCAGAATTTGGTACAGAGAGGATAACTTCTTCAGCTCCTTTCTTTTCCAAATCAGGACTTCTAAGGTCTTTGCCATATTGTATTACCAAAGAAGAGAGGAGAGAAGGAAGAGTATCTGGGAAACCTGTGTAGGCAATCACTTTGGTTGGCTTTGGGGCAGCCAGCTTTAACCAGTTAAAGTTTTTATAAGTAGCCACCTTTCTAGAATTTCTTGGGAAAAGCTATGATAATTTTCTCCTTTCTCCACACATAGGGGGACACTCTTAAGTTCTTTATCCTCTGGCCTGGGGCGGGGGGCTTCTTTAGCTAGCACCTCTCCCTCGTGATTCTCATTTGCATGATTGCTTACCGAACTTTCAAAATACTTTTTACAAGGCTGAAAGGGAAAAAAGTCTTGGTTTTAGTGATTGTGGTATGCAGGGCTTTCCTTCTACATCTAAGGGTGACCGAACTGAGACTGCTCTTTTACATGCCTCTTTCTTTGACTTCTCCTTATCCTGGTCCCCAACTCAATTTTTTTAATTTGTAAATTTATTTAATTTGAAAACCAAATTGGTATCCTTTGGGATACCTATATCTGTAAGGTAAGCTCCAAATGAAAATGTACATTTTCCTAAAAGTTTTTTGTAAGATTTTAAGTAGCTAATTTTTGACCCCTAAAAAGCCCACCCAAAGAAGAAAACACCAAAAAAAAAAAAAAAAAAAAAGACAAACTATATGCAGACTTGTTGTACATTTGAATACTATTATATACATATAAATTACATAAAGTTATATTTTCTCTGTACAGGTGTGAAAGTTGTGTGGATTTACTGTTTGTGAGAGGAGCTGGCAACTGTCCTGAGTGTGGCACACCTCTTAGAAAGAGCAACTTTAGAGTACAACTCTTTGAAGATCCTACTGTTGACAAGGAGGTTGAGATTCGGAAAAAAGTGCTAAAGATGTAAGTATTATTGCTTGAATGATTCAGTACATAAAGAGGACAGTTATTGCAATAATTGATATAATTATTTGCTGACAGGAATGTGGACAGTTTGGCAAATGAATAAATAAGTATAATTTCATCTGTGTATTTTTTCAACAAACATTAAGTTCTTAGAGAACTCAGTAATATTAATTATCTAACCTTTATGAGAGTAGACCTGCTTCATCATGGCTTTCCAATTCATTTATTTGCTGTGTATTCCTTAATTTAATTAACAGATATATATTGAGTACCTACTGTGTGCAAACTGCATCATACTTATTATGTACTACTTATGAAATGAGTAAATAACTATGAACCTTGCCCTCAAAGGCTTAAGTATAGTAGCATATGATAGGGTAGAGATAGATAAAACAGCAAACAAAACAGTTGATTATAAATTGAGAAAAATGCTGTGAAGTTAGTAACTGAGTTTTGGTGTGGGTCATTGATGTCAGATAAGGCCTGAGGAGGTAATGTTTAAGTTGAAATTTGAAGGTTATTAGAGAAAATCATGTGTTAGTTATAATTTAATTCGATATATATCTCTATGTATGTATGTGTGTTTACATACGTTTTTTTAAATTTATAATTTAGTTTTTGACTCTTCGTTAGTAGTTTTGGGTTTTATCTGTACTCTTGTTACAGATCACCTTATTGTTTTTGAAGTTTAAAGTACATATATTTAATTTATTATTGCTTGCTTGCTTTCTTTTTCTCTCTTCCTTCCTTCCTTCCTTCCTTCCTTCCTTCCTTCCTTCCTTCCTTCCTTCCTTCCTTTCCTTTCCTTTCCTTTCCTTTCCTTTCCTTTCCTTTCCTTTCTTTCCTTTCTTTCCTTTCTTTCCTTTCTTTCCTTTCTTTCTTTCTTTTCTTTCCTTCCTTTCCTTCCTTTCCTTCCTTTCCTTCCTTTCCTTCTTTTCCTTCCTTTCCTTCCTTTCCTTCCTTTCCTTCCTTTCCTTCCTTTCCTTCCTTTCCTTCCTTTCCTTCCTTTCCTTCTTTTCTTTCCTTTCTTTCCTTTCTTTCCTTCCTTTCCTTTCTTTCTTTCTTTTCTTTCTTTCCAGTGGTTTGGTGATTTCAGCCTTGGCCACCATTGTTTTATCAGCATCTTTCTAGGTACTTAACCAGTGTTACTATATCAATGTTCCAAGCTGTTCTTTTATTATTCGGATTACTTCTCGGAGATAGTTTCTCTTAGATTCTTATTTTTTTTCATTAACACCTGTGGTTTTCTAATTATTCATGGGCATATTACAATATTTACAAATTTTCCTGATCTAGCATTCCTTAGATTATAACTGTCATGAAAAACAGAAAGTTCTTTTTCTTAATTAATATTTAGCTTTCTGGAAATTAATTAATCTATAAGAAGTAAACATTATCATACTTTCCAGTGATAGACCTAGTGTAAGTTCATTTTCCATTCCTTCAGGGTCCTAATTTCTTTTTATTTCCCTTAAGTCTTAGAAGGATTTTGCATATTGTACCATTCTCTCCTGATTCTACTCCTCTGTAGTGACTATATGAATTTAAGAACAACATTCTTGGTCTGGTTACAAACCTGGTGTCAAGAAACAGTATTTTACATAGTAAGCAATCCTTTTCTATGTATCATGTGTGAATTAAGTAAGAAGAAACAAACTAGTTAGATAATACTGAAAGCAAGTGATAAGTGACATGCTGATTTTTTCTTCTCTTAAAGATATAATAAAAGAGAAGAAGACTTTCCTAGTCTAAGAGAATATAATGATTTCCTGGAAGAAGTTGAAGAAATTGGTATGTTTTTAATGCTTGAACTTTTGGTATGCTAGCCCATGTGCTTCTGTCCTTTAGATGCCTAGGAGAATATTTCACAACTCTCTAACAAGTTTTGTTGCGATTGCTAATGTTTACCTAATTACTTTTGTACTTAAATCATGTTTGTTAAGTTGGAGGTATACTTAAGTAAAGGACATACTTTGAAGTAATAAACATTTGTCTTACAAAAAATATGATGAATGGAGGTACTACCACTTTACAGCTGGGAAGGAAGGCTGTATCAGTATGCTGCTGATGTATAAGAGTAAACAAAAGGAAAGAATATTCAGATTTTTAAAACATAGGGTTTCCATGAACTATATTCATGGTGACTAAAGGCATATATTGTTTATCATCATTTATGCTTCTGTGTATACAGTAGTTTCAAAATACTTTGAAACAGTTCACTATTGATGTAGCATTGTATTATTAAGTGTTATTCTAGAATCAGAGGTTAGAGTAATAATCTAAGTGCCTTTTCTTTCTGTTGTGATTAGTTAAAAGGATGCTTTTATCAAAAGAAAGTATTGTTTCTGTTTTCTTAAATAATATTTTAGAGATGTTAAAAAGTCTGGAAATTGTTATATATCAATTTAAAAAATTAGTGGTGTTTTTTTAAAGTTGCCATAATTATTATTACTCAATACATGTTTTGAAATGATACCAAAAAAATCATAAACTGGGAAAATTAGAATGAGACTAAGAGAATTGATAGTCAAGTCATACTCATATTATTGCTTATATAAATTAAATGATTATAATAAAATTGATAATTCTTGAAAAGGTTTATATATGGTAAATTTTTAGAAAACTTAAATTCCTAAAGAATGAAGTATTCTAATTTCTTTTATTTCTTTATTAACTGAGAAAATCCCAGAAAATCTTTATATTTCAACTGTTGCTGAAACTTTTCTAAAATATGTAAGTTCATTTGTTATATCATAGCAAATAGCATTTACAGAACATAATTTAGGCTTTTTCTGGGATATTGTAGTGCTTTGGAGCCATTGCTTTTTCATTCTAATTGTTCCTCACACTTTGTTTGTAATCTTAGCAACCAATAATGGCTATGGATTTTAACTGAAAAGATGATGGAATTGGGAGTGCCAAGGCAAAATAGAAAAGTTAAGATATAGACTGAGAAGATAAACAAGAAAGAGATTGTAAGAACTGGGCAAGTATGCAGATATGTAGAAATATGGGTATACATAGACGTTAAGTATAGGATAAACAGTCTGGCCAGGCAATAAAGAGAAAGGAGATAATAGATATCACAGAGCATGTTCAATACGTGGTCACAAGTCCAAGCAGTCAGGCAGGATAACTATAAGAAACTGATGGATAATGAAGGTGAGGAAGAAGGGATCTTGATTCTGGAACAAGGTTCTCATTGAACCACGATTTAAAAAAAAAATTATATATATATATATATGTATACACACATATGTATACACACACATATGTATACACACACACACACACACACACACACACATTTATTTATTTATTTACTATGAGATGAATTCGTTTGAAGATATGAACAACCTGGGAACTGGGGCCTATGTCCAGGAGTCGGAGCTAGGATTGAGTGGTAAGAGCAAATTTAGATATTAGAGCTATACAATATGTAATCCTTTCTTTACCAGATAAGGAAAAGGTAGTTCAGAGCATTTAATTTGAAAGTGATTCTACTATTATGCATATTTATGAAGGGCTGTCTTCAGTTGCAGTATGTTCAAACTCTCTTAATCAACTTCCACTTAATTGACTCATTAGAGTGACTGACATTTCTCAGTTTTTCTGTAAAATGTATTTACTTATGCCCAAACTATGATGACTATATCATGAATCTTGTCCATTAGAAGAGGTCCTCAAGTACATCTCTGTACTCCTCTTACTAGTTCAGTTATATACCATAAGTTGGTAACCAAACTGTCTTATGCCAGTGGTACTTGTTATCATAATTATGTACTTTAATTAAGTAGTTTACAAGGTTGAGGAAAATTGCAAAACCTCAGAAGGATTTTGCTTCTCAAGTTCTTGATTTACTTTAAAAAACCCAGAAACTGAACAATATAGATCACAGTTATGGTTTATACAAGATACTCCAGTTAAAGACTAGACCTTGGCTGTATGTAATTAAGTTAGAAAATGACTGTACACTTACTAAATATGTTTTAAGTTAAAGGGTTGAAAGAGTATGTATGTGTTTCCCTTGTTTAACAGATTTTTCTAAATAGTCAATTACTAATCTTGATTATGTTGTGTAAAAAGCAGTTCTCTTGTATTTGAAGATATTGATGAGGTTTGGGACCTAGTCTCATGGACTTATAGTTTATTTTCTGAACTTCAGCTAAGTTTAACAAGTATTGTTTTATGTGAACTGCTTCACTTACTGAGGATATATGATCTTTGCCTTCAATAATTCAAACCCTGAAGGGAGAGATAATTATGTAAACTAGTAACTATAATGTGAAAGCGTACAAGCATTTATTTATAAAGTGTTACAGGAATACAGATAACAAAATAATTTAGCATTAGGAAATAGAGGTGTAGTTTGTTGATGTTCAGAGAAGAGGTCACATTTGAGTTTGATCTTAAAAGATAAATATGAGTTTACCTGGTCGAAAAAGTATGGAAGAACCCATTCGTAGCAAAAGACAGTCACAGAGATACAGGTATTGAGCATGTTGGAAAATTAACATAATCTGTTACAGGTAGATAAAACTGGTAATGACTAGAAATGAGGCTTGAAAAACAGACTGGATCTTGCTTGGTTAATGAGGGCTTTGTAAGCTAGGCTGTCAGGGTAAGGATTTATTCTATGAACAATAGTGAGCCAGTGGAATGGTGTGGTAGTGATGTGGAATATTGACTGGAGATACTCAAGGCTCGGAAACCATTTTTAAGGGGCCATTACAGCAATTTGGATGAGAAATAATGAGAGCTTGGATTAGGTAGAAGGGGTCATAGATAAAGAGGATGCTCTAGAGATATAATTTTCAAATGACTAATTTGATATAGGAAAGAGCAGGCAAGGATGAATTAAAATAATCTGACCTTGAGTAGTTTCATAGTGTTTATCAGGAAAATAAAAGCTGGAGAATAGGCAGTGTTTTTTATTGTTTTGTTTTGTTGAATGTAAAGTGTAGAAATGAGGGAAAAACTAGTTTTTAGCCCTTTTAATTTATGTTAAGGTGTGGCTCCACCCTTAGTTGTGTGTGATTGTTTTGATTGTTGTGGTATAAATAAAACTTCCTTTTAAAATCTTGTTTCAATAGCTGTTTACTTTGTGTTTTATTTATGCTTTTAAAGATGATTAGTTAGATGTTTGTTGTATCTGTATTAGCCAACTGTGTTAATCAAAAGTATAAAATGTTAATTTCATAGGCATCTGTTAAGTGCTAGACTGAGTTGTACTCATATTATCTCATATAATAATTTTTACAACTCTAAGATTAGAGACAGGTATTTTTATCCAACTTTGCATATGGAGAAGCAGAGAGAGCTTAAGTATTGTGCCCAAGAACACATCGCTAGTAAATAATGGTGCCAAATTGTGAACATAGGTTTTTCTGACTCTTAGAGCCCATGAAAGTGCTTGACAGTGTCTAAGAGTAGTTAGTAGTCTGAATCTGGAACGTGGGGTGCTGATTGGTAGAATAGTGGGAGTTGGGGGCGGGGAAGGTCGGTTTTGGGTGTATTTTGAAGGATCTTAAAGAAGTTGGAACTCAAATCTTATAGGTAGAAGGGTGCTCTTGAAGATGTTTAGGCCTAGAATGAGAAGGATGAAGTTGTTAGGGTGGCTAAGGAATCAGTGTTTGAGGACTTATAAATTGGGGATTAGTGTGATTTGGTTATATAAATTTTGTTATGAATTCTTTGAACATCACAAATACACAAATTCAGAGATACAGAATTTTGAATAATGGCATAAAATTACAATATAAGCGGCACACATGAAGATGAACTTTCTTATAGCGTTAACAATAGGCTCTTTTCTGTGGTTATGACAATCTAAACATAAAAATTCTTGTTCTTTTGGCCCCAGGGATTATCTCAAAGGTTTGTTCTTAGTTCCATAATAAACAGATTATTCTTTTGGTTCAGAGTATGCTTATTTTAAAAGGGTGAGAAAGTCCTAAGGGCTTTAATTATGAATTCTAGATGTCAAAAAGACTTCAAAATTGTACTTAAGTAACATTAAATCTTTCAGAAAATACAATAGGTTTTTTGTTGGCTTTTAATACTTGACTAAAGGCAGGTCAACATCTGAGCTAGACCAGTAACCAGATAAAGGGCCAAGTGATTCTATAGAAAATTATCTTCTATTCCTTTTTCTTCAAGGCTATTATACCAACCTGATTCATTGTGAGAGTGAATGAGACTTGCTTTATGTGAAAAGTCTTTAAAATAGTAATCCACTTTTGTTTTTTTTTCCTTCTTTTTAAAAGAGATTTGTATTATTTATGATTATGATTCACATCTGTTATATTGCTATTACCTTTGCCTTCAAAATTAAAAAAATGAATTAAACAAATGAATTAAATTGGTTATTTTAGTTTCATTGGAATTCATCAAAGTTTATAATAAGCATAAAAGAAAGAAATTATATATAAACAGTTAATTTTACCTAGAATCTGCCTTCAAGGGACACTGTAGTGGGTCAAATAGATATGTACATTGAAAATAATTATACAGGATAGAAAGTGGATACACACTACCAGAACGATATTAGGTAACATATTATGGGCATTTGGGGATGGAAAGATTGTACCTGCAAAGTGATTTATAAGGAAGATCTGGGGATTAAATTGGATGTAGAAGGGTGGGCCAGATATGGATATCCACAGTTGTTCTGGGTTAAGGTTGGTACTAAGATAGGCCCTCTGGGAGCAGTTTGATCATAGGTATGGAGGTAGGGAAGTGTGAGGCCTGTATAGATGCAGAAGAATAGCTGGACTGGATCAGAAGTGGTTTTTTAGGAATTGAGAGAAGCAATACAACTAGTATTGTAGAAAAAAGTTCGGGCTTTGGAATCAGCCTAGGTTAAAATCCTGGTTCCATATTTACTAGCTGTATACCTTGGATGTAGTTATTTAATATTTTTAAACCTTATCTGTAAAGTACGAATATTTATGAATGTTAGTCTGGCAGCATTGTGTATTGATGGGGTTAAGGTATAGGGTAAGATGCAAGGTTGTTAGGATTAAGTGATGTAATTTGGTCAAATGCTGGACATAACGCCTGTCATATGTATTTTATAGATGTTTGATTGAGACACACACACACACACACACACACACACCCCTTATAGAGTATATAACTCAAGCAAAATTTGAAGGTCACTTCAAGTAAACAGATGAGGGAAAGCCACTCTGTTTGAAATTGCACTCTGATTGGAATTGCTTGGTCTCTCTTACCCTTGCTTCTTGAAGAGTCTCTGAGGAATCTGCAGAACTCACAAAGCAAAGAGAAAAAAGTGATGTGAGAGATAAGATTGGATTTTTTTTAGGGCCTTATGGATGTAGAAGCAATGAGTGAATTTAGTGACTCATGACTGAATAACATAATCTGAACTTTGTTTTAGAAGGGTTGTTTGGTAGCTGATTCCATTAAAAGGAAGGACAATTTATTCCTTTAATAAACATTTATCCACCAACTAGCACAGTGCTAAATATTACTTAATGAATGGAGCAAGGATACTTTTAGTTTTCCCCTATTATCACTTAATTGTATAGTGTGTTATATTATTACTTTAATTTCATGTATGTAGGGGTGATCTCCCTAATAAGAGTGTTAGTCTTTGAAAACGGGAAGTCCTTTTGTATGCTCACAACACCACAGTGTTGGGAACCTAATATATAATCATTAAATTCTTTTCTCATTTCCTATCTTTCCTTTATTTCTGGATGATATAAAAATTGTATAAAATATAATCATCAAGTACAAGATAAAGTGCAAAGTAAAGAGTGCTATGTATGTGTGTACAAATCATGTAAAACACAGATTTTTATGAGCTGTAAATAATGTTTTCAACATTTATAAGAGAAGGAAGTTATGACTTGTTGGGGAATCAGGGAGAACTTCATGGAAAAGTATTTGGGTAGACACATTAAGATTGGGTATATTTTCAGTAGTAAGAAAGGGGGATCAGGCATTTTAGGTACAATGGTGTGATCAAAGGAATTGGAGCAGGAAGTGTGGGGGACATTTGGGAAATGCAAAACTGTCTAGTTTCAAGAGAGGTCTTTATTAAGGGGAGATGAAAGTAGTTATACCCAGATTGTTAGTTTATAGCCAGTAGTTAATAGCCAGAAGGGTTCTGGATTCTAAAAGTTTATGATTTTGTTTTTTTTCCCCTAGCAAAAGGGGAGAAGACAGAGGGGACGAGAGAGGACTATAGGATGGTAGAGATGGAAGATAATATGAGGTATGCTTCAGAAATATTAGTCTGGCAGCATTGTGTATTGATGGGGTTAAGGTATAGGGTAAGATGCAAAGACTCTGGAGGTAGGAAGTTAAATCAAGAGATTATTATAAATTATTCAGGGAAAAATAAGATCCTGACTTGGTGTATTGGCAGGGTACGTTGAGATTAAGGTCAGTTTTAAAGAAATATTAATGGTAGAGTTCTGTGGGATTTGTCACCTGGTGCTTGTGGAATGCAAAGGAGAGTAGGTCAGATGAATGAGTGTTAAATATTGGTGTTTTAGCATGGTACTCCTATTTACAAGGAGGAACAAATTTGGAGATGGTTATGTGTTTGGTGTTCTAAAATGCACTGTGAGATACTCTGTTTTTCCTGGCATTTATTTGGTTGAAACTTGGAAGTGATGAGATTGCCCAAGGAACATGGGGGAAAGAGGGCAAAAGCCAGCCATAGAGATTACTTAGAGACCAAGAAGTGCCAGATGGAAAGAAGATGAGTATTTGGAGTAGTAGGAGGAAGGTAGATCAGGAGAATATTAATAGATTAGTCAAGGGAAGGACAAAACTGAGGGGAAAAAAGTGATCAGCATTGTTAAGTGCACACAGATGTTGAGGATAGTGAAGGTTGTGAAGGATTATTGGATTTGGATGACCTATTAAGTATAAGGAGTAAATTGTGAGTGGTTGGCAAAAATAGTGGATTCAGACAATATTGACTAAAGGATCACAGTTGCCTTGCTGAGGGCCATTGCTGTTGGGAGTTTTCTTTCCTGTTTTGTGTTGAGAACAGAATGTGATTTATGGAGAATGCCCTGCATTGCATCCTAGCTAGATTTCCTGGTTTACTGCCATTACTACTTTCTTTTCTACTTTGTGGTAAAAAAACTGGAAAAAGTATCTAGAAGTCTATTATTGCTCATTTTCTCTCATTTCTCTCAGAGTTTTAAAACTGCATATAATAGAATTGGAGGTTGCTTTTATTTTCCTACATATCTAAATGACCCTGGATTTTCATCAGTGATTATGATAAATTGATATTTTGAAATAAGTTGGCCTTTTGAAGAGATAAAAAATGGATTTGTGGATTAGATTGATCTTTCGAATGTGTTTGATGGCCTTACTCAACAAAACAGGTAGCCCCAGGTTGGGCCTCCAATATTACTTTTCAAATCTTTTAGGACTCTAAAACTCTGGGAATTATTTTAGAATGTTGTTTTGATAGAGTGAGATGGAGAAGGAATTTTAGAAACACAGAATAGAGCAGTTGTTTAGGGTAAATCAAACTTGTTTATAGGACAAGCAGCAGGAAGCAGTGGTAAGTAATTGGAGCAGGGGTAGAAGGGCTAATAATGAATAGAGAAGATTATAGAAGAAGCCAAGGGAGGTCTGAATTGAATTATGTAACAGGAGAGTCTTAATGATACAGATCCTTTTTTAAATAGGCTGATACAAACACTGTAAGGGTTGGGTGAATATGGCTATACATTATAATATGAATTTTATATATACCAAAAGAGGTGGGTTTTTTTTTTTTTTGGTTCAGAATATTATAGCAACCTTTTGATTTATATATGTAAACTTAGAAGGGAGGAAAGCATTTGTAATTCAAATTATTTTCAGTTGGAGTTGTAAAAAGACAGGTCTGACTCATTAAGAACTTAGCATATATCTTAACATGTCTCAGCACCTTCTATTAAATTATTTCAGTTTTAAGTTTCAGTGCCGGTTTATCCTTTACCTTCCCTGTTAAGTTTCAGCTTTTATCTATTTCGTACTTTTCCAGCTCTAGCCTGTATGAGAAATAATTCAAGCTGTTTCTAGTCATGTTGGAGACCATTAGAATGTAAATAAAACCTGTTTTTTAAAAATATAAATTATATAAGTATATGATATTTTTTATTCTTTTGGATAGGTTTTTTTTTTCTGATTTTGGAACACAATCTTTTTTTCCCCACTATTATTATTTTTTTATTCTTTTTTTTATTATCACATATGTAGTACATTGGTTAGACATTTTATATAGTTTATAAAATGATCCCCCTAATTGCTCCTTCTCTTCTCTGGTTTTCCACCTTGCCAATATATTGATGCTAACTGCCTTCCCTATGCTGGGAGCACAGAATCTTTCGAATATTGATTCTGACCAGTATAGTAGCTTTCATACCTACTCTTTTCATTTAAAAATTTTAAAGCATTCTTTTATATGCTTTTAAAGTGGGGTCTATAAAAATCAAATTTAATGTGATTATGACAAGCACATATTTTGTGATAGTCTGACAGTTATTTCCACATATTTGGCTCAGAAAACATAGTTGTTGAACTAGAGCTAGTTTCTAAAATAGTAGGTAAAATGGCACAAATAGAGCTGTAAGAAATGACAGCCTAATGAGTTACGAAGTCACTGTGATGAATAGTTGGTTTTTATTATCTACTCAAGATTTATATTAAAACTATATTTCATGTCATTGTTTCCTTTTTGATGCAGTTTTCAACTTGACCAACAATGTGGATTTGGACAACACCAAAAAGAAAATGGAGATATACCAAAAGGAAAACAAAGATGTTATTCAGAAAAATAAATTAAAGCTGGTTGGTTGCTAAGTATTTTCTTCTTCTTTTGTATTAGAAATGAATGCATCTTCATGATATTTTAAAAAGCTATTATCCTCTAAAAGTAGTTATATTTATGAAGAATTTAGCTGTAGTTTAGGCCAAAAATACTAATATATGTATATAAGCATATAGGTAGGAGGCACATATTACTGTAGCAAAAACAATGTTGGTGGCATTATTAAAATATATTCTATAAAGGAGAAGTAATTGTATACATGCAGAGATTTAATTGTCTAATTTATACAATTTGCCTGTTATTTCTTTAATATAATTTGGCTTTCTAGTTTTAGGGAAAAACAGAAGTAATTATTTTTGAGGTACTTTGTCAGGAGTTTGTAATCATTGATAAAAATGATACAAGTATATTTGGATCACATAGCTTGTTTTTTCATCTTGTGTTTATAAGGCTTTCTTCCTTATAGTCTGAACGTGTTTCATTTAGGTACTTCTTTTCTTTCATATAGCTCTCAAAGAATTCACACTTTAGTCTCATTCCATTCAAATCCAGCTTGGCTTCTTTAAAAAGTGCCTTATTTCTGAGAGCACCAGTGTGCCCTAAAATTACTGTCTGCCCAGTAGACTTTCCTGGGTACATCAGAAGATACAGGTAGAATAGGTATGCCTAGGTAACTTGTTGTATTAGTCTTATTTAACTCAATAGTGGAAGATTGTTCCTTTCAGTTGAGTGCTTTTTTCATTCATAGTTTTAAGCTAGGAAATAATACTGAGAGTTGCAATGAAAGAATAATTTTAGGCTGGTTATATTATTTTAGAGTAGAAATTTCTAATTATATGAAAACTTTTTAATGATTGGTTATTGAATAAAACAAGTACTTTTTTTCATTTATGTTACAATGAGGTTATTTGGACTGCTTCTATTCTTATTAATTTTTAGCACCTGGGTATGTTATAACTAAGTTTTTTGTCAGTAATTCATTATAATATATTGATTGTAGTGATAATTATCTGGGTATTTGGTATTGGAATAAACATACATAGAATCACAGTTTTAAAGATTTTGATAGTTAACATAGCTATATAAATAATTATGGTATCAGTGGATGGAGCCCTCAAATAGTCCATAGAGCATGAACTAATTTACATGGGTGATGTCTTTTTACTAGTCTGAGGCAGCAACTTGCCTTTAATGTTTCTGTGAATGTTGAAGTCTCACTGTTTCAGAAACATGAGTTATATCAAAGAAGGAAAGAAAAAAGCAATCTCTTGCATGATTAGGCACATAGAATGACCCATTTCTGATATAGACACTATTACTAAGTTGTCTGCAAGGAGATCTTATTTGTTTCATGGAGCTGGCACCTAACATTGATCAGTGTGAGCATGCAGAAACTGAATAAAAGTGATCTAATTTTGAAATAGAGTCTTAGTGAAGATTAGCTTAATTTTCATTTTTAGTTTTCTGGATTCCCATGAGCAGGAGAGATTGCTACATTAGAATGTCTTATCAGTTTAGCACACAAAAAAATTCAGTTCAATAAACATTTGTTGAACATCTGCTGAGGATATAGTATACAATGATGAATAAGAACCCTGGTTCTCTAGGGACCAGATAATATGTCTTAAGCACATAGAAAGTACTCTGTGCTTATTATTATGGGAGTGCATTCTGGGAAAATTGGGACAGTCATTCCAGGCAAGGTTATGCCTGAATGGAGCCTTGGAAGACAAGTAGAAGTTACTAAGATTAAAAAGATGAGACAGGTTAAGAGTAGGGAAGCTGCCACAAGGACATTCCAGGCAGAAAGAAATCATGAGCAAAGGCAAGAAAATATGGATAATCTTAGAATTCTGACAGTTGTAAATAGTTCTGTATTGCCAAAGTTCAATAGAGAGAGTTGAAGTTGGAGAAGTAGAAAGGACCTAGGCCACCTAAGACCTTATGTATCGTGAAAATTAATTAGAGCTTATATAGATCAGTTTTTATATTTTAGCACGTGAACCTTTTTTTCAAATGAAATCTTTCTTAGAATACTTTGGTTGAAGTGCTAATGGGAGGAGAGAGAGGCTAGATTCTCATCTGCTCAATCTTTAGTGTACCTCAAGACATTTTATTAGGGAATTTTCAGGATTCCTTAGAGTAATGTTATAAGAATCTGACTGTTGATGATTGTCATTGAAGAGTTTCCAGGTTATTAGAATAGATTTAGTGGTTTTGTGGAGGTTGAATTTTGAGAGGATCAGGTGTGTTCAGGATCCCAATGGGAAGTTATTGCAGGCATGTAGGTGTGTTCAGAGGTGACCTAAACAGGAATGGAGAGGTAAGGATGAATTAGAGGAATATATATACACATGTTTAATGATGACATTGGTTAATGAAATCCAATAAGTTTCAGCTGTACACTTTAACAATATACTGTGTTCACCTCCCATAGTTAGATTTCTTTCTGTCACCACATATTTGACGCCCTTTACTCGCCTACCTCCCCACTCCCTCACCCTACACACTGTTAACCACTAGTCTGTAGTCCATGTCTATGAGTCTCTATTTGTCCTGTTCATTTGTTTGTTTTAGTTTTATATCCCACATAAAAGTGATATCATGTGATTTTCAACTTTTTCTGTCTGGCTTGTTTCACTTACCATGATTATCTCAAGGTCTACGGCAGTATTTCATCTCTTCTTATAGCTGAGTAATATTCCATTGTATATAAGTACCACAGCTTCTTTAGCCAATCATCTGTCGTAGGACACTTCGGTTGCTTCTATGTCTTGGGCACTGTGAATAATGCTGCTATGAACATTGATGTGCAAATATTAGAGAAATATTTTGAGTTTTAAATAACAAGTCTTACGGATATGAAGTGGGAGGTGACCGCAAGGGAAGTTGATTGAGTAAGGTGGTGCTATTAGGAGGAACACAGAGACTTTTAGTCTTTCAGCCTGCTTCCCTTCTCTTAGTCCAATACCTTCTAAACTGCCCATCCCCACCCAGTGTTTGATTTTTAATGATGGTTATATTTCCAGTTATTCAATCAGCTAACTATCCAACTAGTATTTATTGAGACCTACAATGTACAAAATACTCATATACTCTATTTCAGTGAGAAAATGGAGGCAACCCGTTTCTCATTACCAAACCCAATAGACTGTTTATTGGTCCAAGTCTTATTGGCTTGTAGGCAGTGTTTGCTGTAGGCTTCTGCCTTGATGTTGAAACTCTTCCTTAACTTTTTGGTAGAGCCACTTCACTCTCCTCATCCTGCTTTTCTCACTTTCTTCTTTTGCCCTTTTAATAGGCTTTTTTCCTTCTTGAGGTTCCTCTCAGTGCTTCTCTTTATGAGTTACTCCTTTATGCTGATTGCTCTTAAATGTTTCTGTAGCCCATTATTTTTCTCCTGAGCTCCTAGAATTATATAATATATTCATACATCTATAAATGGTTAATAGACATTTCTTCCTGGATGTATTAGAGGTACTTGTAGTTCAGTATTCCAGAAATGAACATTTGATCTCCATGGTTACACCTTTTTCTCCTATTATGTTCGTTATCCAGTTGTTCACACCATAGCTGTTTAGTCTTCTGGTTCTGTTGGTAGTCTCTCCTTATCATTTTTCAAACCTGGTTCCTCCTCTGATTCTATTATTATTGCCTTATTTAGAGCCCTCATCATTTCTTATCTGGGTTATTGAAATATTTTTCTAACTAGTCTTCCTGTCTTCAATCTTGACCTCTATTGATCTGTATACTTCACTGCTTATAGTCATCTTTCTAAACCCATCCCTCAGGTTTCTTTATTTCTTCCCAGTTGCCTTATATGGTACAAATTCTCTTAGTATGGTAGGATAGACCTTTCACAATCTGCCTGCTCCTTGCCTGTCCAGCTTTATCTAGAGCTTTCCCCTACTCCCGTACTTCATGACTTGGCCATACCAAGCATTCCAGCCTGATTCATGTCTTTACATCTTCGTTTTTTTCTGCCTATATGGCCATTCTACTCTCTAGTGGGGCTAAATACCTGCTATTTGAAGTCTTAGCTCAACTTCCATGTATTAATTTTCTAGGGCTGCTATAACAAATTACCACAAACTGGGTGGCTTATAGCAACAGGAAGTTATTCTCTCATAGTCTAGAGGAGGCTAGAAGTCTGGAATCAATGTGTCATCAGGGTCATGTTTGCTGTGAAAGTTCTAGGGAAGAATTCTTTCTTGCCTCTTTTAGCTTCTGGTGGTTGCCAGCAGCCTTTGGCACCACTCTGTCCTCTGTCTCTGTCTTCACATGGCCTTCTTTTTGTGTGTCTGTCCAAATTTCCAGTCTGATCTTAACTTGTTTACAACTGCAAAGATATTTTCCAAATAAGACCATATTTGCAGGTACCAGGGCTTAAGACTTCAACATATATTTTGGGGAGACACATTCAACCCACAAGACTCTGTATGAAATCTTTTCTGACTCTCCTTGTCCTCTATCATCACAAGAAGGATTTACTACTCTCAGTTCTGTTCCCACTGTACCCTATGTGTGTGTCTCTAACACTTGTCATACTTAATTGCTTATGTTACTGCTTCATTATGAGGCTCATCCCTTTCTGCTCATGGGCTTCCAATCAAGTAGTTCACTTTTCCAGCCCTCATATCTTAGCCCCTGACTTTTTATGTTTATTCCTATTAATCCTTCTAGATGAAATTTGAATTCTCTTCTCCGCTGGAGGCCTGAGTTAGAGTAGCAGCCTCAGTACTAGAGGAGGAAAAATTTGTCAAATTATGGGGAGAGATGCCAATAGAACTTAGTGACAGATTTAATTTAAAGGGAATGGCAGGGTGGGAAGATGGTGTAAATAAAGATGACTTTGAGTTGACTGAGATACAGGTGTGCATTTAGCAGAAATAAGGAATATGGGAGGAAGATCAGCTTTGAGAGACCAGTTGCTAAACTTAATTTTGGTTATACTGAATTTAAATTATAAGTGAAACATCTTTTTGCACGAGAACTTTTTTTTTTTTTGGGGGGGGGGGAGTTTATCTAATGTGTCAAATGAAAAGAATCCAATAGTGTGCTTTGAATATTATTTTAACATACTTTTTTTTCTGAGATCTCTGTTAATTCATATGTTAGTTATCCCCAAACTCATTATGTTAGCTCTCCCCTTTCTACATTTGACTTAAGGTACCATAAATGCTCAATGTTCTGTTGAAGTAAAAAAGTACTACAATATTTTCAAGAGCAAGAGTCAAGGTTTTAAAATAAAACCATTCAGATTTTACTGTATTTTTTATTCACAAGAGCATATTTAAAGAGCATAGACTAGGTATTATATACAGCTTTCAAGTATGAGTTAGAGTCAGAGTAAATTTTAGAGCCTGGAAGTATTTAATATTTCTGAGGAACTTCATAAAAGGGGAATAAGTAGACCTGTAGTTAATTCTGTGTGCATATTGGCTTTGAGTTTTGAGTTTTTTAGCCCACAAAGAGGACTCTTGAAATTTATATGCTTGTGTTAGAAAATAACCTCAGTTTTTTCAAACTTATCTTAATGAATGCTATTTGGAACTCTAGCAACATAAAGATTTATTTTAGCTTGGGAAAAGGAAACTTAAGTATTGTGGTAACTTTTCATTATCTTATATGTTCTAGAAATTGTTGCTATTAAATAAGCCAGCCTTTTAAGTGGAGTATTTCAGTCACTAGTACTGCATGGAGATTGTTGTTATTTTTGTTTCCTTTTTTTTTTCTCATTTAATTCCTTAACATGAATGACTTAAAACTCTCTATAACAATTATAAACAAACCCATTCTTAAGCACAGTTCCTATCCTACTGCAACTAGACTCATACTTTGTTAAGGTGTTTGTTTTAGTGCTAGATGTTATTCTTTTTAATAGTAACGCGTCTACATGAAATAAAAGGATTTCTAGTTCCTTTAAAGTGGAATTGCTGCACTATTAAACAAAAAGTGACGAGTGTGTTTTATGCTTTCAAAAAAGGTATAATCAGAATATGGTATAGGATTGTTGTTAGTTACTAAACTTATTCCATGCCATATTTAAATGCGTCTGTTTTAGACCCGGGAACAGGAGGAATTGGAAGAAGCTTTAGAGGTAGAACGACAGGAAAATGAACAAAGAAGACTATTGATACAAAAAGAAGAACAACAGCAGCAGATTCTGAAAAGGAAGAATAAACAGGCTCTTTTAGATGAACTGGTATGTATTAATGCTAAATGTGATGAAAAAATCATTAGTTTTCAGGGTTTATTTTTCCTATTTTGCTGGATAATGGCATTTAAATGGCATTTCTGCAATTTGTGCTGGTAGATTCAGATTCTATTTCTTTATTTTTTTAAAAAAACTTGTCAACATCCATTTTATTTCAGACAAGAGAGTAATATTTAAGTGACATAATCCAGTGCAGTATTAATAGTTTTTTTTTTAATATGTTTCTAAGCTTACTGACTAAAGCACATTGTTTTCAGAGCATTTTTCTCATGGTTAATACTGGTTTTCTAGTAACTGGCTCATTAAGTGTTTCAGCTTCATGCTGAAGATTGTAGTGACTCTGGTTACTCTGTGAGAAGCATATTTCATATTTTTGCATGAAAAAGAATATATTTGGAAAAAATGGTTAAGTTCTGCAAATTATTGATGTCTTCCAGCAATTAGCTCCCCAAGTAGTTGACATTGTTAGATAACAGCAATAATAACTAGGATTTATGAAGTGTTTTGTAGATCTCATATACTATTTGATGCTTATAACCCTATGTGATATTGATGAATTTATAACTAGAAAATTATCCTCTCCAAGAAAGTCCTTTTGCATTCTTCCCTATCCTTTTCTGTCCACATAATTTCCATGAGGTGTTAACACACTTAACTCCTCAGTCTAGTTGATATACTGTTTGTTATTCTTTGATCTGGTAAATGTGTATGTATATATTTTCCTACTGTGTTTTTGCCCAAAAAACATGTAAGCCAGCTAACCAGGAATAAAAAGAGAAAGCAAGATTACTTAAAATAGAAGTAGATGAGAAAATAAAGGAAAAGTAAGGGTAAGGGCCTTAATGAGGCTTAGACAGAAAGTGTTTATCATAAACCCTGTCAACTTTATCTGAGTATAAGGTAAATTTGGTTCTAAAAGTAAGGCCAGTGGCAAATCAAATAGCATTTAGTTTTTTCCTTAGCACTTATATTAATTTTTCTTGAAATTGTTAAGTAGCAGATATGGCTTTAACTTGTGAAATGACGTGTTGTTTTACATTTTTTGTAAATATGTATTTTGTAAGAAATTAAAAACTTTAATAAATCAGTTAGTAAATATTGATGTTGTAATTATTTTATTGAAGGTTCTTTTCCTCATCATTTTATCAAAAGAAGAACACACTTGTCTTTGGTAATGCTTCTCCTCTATAAAATCAATTGAATTAATTACAAGTATAGAACCTAGACATAAAATGAAAATACACTTTAACATTTTAAAAATGTTTCATCTAATATAAAGAATTTTTAGATTTTATTTTGCATTTTATTAACTTTGCATAGTAATTATTCTTGCATATTCTTTTAGTCTTCAAAGTACAAAGGTTTTTGCTGCCTCATTGAGCTGCTATTGGCATGAAGCTCCCTTTTAATTCAGTGGGCCATGAAGCAAGATGTGAAACTGCCAGTGTTGTAGATTGTGTATAATCTGGAGTTAATATTGGTTTTTGTGAGGACCCCACCCCCCACTTCCTGTTTTCTTCACCTGCAAGTCATTACTGCACATACTTTCTTCACTGTTTAGATCATGTAACATGGTGGTTTAAATAATCCTTAGCAATTTACTGTATTCATTAGAGCAACTAATTACAGCAGATTGGTACAGAATACCAATGAAGTTTGAATTTCTGGTTTCCATTTTTAAATTTATTTAAAAAATTCTTTTGTTACTTTAATTTTTGAATATTTATTAATTTTCTTTTGTTAAAATGTTAACATATGTTTAGTCCTTATTGACTAATTGAAAGAATTTATTAAATTTCTTTTTATCCTCCTAAATCCTTATTAAGTAAAAGAATACATTGCATTTCTTTTTGTATGTATGTTAATATGTTAGATTTTATTTAAAAACATAGCATTGGCATTCGTAAATATGTCTAAAAGCTTAAATCTTAGAATTATTCTCTGGATCTAATTTAGGCAACGAGTACTATTTATTATAATTTTTTTTTACTTTTTTAAAAATTTTTTTTACTTTTTTAACTTTTTTTACACTTTTTTACTTTTGTCCTTGTGCTGAAAGTCACTTTTTCACCTTTTATAAAGCATTGGTGTTGCATTATACTATACATGACAGGATTTTAATGTTATGGTCTTCATGTTTGTGGCCAGTATTTACTTACCATAATGTTGTCTTAAAAAGTACATTTATTTAATCCTATGTGTAAATTCAATTTTTTTAACACTTTGGAAAAAGATTGAAAAACCAGTTTTGACTTAGTAAATATGTTCTTGTTTGAAAATTCTCTTCAATGTATGTCTGAAATTTTGTATGAGCTAATATTGCTGTCAAATGCAGTAGCCAATTTTTATTAGAAATATTATTTGCCAGATGGCTTGCTTAAAGTCAGTTAAAATAATCTTTTAAAAATAGTCGTTATAAAGCTTTTAATGAGTATTACAGGCAGTCTTATTAAAATTTCTTTAAGTATTAAACAAGGTACCTTCAGGCAATTAATGTAGGTTAGGGAAACTTTCAAAGTAAAATGGAAAGCTAAGAAGAATGAAATAATTTGAAAGGCTGAATTTGCATTTTATGTATTCCTGAGAGGATATGTATTTCCTATAGCTTATTTTGCTCTATAGATTTTTGTTGTTGTTAGAGCTCCTGCTTAATTCTAGTTTAACATTCATGAAGATTTTCAGCCCTTAAAGTTTTGAGTGCTAAAGTGGAATAAAGCAAGTTTGAGGTAAATTGTACTCCTTAGTATCAAACTTAGTTTTATATTCCTAGAATTTTATTTGTAGTAAATATCATCTGTTTTACCAAAACATTTTAATAGTTAGGTCTTTTTATGTAAAATTGAAACAAGGCCAAAGTATTGATTAGTAGCTTTTTTTGAAGTGAACACATTGTCTTGCTTTTACATAAGAACTTATACTTTTTAAAAGTAAATACAAGGATATGGAAGAGCATTTGAATTCTTTTAGAGTATAAATTGAGAAGCAGTGTTTTAACTTTTTAGCCAAGGAAATTAATTTTTCTTTTGTTTTTACATATGAAAAGATAGTAATTGCTTTTAAAAGATATTTTGGGCCACAGCCCATTTAAAATGTCCTTTAATTTTACATTTATTATAAAATTCTTAATGGAACTCTAGAATACCTGCGGGAATTCACAGCAACACTGTCACTATTACATTACTAATGCTTTGTTGTAAGATATGAAAGGTATTCAAGTATATTCTAATAGAGTATTTTATTCTCCATTATTGCTAAAGCCAGGTTGCAAGGAGTTTACTCTTTAATAAGGTTCTTTTAAAAGCTTTAATCTTTGTAATATTGCTGTTGCAGAGCACTTCTATTATAAAGTCTTGAGGTACGAATTTATTTTAGGATAATTCTGTTGTAATAAATTGCTTATTTGAATTACTTCTATACTAGAACCTTAAAAAATTCCTTTAACTATGTTAATTAGCCATATTTGTGTCTAAAATATTATTAAATTGTTGGATTTGGAAAGAAACTTACATTCTACTATGTGTTTACTTTTTATACTATGGAATGTTAACAATATAGTTTTTTTCAGAATTAAATTCTGGATAGTTACTGTTTTAAAAATCTGTAGGTCATTTTAAGAATATGTTCGTTTTTGTAGGTAATCTTGGCATAGGAGATAGAAATGCGTTTGTACCTTCATTTTTGTTTACAGATATGAAAAGTACTCTGTGTGTGTGTGTATGTGTGTGTATATGATCTCCTTCTCACCTTATCTTCCTTTGCATATGTTTCTGTGTTCTCATTTAGCTGACAACTCAGAAAGGAAAAAGTCTTGACATCATTTCATTCAGCTCCACAGCACTTTAAATGTGTAAGAGGACTTCATGTTAAACTGGATAAATAACAGCCTACATATAAGAATTAATTAGTAATTAATTTGCTTGTGTTATTAATATGTGTATATACAGATTTATGTAAATAGTGGCCCTAATTTAGTATCAATATAGATATTATAAACGTTTACTATTATTTTGTTAATTTAAAAAATTAGACTTCATTTCTAAAAGTAAGTCAGTAAAAGAGAAAATAAATATACTTTTGGTTGTACTTAACAATTGTTCCATTGTACAAAACAACAAGGATCATTTCCAAACGGCCTCAGGTGAAAGCTAATGGGAAACAATTTCAAACTGGTCTGAATTCACTGGTAAAAAGAATGTGTCTTAGATAAACATCTGATCTAAGTTATAGTACTTTGTACTACTCTTTTTGTGATTAGCTTCAAATTTTTTTATTTTAATAAATATGGTTGGCATTGCTAGATGAAATAAGACCCTATTATATTGTCTTTAATGTGGATTTTATAAAAATAATTTTTTGCAGATTTTGATTTATGAGTCTAAAACAGCCTTTTCTTATTATAGAATGCTAAAATTTTTTGTGAAGTGTTCTCCATAAAGTGGATATTTAGGTTGACATCAAATGCTTATGGAAAGGCATAATTTAAAATAAAAGACCTGTTGCTCTTTAGTTTTTTCTTTTTAACTTTCATATTACACTTTAACTTTTCTTACAGGAGAGTTCTGATCTCCCTGTTGCTCTGCTTTTGGCTCAGCATAAAGATAGATCTACACAGTTGGAAATGCAACTTGAGAAACCCAAACCTATAAAACCAGTGACATTTTCCACAGGCATCAAAATGGTAAGCTGCATTTTAATTGCTTGTTTGAAAATATATTTCAGGGATTACACTCTATAATTTTATATTGATTTTTACAGATAAACTGAAAGGTTAGATGTTTAAGAACAGTGTCTGATCTAGTCTAGATGTCCAGAAATATGAATATGTGCGGTGTAAGAAGAAAGGGAAAAGTAATAAATAATTTTCAAAGTACACAACACAATTTCATTGTATATGATAAAGGGTTTATATGTATTTTCTTATTCTACATAAAATTTTAAGCTTATAGTATAGGAAAACATTTCTTAAAAGAAAATGCAGACTTCTGGGTTTTGGTATGGCATGTAAGAAGCTTGGAAATTGCCACTTCATCCTCACAACAAGTAAAAAGCTGGACACACTGAAAAACAACAACTTTTCTTAGCTCTGTAAGTGAAGAGAGGTCAAAAGACAAATTATTGCCTTTAAAATTGGAGAGATTGACAGAGAATACAGAGATTTATAACTTACTAGAGCAGTGACCTTTCTGGGAACCAGTGGTAGTATAGGGAAACCTGAATCATAATTGACAAGTTGTAGAGGCTCAATGTGGACAACTCTAAGAATTAAAAACTTCAGGAGGAGCCAGTCCTCAAAGGGTCTCCACATTTTTGTTTTACCACCTGCATCTCTACCAGGTTCTTTCAGTGACTCTCAGAGGAGAATCTCTGTGTGCTTCTGGCAGAGGAAGGGGTAAAAGAACCATTTTGAAATATGCCAGAGCATTCTCTTCTTTTTAACAAGGCTTGCCCTCAGGAGAAGCTGTTTCATCAGAGCTTAGCTGCTGGAGTTTTATCAGAGTCTAACTGATTGGGAGAAGGGTAATACTCAACTCCAACCACTTACGCCTACCACGTGGGAGAAAGGAAATACACAACTTTAGCCCACTCTTGACATCCTGCCCCACCTAAAGGGAGGAATATGGACTGAGTAGCATGTATGAAGTTCATAGTACAGAAGCACAGGCTCTCTAAAAGACTGAGACCTAATCAAATGACTATAAAATGCTTTGCCACCCTCCACACATTACCGCCACATAACTAATGGCGTTTTTACAGCAGTTTCTTTTAACCAGTGCATCATGCTTGACTATCAGGAAAAGTTATTAGACATACTAAGAGGCAGAAAACATAGCCGGAAGAGACAGCATACTTGAGAGCTAGGCTCAGATATGGCAGGGATGTTGGAATTATCAGACCGGGAATTTAAAACAGCTATGATCAATATGCAGAGAGCATTAATGGGTGAAGTAGACAACATGCAGGAGCAGTTGGGAAATCCAAGCAAAGAGATGGAAATTCTAAGAAGGAACCAAAAAGAAATGATAGAGTTAAAAAACACTTTTACAGAAATCAAGCCTTTGATGGACTTGAAAGTAGACTGGACACACCTGAAGAAAGAATCTTTGGGCAAGAGGATGTATCAATAGAATCCTTGAAAATTGAAAACCAAAGAGAAAAAAACTAAAAAACAAACTGACCAAAAACAAAGCAGAATATCCAGAGACTGTGGGACAACTATAAAAGGCGTAACATACATGTAATGGGAATACCAGAAAAAGAGAGAAAGGAACAGAAGAAATATTTGAAACAATAATGACAGAACTTCCCTAAATTAACATCAGACAACACACTAAAGACCCAGGAAGCTCAGAGAACCCCAAGTAGGATGGATGCCAAAAAACTTCACACTTATGCTTATCATTTTCAAATTAGACAGCATTGAAGATAAGGAAAAAGTCCTGAAGAAACCAGAGGGGGACAAAAACCTTAACTATAGAGAAGCAAAGATAATATTGAATCTGACTTCTCCTCAGAAACCACACAAGTAAGAAGAGTAGAGTGAAATATTTAAGGTGTTGAGAGAAAAATGCCACCAACCTAAATAATGTACCCTGCACACTTATCCTTTAAAAGTGAAGGAGAAATAAAGATTATCAAACAAAATTGAGGGAATTTTTTTGTTAGTAGACTTTCCTTGCAAGAAGTATTAAAAGAAGTTCTTTAGAGACAAAGAAAATGAGGTAGGTCAGAAACATTTACATAAAAGAAGAGCATCAGAAAAGAAATAAGTCACAGTAAAATAAAAATTTTTGTTTTTGTTCTTAAATAATCTAACAGCTATTTAAAATAATAGCAACACTTTGACTGTGTGTGTGTGTGTATATGTACATGTACCATAAATACTTACATATAAGTGAGATGAAAGACAATGATAATACAGGAACAGGAGGAAGCAATTAGAATTAGTTTGTTATTGTAAGGTATTCACATCACCCATGTTTCTTACCCACCAGCCCATTCAGCTTTTTTTTTTGTTTTAAAATTGCCTACCTTGTTTGTCATGTGTGTCATATGTTTGTCATATGTATCATCGCTATTAGTTTATAAAAATCTTGAGGGCAGAGGCTGCATATTTTAACTTCATTTCATATGATTATGGTTAAGTGGGTACCTGAATACTATAAAATACTCATGATCAGTTTTTTTTTGATTAGTATTATTTTTTTTTAGTTTCAAGTATAAAGTACATTGGTTAGACATCTATATCGTTCATAAAATGATCCCCCCTATTGCATCCTCTCTCCCCTGACTTTCAACCTAGTCAACATATTAATGCTAAATGCATTCCCTATGCTGTGCTCCCCATCTCTGTGACCATCCATCAGCTACTAATTTGTACTTCTTTAGCCCTTCACCCCATTCTCTCAGCCCCCCAAACCTCCTTCCCCTCTGTCAGACACCAAATTGTCCACTATATTTGTAAGTCTGTTTTAGTTTGTTCTTTTTATTCCTTAGATTCCACATATAAGTGAAATAATATAGTGTTTATTTTTCTCTAACTTAAATACCTTCTAGGTCCATCAAAGCAATATCTTTTTTTCATCCCCTTCCTTATCATATGTAGGGATCTAGTTTTCTTATCCTTTCAGCCACTCTATCTTTTGGTTGGAGCAGTTAATTCTTTTCCATTTAAGGTACTTACTGATAGGAATGTAGTTGTTGCCATTCTTTATTCCTGTTTTGGATACATGTTTTTTCTTCTTAAAGAAGTCCCTACATTTCCTGTAGTACTGGCTTGGGGGTGATAAATTCCTTTAGCTTATTTTTGTCTGAGAAGCTCTTTATCTGTCCTTCAACTCTAAATGGTAGCTTTGCTGGATAAATTATTCTCGGTTGTAGATCCTGGGTCTTCGTTCTGTTGAATATTTTTTGCCAAGCCCTTCTGTCCTGCATAGTTTCTTTTGAGAAATCAGCTGCCAGTCTTATGGGTTTTCCCTTCTAAGTAATTATTTGTTTTTCTTCTGCTGCTTCTAATATTCATTCTTTGTATTTAACCTTTGACATTTTAATTATAATGTGTCTTGGTGTGGGCCTTTTTGGATTGCTGATTTTTGGAATTCTCTGAGCTTCCTGGGGTTTTATGTCCATTTCCTTCACCAGGTTAGGGAAGTTTTCCATCACTGTTTCTTCAAACAGCTGTTCAACATCTTGATTTTCTTCAGTTATGCCGATCAGATGAATATTTAGACCCTTAATAGTGTCCCATATCCTTCTTAAATTATTTTTATAGACTTGGCATCTTTTTTCTTGCCATTCTGATTGAGTGTCCTGATTGGCTTTCCTGTCCTCTAGATATGGCATCGTTATTCACTTTGTTTATTCCTTTGTTTATTCCATTTGATATACTTCTCATCTCAGACAATGTGTTCTTCATTTCAGACTAATTCCCTTTTATAATTTCTATTTCCATTTTTATGTTTTTTATCTCTTTAAGTTCTCACTGAATTTATCTACACTTCCCAAAAATTCATTGAGCATCTTTATAACCAGTGTTTTGAACTCTACATCTGTTAGATTACTTGACTCCATTATATCTGGATCTCTGTTCTCTTCTCTCATATGATTTCTATTTCTTTGTCTTCCCATTTTGGCTGCCTTTCCGTGTCTGTTTCTATGTACTAAGCAAAGCTCTTAAGTCTCCAGTCTTATTTGTGTGTATTTGTGAAGTAGGTGTCCAGTGGCACAGTCCTGAGAGGGATTCAGCTGCAGGCCAAACTTAGTCCAAGCCATCTGTTAAGATTCAGCAAGCAATCTACAGATGCTATGCGTATAGTTGCTTAAAAAGACCACACCAGAAACCAAGGCCAGCTGCCTTTAGTGTGAGCCTAGGTGCTGCTCAGCAAGGAGAACCTGACTCGCTGAGGCTATACTAGGATGTGGCTTGGGTGGAGCCGTGAGTTGGGGAAGTTGGGGTTTCAGGGAATCCTCTGGGCTGAGTGACCTCTGTTATCCAGTTTGATGACATCATGGCTGTGGTGGTACTGTGTCCGTGCACTGGGAGCAAGGAGAGGGTTCAACAGGGAATAATGGATACCGCCAGCACTTCTGTACAGAGCGAGTCTCCCTCAGCCTTCACTCCAACAATGTCTCCCTGTAAGTCCCTGGTGCCCTCTATGTGTAGCCAAATTGGCACTGGTGCTCAGAACGAGCAGGTTTGTCACCACCAAAATCCGCTCAGGGGCGTGGCCCCTTTAAGAGGCTTCTGCCTCTGCAGGAACCTCTGTCTCACTCAGCCTCTTGGGACTGGGCAGCCTTGCATCCTCGCCCTGTCCTATCATCTGCCGTTGCAGGGTGCTTTCTTGGACTTCTCTCTAGTTGTATGGCTTGTTCCTCTAGATCTTAGGTGATTTTTCCTTGCTGCTGTTCCTTGTTTCTGTCACAACTTTGATTTGGTTGCCAGAGGGATGAACGGAGCCTCTATCATCTATGCCACATTTTTTCCCTCTCCCTCATGATCAATTTTAAATTTAGTAAATGTAGGAGATATTAACATATCTTCAAATAATGTAAAGAAAAACACTGTTCAGGAATTACCAAAACTTTTGAATTAAGAGGCAATAAAGTGTAAAGGGAAGAAAATGGACATGGAAAGACTCAGATACAATGGGATTAAACTGTAGCTTCACCACTTACCAGATGTGTATCCATGGGCTATAAGATACTATTTTATTCTTTCTGAATTTGTTCCGTCATTGTTAAACTTGAAGTAATAATTTTAACTTTATATGATTATTTGGAGGTTTAAAACATGTATATATATATGTATATATATAATGTGCAAAATGTATAACTAGGTAATGCATATTTTTAGAATTCCTGAATTTGAGGGAATTTTATGATAAATATAGCATATTGATACTTCTATTAATCTGTGATATTGCTGTGACCATGGTATTTTGTTTTAAAGTTTTTTAAATTCATGTAAAAATTCATATGTAGTAAAGGTCATTCTTTGTGAGGTACAGGGTCTTGACAAATACATAGTTGTGTATCTTTCACCACAATCATAATATGGAACAGTTCCATCACTCTTCGAAATTCCTTTGTGCTACCTTTTCATAGTCAGCCTTGCCCCTAAACACTGCCTCCCCCTGCCACTCTCGACCTTGCAACTAATGATCTGTTCTTTTAGGTCTAGTTTTGTTTTAGCAACAAACATTTGAGATCATCCATATTGTTGCATGTATCCGTAGTTGTCCCTTTTTGTTAAGTAATATAGCATTATATGGATTAACCAGTTTCTTTATCCATTCATCAGTTAAAGGCCGTTTGGGTTGTTTCCCCCCCCCCCTTTTTTATGATTATGAATAAAGTTTCTGTAAACTTTTGCATACAGTTGTGTGTGTACGTAAATTTTCATTTCTCTTAGGCAAATACTAAGAATGAGATTAGTGATTTAGATAGTAAGGGTTTGTTTAGTTTTATAGGAAACTGCCATACTGTTTCTTGAAGTGGCTGTACCAGTTTGCATTCCCATCACCATTGTACCAGTGTTTCAGTTGCTCTGCATTCCTGCTGGCACTTGGCACTCAGTGTTATGAGTTTTAAAAACATTTCAAGCATTCTTAATAGGTGTATAGTGGCATCTTATTACTGTTTTAATTTGCATTTCCCTGATGATAATGATGTTGAGCATCTTTTCATGTGCTTATTTGCCATCAGTATTTCATTCGATCTTAGCATTTAATTTAATACATTGGATATCTTTCCAGAAAGTGTTATGACCGTATTATTTTCTTCCTTCCTTTTCCCACTTTCTTATAATCTTTTGTTTTGTTAAACATAATCCATACACACAAAAGTGCACAGAACCAAGCCATGTAGCTCAGTGAATTATCACAAAGTGAATGTCTGTGTAACCATCAGTCATGTAAAAGAAAGAAAAAGTATTGTCAATGCTCTAGGAACCCTCCTCATGACTCTTCTTACCTGGTTGGCACTCAGTTACTTTTCCCAAAAGTAGTCACTCTTGACTTTATGGCATTTTCTTTCTTGCACTTATAAATAGCCTTAATGTCTAAGCATAAATACCTTAACCTGATTAATGTTTCCCTGTCCATGTTATAATGGTGACATATAGCTGTACATTTTTCATTTTCATTGTTGGATAATGTTCCATTGGATGAGTATAGAGTTGACGCTTGAATAACATGTGTTTGAAGTATGCAGGTTCACTTATACACTGATTTTTTTCAATAAATACATGTGGTGTTTTTGGTCTGCCGTTGGGAGTCTGTAGATATCCAACTGTGTGCATTGATTTGTGCCATTTTATGTAAGAGTCTCGAGCATCGTGGATTTTAGTATCTGTAGGCAGTCCTGGAACCAATTTCCCATGAATATCAAAAGACAATGTAAATTTGAAGAGTCAAAAGTCATTTGTGGAGACTGTCCTGGGGTTAACCCTGCCACCCCTGTGTTGTTCAAAGGTCAATTGTACTGCTATTTATTCATTCCACAGTTGATGGACTTTTGGATTTTTTTGAGTTTTTGATATTATGAATTATGCTAACATTTTAATGTGTTCCTTGGTGCACATACATTTTTTTGGTAGCTATTTATATACCAAAGAGTAGAGTTACTAGGTGATAGTGAATGTGTATGCTCATTTTTGGAGGTACTGCCAAATCATTTTCCAGAATGGTTTTTACCAGTTGTACTTTTACCTGCAGTGTTTTTGTTATTCCATGTTCTTGCCAACACTTGTTGTGATTTTCTGTCTTTTCCAGTTTAACTGTTCTGGTGGGTAGTAGTGTTTTGTGATTTAAATATGCATTATATTTCACTGATCACTAATGAAGTTGAGCAGTGGTTGTCCTATTTTTGTGAAATGACTATTTAATACTCACTCTTATGTAGGAGTTCTATATATGTTCTGGACTTAAGTCTTTTATTAGTCATGTGTTGTAAATAAGTTTTGTCACACTGTGGCTTCTTTTTTCTACTCTCTTAAGGGTGCCTTTTATGTTATTACTGTTTCACTTTTTTATTATCCACCTGGAATTGATTTTTTTTTTTTTGTATGATGCGAGATAGGTGATCCAATTACTTTAATGCATGTTGAAATTCATATAACTTAGTGTGTGATGGAACACTTTTTCTTATGACAAAATTCAGCATTAGGTTCAGGGAAAGGTGAAATTTCAAATGAAGTTTTTATGTGGATTTATTAATATTATTTGCTAAATGTGGAGACTGACACATAATATAGATGAAAATTTGAATTCTGTTGAAAGAATCATTTTTTTTACTTTATTGATTTACTTTTCTGTCGTTTTTCTGTTATTCATTACAACTGTACTTTCTCTTTATTTTCTTAATTCTCCTTAACTGGGCTATAATTTGCTTTTCTAGTTTCTAAAGGTAGAAATTTAGATTATTGATTTGCGACCTTTCTGATTTTTTATTGTGACACTTAACATTATAAATGTTCTTCTAACCATATCTTTAATTGCATCTAACACATTTTGACATGCTGTCTTGATAGTTTGAGTCCTTTGAGAAGCAGTTACCAAGAAGAGTTTAAATGTGCAAGAAATATAGAGAAAAAATGAGGCAGCTATAGGAGGCTGAGAGAGTCATCAGACGGTAATGTAGGTTTGACCCCAAGTGAAGAAAGAAGAAAGGGTGAGTAGAAGCGTCTTATTCTACAGTATATATCTAAGTTTGGCAAGGTGGCTGGGGAGTTGTGACAAAGTTTTCCAGCACAGGAATCTTACACTTCCTAAGTATGGAACTGCTTTGGTATTCTTGCCTCACTTAGTCTTTGGCTAGATGCAGCCTGTAGAAATCATGGAGGAAAATCATGGACTTAGTGCAAATGTGGAGATGGATATCAGAGTGCAGCAGCAGGGACTCTTGGTCCATTATGCTTCTGCAGTTGGAGAGCTGAGAGGCACATTCATGTGGTCATCGCAGTTGTGTTTTCATTTTCATTTAGTTCAAATAATTGTGTAATTTTGTTTTTGATTTGTTCTTTGACCCATGGGTTATTTAGAAATGTGTTATTTAATTTCTAAATATTTTCAGATTTTCAAAATAACCATTTTGCTACTAATTTCAAGTTTAATTCCACTGTAGTGCGAGAAAAAACTTTATATGGTTTCAGACATCTTTGCTGTATTGAGACTTTTTTAACTTGCTTGATGTATTTTGTGAACTTGGAAAGAATTTGTATTCTGCTCTTGGGCAGAGTGTTCTGTGATTTTAAACTAGGTCAAGTTAATTGATATTGTTTAGTCTTCTGTTTCTGTATTATTTTTTTTTCTTTCAATTATTGAGAGAGTAGTGTTGAAATATTCTAGTATAATTGTAGGGTTAAAAAAATAAATTTTGTACTGTAAATTTTCCAGCTCTGTTTTTCACTGCAGAGACATAAAATTGTTACATCTTTTTGATACTTTATCTTCATTATTATGAAATATACGTCTTTATTCCTGGTAATATTCTGTGTTGTAACTACTACTTTTTTCTGATGTTATTATAGTCATTCTAGCTTTTTTTTTGACTAGTAATTTTATGGTACAAGTTGCTTTCTTAAGATTATTTACATACAGTTGGATTTTGCTTTTTCATTAAATCTGATAATCTCCCTTTATTGTTTTAAGGCAGTTATTGATATGGGTGAATTTAAAATTATCTTCAGCAAATTTGGAAAATTATTTCTTCATATACTTTCAATTCTATTCATCTACCTTCCTCTGGTTTTAATTACATATAGGTTTTATTGCTTGATATTATTACACAGTTAATCAATGCTTTGTAATTTTTGTAGCCTTATTTTCTTTGTGCTTTGGGTGGCTACTATTGATGTGCCTTTAAGTTCATTGATCTTTACTAGTGTCTGATATGCTTTTTATCCCATTTGTTATATATTTCACTTTAGGTAGTACGTGTTTTAAGTCTCTACATACTCCATGTGGGTCTTTTTTTGTATCTTCCATTTCTTTCCTCATCATGTTCGTGTTTTTTTCCTCTACCTTCTTGAACATGTGGAGTGAATTTATAATAGCTGTTTTAACGTCCTTGTCTGCTAATTTCATCATCTTTGCCATTTCTTAGTCTGCTTCTATTGACTGAGTAGTTTTCTCCTGGTGTGGGTCATATATTTCTGCCTTCTTTTTGAATACCTGGTAATTTATGGTATTCCGTTAAATATTTTCAGACTTTGTTTGGGAATGCAGTTAAGTTACCTATAACCTGGTAGATCTTTGCAAGGATTGCTTTTAAGGGTTGTTTAGAGCATACAAGAGCAGACTTTAATGTTAGGCTAATTTAGTTCCACTTTCACAGTGATATCATTTGAGCACTGTGCCTGATGCCCCATGAATTGAGAGGCCTTTTTACCTTGTTTTTTTGAGAACTATTCTAGTCCTGTGTGAGCTTTGGGAATTGCTTGCCCTCTTGGTTTCCAGGTTATTTTCTTGCCCTTGAGTAGTTTACATTCTCTAATGTGTGGATCATTATTACTTAGACAAAAATTAAGGATATCACTCTAGGATCTCAAGAGCAGAGGGTAGGCAAATTACATGTTATAGGCCAAGTCCCACCTACCACCTGTTAATGTAAATAAAGTTTTATTGGAACATAGCCATACTCATTCATTTATGTATTGTCTTTGTCTGCTTTCATGGCCAAGTTGAGTATGTATGACAGAGATCATATGTACTGCAAAGCCTAAAATATTTATCTGCCCTTTACAGAAAATGTTTTCTGACCCTTGCTTTAGAGTTTTCTCTTTGTATAGCATTTTCTTCTCTGGTAATCTTCCCTGCAAATTATAGCCGCCCTACTAGTTCCGAAGTCTGATCTCAATCTCCTTGACTCCCAGACTTTGTTTGGGTTTCCCTTACATATACCATGGCCTGGAAAGAGCCTCCATGCGGTAAGCTGGGACAATTTAGGGCTCACCTCATTTGCTTCCATTCCCTTGGAAGTCACAGGTCTACATTAGCTAAAAAACATTGATTCTTACATTTTTGTCAGTCTTCTAGTTGCTTAATGTGGGGAATGGTTTGTCTAGTTCTTCTTACTGTAAAATGGTTATATGTAGGAGAAGCAGCATAATATTTTGATTGCTATGTAGTATTCTATTTGTTTGGCTATCAGTTTATTTAGCACTCTTGTTCATTAACCCGTGAGCTGTTTATAGGTTTTGACTGTTATTAATAAAGCTGTCATGAAGTTTCTTATATAAGTTATTATGTGAACTCATATTTTAAATTCTCTTAGATAAGTGTGAGTAAAATTGCTTGTTTAAAGGGTACTTATTTATTTAATTTTAGAAGAAAATGTCAATCCTTATTTCCATAGTAGCTGTACAGTTTTATACTTTCACCAATAATATGAGTTTTGATTACTTCATTATTTTGTCATCATTTTAATTTTAGCTATTTTGGTGGGTGCTTAATGTATCTCATTGTAATCTTAACTTATATTTCCTGAGAACTAATAGTTTTGAGCATTTTTTCACTTATTTGCCTTTTTTATATCTTTTGTGATGTCTCTAAATCTTTTGTGTATTTAAAAAAATTGTGGTATTTATTCTTTTATTATTGATTTGTAAAAGGTTTTAAAATATATTGCATTTAAGTCTTTTATCAAGATATCTTTTTTACAAATAATTTCATTCAGTCCATTGTTCACTTTTTCATTTTCCTAATGGTATCTTTTGATGAAGCAAAGTTTTTAATTTTGATGAAGTCTAATTTATGGATTTTTTTTTCTTTTAAGGTTATTATTTTGTGTGTCTTGTGTAAGGAACCTTTTAGTTAAAGTCAGAAAGATATTCTCCTATTTAGAAGCTTTATAGTTTTTGCTTTTGCAGAGCAGTCCTGATCCATCTTGGGTTAATTTTTGTATAATGTATAAAATACATGTTGAGGTTCATTTTTTTTTTTTTTTTTTTTTTGCATATGAACATCTGGTTGTTCCAACACTATTTGTTCAGAAGACTTTCTTTTCTCCATTACATTGCTCATACACATTTGGGGACTTTGTTTAAAATCAGTTGACTGTATATAAACGTGGGTCTATTTCTGTTCTATTCGGTGTCAGGAATTCACTGTCTTGATTGTTGAGTTTAATAAAAATTCTTGAAGTCAGATAGTGTTAAGTCTTCCACATTTTTCTTCCAGAATTGCGTTCTGTATATTCTTCAGAATTCTAGAGTTAGTTTATTACACTTTACAGAAAGTCTTGGTGAGATTATGATTGGGATTCTGTTGGTCTCTAGATCAATTTGGCAGAGAATTGAGATGTTAACAATATTGAGTATTCCATGAACATGGTATACCTCGTTGTTTATTTAAGGCCTATTTAACTTATCTCAGCAGCGTTTGTAGTTCTTGGTGGTTGGTCTTACACTTATCATCAAATTTGTTTCTAAGCATTTTATGTTTTTGGATATTGTTTTCGAGGAAATAGTTATTTCAAATTTCAGGTTCTCATTGTTTACTCCTAGTGTATATATTTTTTATTGACCTTGTGTCTTGTGCATTGGAGTCATTTTACTTTTTTTTTAGTAGTTGCTTTCAGATTCTTTTTAGGCAACCATGTAATTTGCTTGTAGAGACAGTTTTACATTTTCTATTTTGGCTTTTATTTAATTTTCTTGCCATATTGCAATGCATCATTCCTTATGTAAGGGGGAAATCATTTAGTCTTTTAATACTATATGTCATATTAACTGTAGGATTTTCATGAATACCTTCTGTTAGACTGAAGAAAGTTACTTCTGTTTTCAGTATGTGGAAATTTTAAAATTTATGAGTGGGTGTTGAATTTTGTCAAGTGCTTTTTTTTACTACATCTGTTGAATATGATTTTTCTTTACATTGTCCATGCAGTGAATTTAATTCATGTTGAAATGTTAAATTTTTTACATTCCTGTGATAAATCCTGCTATATATTTATTCAACACCTTAATATTTTTATTAATTTTTTTTGTGTGTGTCTGTATTCAAAGGGAAATTGGTCTACAGTTTTCTTTGCCTTTAGATTTTTTTTTCTTTTTTTTCCTCCCCCTTCCCCTCTCCCCCTACCCTGTGGTAATCAGTAGTATATTGACCATGTCCATGAGTCTCTGTTTGTTTGTCCTGTTCATTTGTTGCTTTTATTATGTGGTTTTCAACTTTTTCTGTCTGGCTTATTTTATTTAGCATGATTATCTTGAGGTCTACTCATATTGTCGCAAATGGCAGTATTTCATCTCTTCTTATGGCTGAGTAATATTCCATTGTATATATGTGCCACAACTTCTTTAGCCAGTCATCTATCGTAGGACGCTTCAGTTGCTTCCATGTCCTGACCACTGTGAATAATGCTGTTATGAATATCGGTGTGAAAATATCTTTTCAGATATGTGTTTTCAAATCTTTGAGGTAAATACCCAGTAGAAGGATTACTGGGTCATATGGTAGATCAATTCTTAGTTCTTTTGAGAAACTTCCATATCATTTTCCATAGTGGCTGTACCAATTTGCAGTCCCACCAGCAATATATGAGGATTCTTTTTTCTTCGTATCCTCTTCAACACTTGTCATTACTTGTCCTGTTGATAACAGCTGTTCTAACAGGTGTGAAATGGTATCTCATTGTGGTTTTGATTTGCACTTTCCTAATAGTGATGTTGAGCATCTTTTCATATGTTTGTTGGCCGTTTATATGTCTTCTTGGGACAAATGTCTGTTCAGGTCCTCTGCCCATTTTTTAATGGGATTATTATTGTTATTGTTGTTGTTGTTATTGAGATGTATGAGTTCTTTGTATATTTTGGATATTAGGCTCTTTTCGGAGATATTGCTTGCAAATATCTTTTCCCATTTGAACAGTTGTCTCTTTACCTTGTTGACAGTTTCTTTTGCTGTGCAGAAGCTTTTTGATGTAGTCCCATTCATTTATTTTAGCTTTTACTTCGCTTGCCTTCGAGGGCAAGTTTATAAAATCCTCATTAAGTCCAAGATCCATGAGTTTAGTTCTCATGTTTCATTCTATACAATTTATTATTTCATGCCTTATATTCAAGTCCTTAATCTATTTTGAGTTAATTTTAGTGTGTGGTGCTAGGCAGCTTCATTCTTTTACAGGTAGCTTTCCAGTTTTCCCAGCATCATTTATTGAAGAAGCTTTCCTTTCTCCACTGTATGTTTTTGGATTTTTTGTCAAAAATTATTTGCCCATGTAAATATGGGTTTACTTCTGGACTCTCGATTCTGTTCCATTGGTCTGTGTGTTTGTTTTGCTGGCAGTACCATGCTGTTTTGATTACTGTCGCTTTGTAGTATAATTTGAAGTCAGGCAGAGTGATGCCTCCAGCCTCGTTCTTTTTTCACAGGATGTCTTTGGCGATTCGGGGTCTTTTGTGCTTCAATACAAATGTGATGATTCTTTGTTCTGTTTCTTTAAAGAATGCTGATGAGATTTTGATGGGGATTGCATTAAATTTGTGTAATACTTTAGGTTAATATGGTCATTTTAACTATGTTGACTCTTCCAGTCCAAGAACATGGAATATCTTTCCATTTCTTTGTTTCTTCTTCAATTTTTTTAAATAGGGTCTTATAATTTTCATTATATAGGTCCTTCACATTATAGATTTTCTTGACCACGGTAGCAAGGTAATACTGTTAATATTTTTACCAGTAATGCTTGCAGTGTTTTTGTGGGGTATTTGGCCTCATTTGGAAGTGGTGTCTGCTACCCTGTGTTTGAAAAGAGTTTGTATTATTTGTGTTATTGGTGTTATTTATTGTGAAATTAGTGTTATTTATTCCTGGAGTGTTTATAGAATTTACTAATGAAACTGGGACTCTAATTTTCTTCATATGTATATTTTTATAAACTGAGTTTTTAAAGTGAATACAAGCTCTTCAGATTTTGTATCTTTTTTATAAGATGTAGTTTTCAAGGAATTTGAGCATTTCATCTAAGTTATTGTATGTGTTGACATAGTTGTTTATAATATTTCCTAAAAATTCTTTTAATGCCTTTAAGATTTATATTGATAATTCTTTTAAAATTCTCAGTATTTTCTTTTTTATCTTGATTATTCTAGCTAGAGTTTGTTGATTTAGTCAATGAGCCAATTTTTTTTCTTAAACGGGGTTATTGATGTATAATGTACGTACAATAAAATTCACTCGTTAAGTGTAAAATTTAATAATTTTTAGTGCTATTGAATAGATGTGTGGCCACAATCCAGTTTTAGAATACTTCATCACCTGAAAATATTCCTGTGACAGTTTGCAGTTAATTCCCACTTCCATTCCCAGTTCTAGGCAATTGCTCATCTACTTTTTGTCTTTGTAATGTTTTTTTTTTTTGCATAGTTTCTATAAATAGAATTATACAATATATAGTACTTTTTTGAGTCTAGCGACCTTAGTTTACTGTAATGTTTTATGCGTCATCTGTCTTATAGCATAGCCTTATCTGGCTGTAATATCAGGGTAACATTGATCTTATAGGATAAATTGGAAAATATTCCCTTCTCTGTTTTCTGAAAGAATTTTAAAGGATGGGTATGATTTCTTCTTTAAATATTTGATAGATTTCCGCAGTGAAGCTATGTGACATGGGCTTTTCTTAGTTGCAGGATTTCTAAATACTTTTTAAATTTCTTTACTTAGTATAGGTCTATTCAGACACTTTCTTTCTCTTTTCTTTTTTTTTTCCCTTTCCCTCACACTCTCCTTTCTTCTCATACTCCCTCTCCCTTCAGTAATTTGAGTCTTCCTTGGAATTGGTCAATTTGATCCAAGTTGAATTTCTGTAGGGTCAGAAGTTTGTCTCTTTCATTTCTCATTTTGGTAGTTTGTGTCTTTTTCCCTTGATTATTCAGGTTAACAGCGTGGCAATTTTGTTAGGTTTTCAAAGAAGCAACATTGGTTTTATTGATTTTTTTTATATTTTTATTTCTATTATTATATTCTTCCTTCTGCTTATTTTGAGTTTACTTTGCTCTTTTTTTTCCCTAGTTTCTCAAGGTGGAAACTTAGTATTTATTTGAGATCTTCTTTTCTAATGTGGGCATTTAAAGCTATAAATCCCTCTATACACTGCTTTAGTTGCACTAATATGTTGAATTTTCATTTTTATACAGTTGAAAATATTTTCTCATTTTCTTTGTGATTTCTTCTTTGACCATGGGTTATTTAGAAAGGTGTGGATTTTCCAAGATATTTGTGGGTTTCCCAATTTTTCTTCATTGTCAATTTCTAATTGAAGTCTGTTATGGTTGAGAACATACATTGTATGTCCATTCTTTTTAAATTTATTGATACTTTTTTTTTGCCTAATATATTCTCTTGTGGAGTATGTTCCATGTTCACAGAATCAAACTAATGTGTATCCTGCTGTTGGTAGAGTGTTAGACATTAGTTACATCATATTGGTTGATTGATAGTGTTGTTTAAATCATCTGTATCCTTACTTATTTTCTGTCTAGTTTGTCAATCAATTATTGAGAGAGGGATGTTGAAATCTCTATTATTGTCAGATTGTTTGTCTCTTCAGTTATGTTCACTTTTGCTTCATGTACTTTGGGGCTCCTTTGTTAGGTATGACTATGTCTATAATTGTTTTAGCTTCCTGGTTCATTGACCCTTTTATCATTATGAAATGGTTTCTTTTGCCTCTTATAACAGTTTTGGTCTTTATGACTATTTTATTTTTAGTATAGCCACTCTCATTCTCTTATGGTTATTTGCATAGTTTATCTTATTCCACACTTTTGCTTTCAGTCTCCTTTAATGTTTTTGATTCTGATGTGTTTCTCTTGTAGAAAGTTTATAGTGGAGTCTTTTGTATTTACCTGTGTAATAATCTTTTTAGTGTTTTTTATTTCTTTGTGAGAAATGCCCACTGTCATTTCCTTTTAGTCTGAAGGATTTCTTTAGTATTTTATTTTATTTTTATTTTTTTTGTAATGCGTATCTGCTAGCAACAGATTAGTCAGTCTTTGTTTATCTGGGAATGTCTTCATTTTACCTTTGTTGTGTTGTATAGTTTAATTGGATAAAGAATTCTTGGTTGACAGTATTTTCCTTTCAGCACTTTGTATATATTATTCCACTACATTCTGACATCTGTGCTTTCTGATAAGATGTCATTTAACTTTATTTGGGTTGCCTTGTGTATCAGGAACCATTTTCCTTTGCTACTTTCAAGATTTTCTCTTTGTCTATCTGCATTTTAGAGGAACTTTAACTTTCTTGATTTTGTTACCCTTTTAGGTTTTAGTTTAAAGAAGTAAATTTCAAAGAAAAATTTTATAGATTTTCATTGTGTTTTAAAATACTTATAGCCTAAACTTATTTTTTGTATGTTTGCGTTTTTCTCTAAGTTTTCCTAGCCCTATAATTCAGTAATAGCTGTTTGAGTAGAGGCTACATAAGCATCTTTGCCAGTGAGAAATGTTAATAGTGTTTTAATTTTTTTTTTAACATTGTGGCATTATATACTATTGCTTTCAGAATTTTCTTTTGCCTTATGAGATTTTATACACATATACCTATATATACTTATTTTCTATGTATTTGTCAGATAACACACGTATCAAAATAAGGCTTGTGGGAATGAAAAGTATTGACTTTTTTTAAGGAATATATGATCTTAATATATTTTACTTTTGATGAATAATGAATGATCTTTAAGACTGTAAAACATACTGTAGTATATTTAGTATTTGCATTGGAGGCATGTATTAATTTTTTTTAGAAGTTTGTGTTCATAAATATTTAGCTCTGGACTGTGTCATTGTCAAGTAACATCTGGGACTAGAGTTCTCAATTAGGTATATGTATCTAATTTTGCTGCCTTATTCTTTTAGAAGTGTTACTGTGAGCAATAGGCAGGCAACAGAAAGAAAGTGAGTTAGACCAAGAAAAAAAAGGACTAAAACAGATGGCAGGGAAATAAAAATAATAAAAAAAAATTCTTAAGCATTGTTTGGGTAGTTTTCTTGTTAAGCACATGGAAATACTTTTCACATTTGAGAATTACTGAATTCCTACATTCTGTTTTTGAGAAACAGCAAATCATTCACGTATTATAAACACAATTATATATTAATTTGCTGGAACTTTTGATTTCTGGGTCTTACATTTTCATAAGAAAATATCAATGCCTTTTCCAAATCATATTTTGACAGTATATTTTGGGGGATCATAAACATAAATTTAAATTGAATTGTGCTAATGCAAATAAACAATAAACATTCTTTCAAGATTTCTTCAGTATATTATAGCCTTTTTGAGTTATATTCTGCTCTAAAAATGAATGTTATTAACGGGATCAGACTTTTTAGAATATACCTAAAGTCAATATTGTGCGTTGTTTTGAACTGTCTCTGGTGCTAGATTTCTATATCTATAATCATATTAATAAAATCTTGTGATTGAAGTGTATTTTGTACCATTAAATAAACTTGCATGTAAATATTCAGCATTGATATTATTAATCATACCTGCTTTTTTTTTTTACTGATATGTTCTCTAAGCTCAGCAGGAAAATGTAAGTCAGAATGAGAGTATAAGCCTTTGGTTCTTGGTTCAATTTATTTGTATTATACTACAATGTTGTCTCTTGAGTTAAACATACTAAGTAAGAGAGAGATGAGTAAAGACAGAAATGAAAGAAGGAAAAACTATATAGAAAGTAATGTTATACCTTGAAGCAATCATATTATCAGTGATAGTAGCTCTTACACCCTTGGTTTCTTGAATGAGGATTATTGACAATGATATGGCTCTATAAAATAGTCTTTTTATTTCTATAGTATTGGTTTTAGTTTTAGAAATTAAATCCATAAACATAATTACCTATTCCTGGTGCAAGGCCTCTTTTCCTTGATGTGTTAAATAATGTTGCATACTTTTTCATTGCTGTCACCAGTTCTAGCAAAGTTTCACTATGTTTTATCAAGAGTTATCCAGGTATTTCCCCTATTCGATAAAGTATCAACTTGCATTCTTCAATAAGAAGATAATTTGAACTGTGAACTAGAAGTAATGGGGAGTAATTGTAGCCTCTTGCCATTCTGTTTAATGGCACAATCAAGAGACTGTTTCTCCTTGCCTTTTTACAGAAGGTAGGCAGGATAGCAATGTGATTAGGGATAGATAATAGCTTTAATATAAGACCCAGTGGGTTCAAATTCTGGCTTTGTGAGTTAACGCTTATGTGAAGTAGGCAAATAACCTTATTCATTTGGTCATTTGGAATAATATAAATTTTATTCATTTGGATATACCTTACAATGTAGTATTTGTGAGAATAAAATGAAATGAAATGAAAGCAAAGCTCAGAGATGATTCTTAGGTTTCTTAGATACTGTCAATTACAAAGATAGACTGTTTTCCAGACTTAACCTATTCTCTGGTAGATAACATAGTAGATGAATGTTTTTTTTTAATGTAGAGAAGTTAACAACAAAGTAAAAGGAAGAGAGTGATTGAGTGTCTAACTTCAAATATAAGATAAATCTTCGAACTGAATGTAGAATTTCCTCAAATTTTAAGCAGTCTAAAGACTGGTCTAGTCTAACTTATAAATAGGATAATAGGACACCATGATACAGTCCATTAAAAAGTGTTAATGACTTTTTAAGTCATTAAAGGAGGGCTTAGAAGATAATTTTATTTTTCAGAGAATAGGAACCCTAGAAGTAACTTTATTCTTTACTAGCCTTCACATTTCATTGGAATTTTTGTTGAGTAGACATTGTGTGGTGAATACATGAAAAAAACAAACATTGGTCTTGCCATCAGTTGGAATTATTAGCAGAAACCAAGAATGCAGAGTAAATCAAAGCCTTAGATAAAATCATAATTAGGAAACGATCTGGTGCTTTCTTGATTAGAGTACTGTAGTTAAAGAAGTTTCCTAAATATTTATAAATTTATATTTTTTATTGCTATGGTGATTGATGTTAATGCATTTTCTCAACAAAATCATGCCTCTCTTCAGTAAGAATCATGTATTCTGGTCTTAAGGGACAAAGAAACTGAAGAGTTCTAGTTTAACTTTTGTTAGGTTGTGTGGTTTGTGTGCATTAATAGATATGTAGAATTTTGTCTGTGCCCTATAGATTTAATCATTCCTTCATTTAGTTAGGTGTGTACTTTTGTGCATCTATTTGGGTACTGAAGTATATCTCTATAGACTATTTTGGTGCTTTCACCTATCTTGGTAAGTTGTGAGGTGTTTAGCCAAAGACAGGAATATTGTAGAAGGCATTCAAAAATCCAGTGGCTAATAAGACTGCAGAAGACCTTTAGTGTCCCGTCTATTTTTGAGGTTCTCTGAATTTCATTATTTATAGACACTCAAATTTTAGCCAGGGCTTCTGTACTCTTCGCATCATGAAATTCCAAGTGTTAGACTAATTGAGTCGTGGTGAAAAATGTTACTTTTTTTGAGGATCTATTTTTTATAGGGAAATAGATGAAAAAATTTGGCCCAGATAATTTGTTGACACTTATTAAAAATGCAAAAACATTAGCAAGATATAAAATGATCACTTACTATTTCTTAGTCCATGTCTTTGAAAGGCAACTACTGCTTTGTATTTTGTTTCAGAAAAAAATGTTTTACAAATGTTCTTTTTTAAAAGCAATAATAATAAAAACCATATGTCCACTAAGCAAAATCATACAATGCAATTTCTTTCCTTCTAGCACCTTAGTGATACTAGGAAATTTTGATTGTGGTGAGATGCGGGTTGGTGACTTAAGATTAGGAAGCGTGTTTGAAGTCAGTAGGTTTGAGTGGAGTGTTTCCAATTAGGAGATTAGTGTTAAGGTGTTGTGGGGAAATAAATGCCTGGGAAAGGCACTAGGTGCTGGATAGGAATACAAAAGGTAAAATGGGAGGAGCTAAAATTTCAGAAATTTGAAATTTTCGCCTTTTGCCAGAGTTTCAGCTAGGAAAGAGAAAGTGAACTTTTCTTTGTTTTTTATATTGATCCCAGGGCTCTAGACTAAATTTAAAATAATGTATTTTGTATATTGTTAGCCTAGGACTGTACCACCATTCAAAACTTTACTTCTTCAGGAAGATGTTTTGAGTTCTAACTTACTTTGAAGCAGGCTTGAAAGGTTACTGTTCATATGGTGATGATTGCCTGTGGTGGTTTTATCTGGTTGTAGGGACTTATAGTCTGTGGAGATGGTACAAAATATCTTTCCTCTTCCTCCTGATGAAATCGACGATACAGAAATAATAATAATAACTATTGGTAGCATTTTGTAGACACTCGTTTCTGCTATGTTTGTTTTAATATATATTTTATTTTATTTGATCATTTAAAACAATTTTACAGGTGAAACTGGGGCTCCTTTAAAAAATTTGCTCAAGGTAAAACTGGGATTTGACTCTTTTGGACTCCAAAGACTGTGTTTTTAACATGGTATTTCTCTAAGAGGACAGGTAAAATGGAGACTTAAAGAATAGGGAGTTACAGGCAGATAAAGCATATGCTTATGTTCTTGTTGGAAAGAGATATAGATGGGAAAGCTGTTGCGGTGTGAAGAACCAAAATAAATAGAGACTGAGATTTTTCTTGCAGCTGCTTTAAGTTATTTGGAGGTTAACCTGGGTTAACCTGATTAACATTGCAACTATGGTTTCTTTGGATGTTATTTTTAATTATAGTTATGACTTCATCAAGAGTAGTTTTGGATATTATGGAAGTCTTGAAGCACATGCATTTCAAAACAAATTAGAGGGCTTAGGCATTAAAAAATACCACCAATGTTGACATAGTGTTAGAACATAGTATAAGATAAGATCTTGAGGGGTTTTTTTTTACATATTTGATCCATGTTTTATAATTATTCTCAATTTTTGTGTTGCTGCATAGCTTAAATTAATATTATGAAAAAACTAGTTAGTAATTTTCTTGCATGCTAATTGTATCTGTCAAGATGTAATTCCCATAACACACTGAAAATTTAATATTTTTTTTTTCTGAAGGACTATATATTGCAAGAAAACAATGTTTTCTGTTTTAGTAATTAATTAAAAAAAAGTCCAAACTCATAAACTTCTACTTGTATTTCCTAGATAGAGGAAGAAAGTATTAGGGATATAAAATGTTTAAAACATCTTTTCTTAGAAAAATGTGAATATGTTGCTTAAAATGTTAAACTTTAATGAAAGAATTTTTTTGTTTAACTCTTCAGTTATTTTGTCTTCACAAAATATATTTGGTGCCATCAAATATATTTGTTCACTGTTGAACCTGGAATTCCTAAAAATGTTTCAGATTTTTTGCCATTTAAAAATCAATTTAATAGTCAATCTTTAACAATTTTTTTAAATTAAGAATTTTTTATTCTGGTAAAATACACATAACATAAAATTTACCATCTTAACCATTTCGAAGTTTACAGTTCAGTGGTATTAAATACATTAATATTGTGCAACCATCACCACCATCAGTTTCCATAATTCTTTTCATCTTGTAAAACTGAAACTCTATACCCATTAAACAATACTCCCTTCCCTCATATTTTTTCAATTGTACACTTAATAATAATAAAACTTAGAAGAATTTAGAGCAAAGAACGATTCACCTGAATCAACATATTTCAGTTTCCTTTATGTTGAGCAATTAGCTGATAAGCTAGTTTGAACCTGACTTTCAGGATAGAATACTTTTGAGGTCATATTCTTTTTTTGTTTACAACAAGGCAAGTTTTGATGATAGATCAATTAGCAAATCCTGTAGAATTAATGTAAATAATGGGGTAATTCTGTTATAAGAGATACTTATTAGAACTCATGAAATTCCTCCTTCTCTTAGGGTATCAGATTTACTGTTAAATTGAGGAAGTAGTCTGGCAGCAGTCTTGTGTATTGGCCCAACTCAAAATTGTTTAGAATGGGAAGTGTTTTTAAAGTGCTGTGGGAAAACTAATTAAAACTGAACTTTGAAATTAAAAAAATAAAAACATAAAACTAAAAGTAAAGGCTATTTTCTCTGAAATGTTTTTAAAAGATCTTTCAGAGTGATGTGGAAAGATTTTTTTAAAACTGCTTTGCTATAGATTCTTGAAGACAGGTGTTTATTACTTCATTGCATTGACCTGGCTAAGGACAGCAAGGCAGGTAATTGTCCTTAGGTCCGAGTATTACAAGTGTTATTATTTTTGAATAACTATTAAGAGACCACCTTTAACAACTATTAGTATAAATGATTTATGTGCTAACTTTTTCCTAATGTAGAATGAATTTCAATATGCCATATGATTGGTGACCAATAAGAAACTCTTTGTGCAATTAAGAGGAGATCTGTTTATTTAAGAGCTCGCAAAGGTTGTAAAAGGTTATACTTGGCTATATATGAAGAATAAATGTTGTGCAATAATGCCTCTTAGTTCCCCTTTTATAATAAATCTCAGCTATGTGTTCAACACAAGGGCTCAGTGCCAAAAAGAACAGGTTCAACTTGTCTGTAAGGATTTGCACCACAGTAAAGTGCACAACTGCTTTTGTAGAGGTCATTGTGGAGGTCACAGGCATGTACAGTTGAATGAAAGCAACTTTAAAAACATGGTAGAACAGATAGTGTTATTTAATATTCAAGAATCAATTTAAAACATTAAAAGAATGGAAAATCATAAAAAGCACCCTCACATACATTTTTCACTTTATCTATATATGTTTATGTTTTCAAGTGAATTTAAAACAAGTTCTTTGACTATTTTTCTGTTTGTTAAATTCTGAGTAGTGCTATGAACAGTTCACATAATAAAGGTAAGCTATGATGGTAGTAGAGCAAAGTATACAGGGTGTGTGTATGTATGTTGGGGATGGGGTCAAGGATGTGAAGGTAGGTTCTAATGAAAAGGCAGTTGTGATCTGAAGGAGAATGCCTCCACGAGTCTTAGTTCTCTTTAGCTTATGGTTGAAAAGTTCAAAATTAACAAAGAAAATACTATCTTATATAGTGACTTTTTCCTAAGTATCTCACAAACATTTTAATTTATCTGTGGTAAATAGAAATAACTCAGAAATAGCAGGTGAAGGTACTATAAGTCCCCTGGCTCTAGCCAATAATAGCTTTGGGTTTAGTGTATAAACAACATCAGAAGATGATATAACTAATTAAGTAGATGCAGAGCTTACCTGGAATTGTGATTTACGTACTTGTATTTGGTCATAGAGGTACTGTTTCTTTTTCTTTTTTTAAATGGTGATCAAAATGGCAGCAGCCATTGGTTTCAGTATAGAGATTAATTAGTAATCTTTAGAATATGTTTCAGCAAATGCAGCTGATTGGCAGCAGCATCTGTTTCAGCAACTGGTAGAATGTTAATGCTTTTATCAAGCGTGTAATTTCCAGAAGGCTTCAAAACTGTGTTTAAGTCTCCCGTACTAATTACTTTCTTTTCCTCTAGGATACTGTTTTACTAAATGTACCCCTATGTTTATTTATTTATGTGTATATTTGTGTACTTTATTTATCAAGGCTATAAAATAATTTTTTTAATTAAAAAGAAACTAAAATGAATTATGTGATAAACTGTATACTCCTGTGTTTGTGGAACCACCATTTATACTCAGTGACTACATAATGTTCCCAGAAAAAAAATATACCAAGATCATGATTTTTCTGTATTGCTTTTGTAATTTATATCATAAACATAAAATATATCTGTTAAAGTATAGTAAAATGTAATTTAAAGGTGGTTATTATAATCAACTTTCTAGGAAGGTAGTTTATTCTTTATAGTTGAAATTATCTTTCTGGTTCATATTTCAAAATATATTCAATTTACATAAATTCATAGAAAAGCTATCATTTTGTATATTATTTGAGGAAGATAATACTTTTGCTTGTTATGAAAAGGAGACTGAACTGAGAGTATCTAGAATAATGAAACATATCTCAATACAGGTGAAATTTGCATCAATCTAAATGTATTATGGAATAGTTAAATGTGAATATTTTCTAAAAATAAATAGTTATATGTTTTAATGAACTAGGGTAACTTTCATTTAAAAAACACTTATATACTAATATTTAAAAAATAAATGAGCACTTTCTAATTTGTTTAATAAATATAAATATGTATTGTTAATGATTGAAAATAGAATCAGTTCTGGTGGTATTTCCTTTCTGTCATAACTTCACAATGCCTAATATCCACTAATTGTTTGGATAAATGAATTTTCATACTGTAGTCCTGTAATAGAAAAGTGTTTGGTACATTCTGACTGTATAGGGTTTGAAACCTGAGTAGATTACTTGGTTTTGAGAACTTCAGCTTCTTTTACTGTAAAATAGGCAAAAGAATAAATACCTCTAATCTATACATAGTGCCTAGCATGACATATAGTAGTTGTTCAATAAATATTTCTGTATCCTTTGCATGGAACCCCACTGTTAGTAATCACATTTCATAATGAATGACTTTTGTAAAAGACAATTTATGCTAATTGCAAGTGAAAGGAATCATAAAATCCTAAATATTCTATTCTGCGTTTAGGAGTCCAGATTTAACTGCATGATGGTCTTTGCAGGTGGTGGTAGTGTTGGTGATGTGTGTTTGCAAAAGGAAGATTGGGATGGGTAAGGTATTTGTAGTATATGTTGTTTAAGGATAGAAGAAGGATAAAGTCAGTTATGGCTTGGCTTTGTTGTTTACTTATTTTCTACAATGTGAATGGCACAATAATGCCTCATTCTGTAATTAAATGACCTCAGATAGCATCAGGAGATTTGTTATATAGTTTTTGGGGGAATGGTGTGGAGTAGAGGATTAGAGAGAGTGGGATACTGTGGATACTTACTAAAAAGTTGTTAATCCATGAAACAAACATTCTTAGGCAATGTAGTAAGCACAAGGTTTAGCTCTTAATAAAAATACTGTACTAAATAAAATATGATTTCTTGAATTATTCAGTCTCTATGATGGTATAAAGAAGCTTTTTACTACCTTTCACTGAAAAATATTTTTGCTTCAGAAGATTACTAACCTTATGTGATATTTTTTCTTTTGCTTATATAATAGTAATATTTATAGAGAACTTAATATAAAGCCATTTTCATATTTTATCACATTCAGAAATTTAAAATTATATATTAGTTGTCACTATTGTTGGTTAACTAAAAGGTCCCTTAATGTGCCAAGATAAGAATTCTTTCTTGGAAACTATTTTTGTAATTACTAAAAATAAATAAGCTAAAATGCTATATGCCTGAAAAGTTGTTTTTAAAATTTCTGGCAAGTACTGTTTTTCTTAAAATTTATATAGATCCTTTTAAGGAGATAGGTTTTCCTTCACTAAATAGTTTCCTTGATATTTTTCTTTTCTGATCTTTTTATAGAAACATATGATATGCTGGACGCTCTTGTCCTCTTGGCAACAAATGGTTCAGTGGCAAGAGAAGCATCAGAGAAAGAATGTAAAAATAATTTTCAACACTGCCTCTTTTATCAGTTCTCAGGGAAAAATAAAATCTAGAACAACAGAAACAAAGTGAAATAAACAAAATCTCTTGGATTCTACCTTTTCTTTAAGTTACTGCCGTATCTTCCTATCTTCATTTTACCTTGTAATTTGATGAAAACAGTAATCAAGTTTGCTCAGTGTTTCTACTTCTCAACGTCCATTCATTCTTTATATTTATATTCTGGCTCTTATTTCCACTATTGTACAGAAGCTGCTCTTGGTATTGAAATTCCCTGTACTAGAACTGCCCTTTCTTCCCTCTATTTCAGCTGCATTCAGTCTTCACAGCCTATCTCAAATGTCATTTTTCCCCCCATGGATTCAATTGAATGAACATACCTGTCATGTTCAGCAGTCATGTCATATGTACATTTAACTTATTTAAATTAAACTAAAGTTGAAAACAACACCAAACTAGGTAGAAAAAGCAAAGAATTCTTCTCTTCCCCCAGTAAAAAGGATTTTTGAACAACGTGATTGCCAAAGGAAAGCCAGCTACTTTATCGAGTTTCCAATAGAAAAAACAATAATTTATTCTGATGCTGGATGACAAACTAGCTGAGTTGGATGTATATAAAGATATTACAATAAGTGCATAACAATGCATAGTATACTTTGTGGGCTGTCTTAGGAATTTTTGAGGGGTTATTTTAACCAGTTTTTGCCTTATTCTCACTTTAGAACCTAATCTCTATGCAAGATGTAATTTTACTGTTACAGCTATTTTGAACTTAAGTCAGTCACATCACTTAGGAACCTTCTAGATAACATTGAAGTCTCTGATGTTTTAGATGTAGAACTATTGGAGGTAGTGATAACTAGTTCCTTTTCTGTCTTTATTTTTGCATTTTTGGGAGACAAATTTGTATAAATGCAATTATCGTCAAAATAGGTTAAAGCAGAGGGAGAAAGTGCTGTTTCTTTTTATTTCATGTTCATCTATAGTTTGAGACCTTGGCTTTCTGAAAACTAATTGCATGTGTCCACAAATATATTGTTGCATTTATTTTCCATATGAGCTTTAGTAGCTCTATACCAATACAAAGGAATTTATAGAAATCTTTTTTTTAAACATATAGGGTGAGGTTATAATTATGTTTGAGATGCTTTAATGTAGTAATCTTTTAAATATAGATCTAATTCCCTAATTTTCCCCCGACATTTTATGTTTTTAAATGTGTTATTTTTTTATTTTTGAAGTTCTTTCTCTATGAGTAGTTTATATGGTATAACAACAGAAGTTTCAAAATAAAATTGGTATATTATTAGAGAACATTTTTCTCTGTGGTAATTTGAAGACTAAAATGGTGTGTGTTTTGGAGAGGGGATTGCAAATGAACTTATTTAACAAAGCCTTAAAGTAATTTCAGTGTAGTAAGTAGATTTTGATGCAGTTTACAGAGTCAATTTGATAGAAACAGTTTCAGAGACTTGGCTTGGCCAAGTGAAGATATAACTCTTTTAGGGCTACTTCCAGTGTTGAACAAGAAGGTTAAATAAGCTCAGGTTAGTTATAGAAATTCTTCTTTGATGTTTTAAAGCGTATCTATGTATTTGAATGGAACTGATCATCACTAAAGAGCTAGAAAAATATGGTGTTCTTAGTGTATTCAGGATGAAACCTCTTGAAAGGTTTGAATGTGAATTCTGGAAAAACCTTTTTTTTTTTTGAAAAGGAAATTTTTGGGGAATAATTGGTAACCTATCAGGCACTGTGTTTTAAAAGACAAGGAATGCTTACAAGGCTGATGTGGGAATAAGTCAGCAAAAAGGCCAACCATAATAATTTTTTTTTAAAGTTTTGTATTCTCCTAATTCTAAAACATGCATTCAGAAAGGAAATGTAGTCTGATGATTCTAGTAGAGAGCTGGGAATCTGTAAATTAGTGCTTGTTTGTTTTTTCCACTGGCTGTTTCTCTAGTATATATAGAATCAAATTATTTTACATTAAATTTTGGGAAAATTTAAAAAAAAATTTTTATGATATATTTTGAGGTGTAGTGGCTTGTTTCCACTTAATGGTCATGAAATCATAGCAGGTTAGACTGGAAAAACATAGTTGAACCCCTCCACCCCCCCGATAGGCCCCCAAATGTCCATTGTAGGTGATAAAAATGAAGCTTAGAGAAACTCTATCACTTAAGTTCATTTTAGTTCAGAGGCAGTGCCAGTGTAAGTATATAGTTTACCACTTTCCATACAGGCTCTTGTCCTTGTCCCTCATTTGTCTTAAGCCACTTACTGTAAATTTTGAAAGAAATTAAAGAAAGCCATTTCTGTGGGGGGGAATGATTTGTACTTACCATGAAATTATGTGCTACCAGGGAGTTATTACTATGCAGCTGTTATAGTGATGACAGGATGATATCTGCCTAGAGTGACCAGAACAGCATAGTATAAAAATTGCTCTGCTTGCTCCTAAAAGGAATAGAAAATAACTGAATTACCAAAAGAAATTATTATTTAGAATGAGCAGCTTGAAGGCAGTGTTAGGTATATTCTTTAAGTATGATTATATTGTCTCAAAATAGAATATTAAAAGGCAATGTGGTATGGTAGAACCCACTCTGAATAGGAATTAGGAGATATAAACTCTATGTGACCTTAGGAAAATTTACATTTTGGTAGTCTTAGTTTCTTTAGCTATAAAACAATTTGACAAACTTGCCTTTTAATTCTCAACCTGCTCCAGCATGACCTTGGCAAGTAACATATCTAAACCCCTGTTCCTCATCCATAAAGTGAGGATAGCAGTATTTTATCTCATAAAGCTATCGTGAATACTGATGAAATAATGCATAAGAAGCTCTTAGGCCAATGGCTGGCACTGAGTAAATAATGTTAACTATTATTACTATTAGATGATCTTTTATATATTCAAACTTTCAGAGATTTTGGACTATATGATAGCATAACTTCAGCTACTTCGGCATCATTAATGATATTTAGGAAAAGATCACTTTTAGTATGTTGTTTCCCATTATAATGACTTAGGAGAGCCTATGGTTTTTTTCATTCATTCATTCATTCACTTATTTACTTATTTACTTACTTACTTACTTTTTAAAAATTAATTAATTTTTAATATTAGCTTACCTGAGAAGTATTCCTATTTGGTATCACATAAAGTAATCTGCAGTACTGTATTAGTTGGACTATAATAGATGTCCTTCAATTCTTATAGTTTTCTTCTTTCTTTCCTTTATTTTTTCTAACCTGAAAATGTGACACTAGTACTGTACTTTGCATCTTGTGACAAAAGAATTTAGTACTTGGCAGCTTATAAAGATGACACTTTGGAACAGAGATGTCAGAATGCCATTCAGAATATCCCTAGAATGCCGCTCAAAATATCTCATTTAGGCCAGCCTCTTATCCTGTCTAATGGTCTGTACTCAGATTCATTTTTCAGCAATTGGATTACTGTGAGGTAGTGTAAGATTTAGCTTGACAGTTTCATGTTTATTTAGAAAGGTTGTGAAACACATGAAGGTTAAGAGTTAAAATAATGTTAACGAAGTTTTCCAAATATTTCATTTTTATTGTATTTTTTCTCTCTATTATTCCAGTCAAGTAAATCAGAATATTCAAAACACTTTCTAAAAATTGTGGTAAGATAAACATAATGTAAATTTTACCATTTTAATTATTTTTAAGTATACATTTCTTGGCATTAAGTACATTAAGTGCCTCCATTGCCACTGCCCATCTCTAGAATTTTTTATCTTCTCCAACAAAAACTCTATACCCATTAAAATACTAATGCCCCTCTTCCCCTGGCTCCCCTAGACTCTGGCAAGCACCATGCTGCTTGAGTTTTACTACTCTAGAAACTTCATGTAATCATACAGTATTCTTTTGTGACTGGCTTATTTCACTTAGCATAATGTCTTCAGGGTTCATCCATGTTTTAGGATGTGTCAAAATTTTCTCTCTTTTAAAGGCTGAATAATATTCCATTAGATACAATACCACATTTTGTTTATTCATTCAGCCATTGATAGACACATGAGTTGCTTCTACTTTTTGGCTGTTATGAATAATGCTGCTATGAACATGAGTGTACAAATATCTGTTTAAGTTCCTGCTTTTACTACTTTTGATTATATACCCAGAAATAGAATTTTTTGGCTCATGTGGTAAATCTGCAATTTTGGGGGGAATTGCCACCCTGTTTTTCATAGTGGCTGTACCATTTTACATTTCTACCAGCAGTGCTTAAGAGTTCCTATTTCTGCATGTTTGCCAACATTTGTTATTTACTGTGGTTTTTTTTTTGTTATCTTTTTATTTGTTTGTTTGTTTATTTGTTTTTGGCTAATAGCCATTCTAAATAGCCATGAGTATTAAGTAGTTTATCACTGTTTTTATTTGCATTTCCCTAATGACTTGAGATGTTAAGCATCTTTTTATGTGCTTGTTGGCCATTTATATATCATTAGAGAAACGTCTGTTTAAGTCCTTTGCCTGTGTTTGGTGAAAGACTTTTGAGGTCACAGAGTCAGAGAAGCTATTGATATGTTGGTAAACTAGCTAGTATGATGCTACATGGGATTAAACTTATTGAAGAGACAAACCACAGGTCAGATGCAAACATCTTCCATGGTCGTTCCTCACAGCCTCAATTATACTTTATCACTTTTTAAAAATTAAATTTATGAGGGTAACATTGGTTAATAAAATTACATAGGTTTATACTTTATTGTTTTTTTAAGTCATAGTTTTTGCTTAAAAATAAGATAACAAATATAGTATGTATTCAACTTAGTAATGTAGGGGGGAAGTAAAGAAAACTAAGGAGGTAACAATAGTAATAAATTATAAACTAGAAATCAGTGGAATTAAATATAAGAACTGATTTTTATTTAAAAATTTTGAAATAGAGAAATTGATGAGAACTATATCAAGAAAAATTACAGAACTAAAGTTAGAATTGGAAACACAGACTACATTAAAAAATAGAGATTTTTCAAAATAGAATTCTATCCTGAGATGTATGATAATTATGTAAGTCTCAATGTAATGATGCTATATGGCTGAGTGGCATTTTATTTTATATACTTATGATCAAATATGGTCCTTTTATTTTAGTTATCTAGTAGATCTAGTAGTTATTTACTTTTAGAAAAATACCTGGATGCTTCATTCAACCTAGTTTTTTGCATAAAATTTTCTCATTTTTGGTGTGTGTGTGTGTGTGTGTAAGTAGACATCATTTACACATATCTGATAAGGAAGTTTAATTTCATTGTAAAGACTTAAGAGAACAGATATTTATGTGACAAGACTTTGCAGAGGATAATTTCATTAGTGTCCTTCCTCAGTGAGCGCTTTAACAAAACACTGATTACGCAAACTGTCAAAGCTGTATTATAAGAAATAGGAAAACGTGAGGCTGGATAATGCTTATGTATTTGCTGAATTCTACCATTGACATTGAACAGCTATACTCTTTAAGGATAAATTTGAATTTAATGATGAATTTGATTTTTTTCCTTTAATTCATGTCAGTGACTATATGTTAATTACATAATGTGGCTTTCAGCAATGTAATGAATTGTATGCATGGAATTGCAAACATAACGGATAATATTTTTAATCTGAGTAATTTATTACACCTCTAAAATGATTACAAGTAAGTAGTAAATAAAAGTAATATTAAAAGATATTTCCTTCACTTTTCTAACAGGGTCAACATATTTCATTAGCACCTATTCAGAAGCTTGAGGAAGCTCTCTATGAGTATCAGCCACTGCAAATAGAGACATGTGGGCCACAAGTTCCTGACTTTGAGATGCTAGGAAGACTTGGGTAAGTGCCCAAAAGAACTTCTCATTGAGGAGCTGATGTTTAGGGTTTTTGTTGTATTGTTACTATTTGTAACTGACACTTTGACATTATTAGATTTTGCATTTACAGAACTTTATACCATTTTGTAAAAAAAGAATAGTGCTTAATACTAAGTTAATACATTATTTTTTTTATGGTCTTGTTAGATCTTTTGAGATTAAAATTGGATTGTATTAGCTCCCTTTTAAGGCTGTCTTTGGCAGCAATACTGAAGTAGCTGTTCATTTTCAGCTCATTATATATTTTTTAGAAATTAGGACTTAATTTGTCAGTAGTAAGCCAGTAAAAATATGAGAGTTAAGCTCCTTGCTATGGAAAAGAGTGGATTTACTCACTGTCTGCTGTCTACAGTGAAACTATATTTATGAGAAATGAGTCACAAAATACATTTTATGAAAAGGTGTATGTAGGACTGGCCAGTGGGTCAAAAGCTATTTATATGTATTTATTTTGAAAAAGAATATGGGATTATGGTGTTTGTAAGTGATGGAGAGAATCAGCCTTTCTCAGGGGAGGAGGTGGGCATTTTTATACTTGAAAAGTACAGACACAGACTTTGTTGGATAGAGCAAATGATATCTTGTTCTGGTGTCTCAATCTGAACTATTGAATAAAATAATGATCCAGAATTGGTTGTTTCCTAACAAAGTAATATAGTGTAAAGATATAATGTGAAAAGAAAATAATGGGTACAGTGACACCAAGCAATTAAAAAATAATTTAGAAAAAGACCCCAATAGCAAAAACAAGATATATGAAACAGATAAAAATCTATTTGCATGTTCAAAAGCAAAGCCAGTTTTGAACATGCCACCTAGTATTTTGATTATGAACATGGAGGCTCCAAGGTAAAATTATTACTAAAATGACAGATAATGTACTTATCTGATCTTTGGCAGATCTTTAAGGTTTTCTTTAATTCTGAATGCTCATAAAGTCCTGAATCCTCCAAGCATGAAGCCACGGCATGAAGCAAAGCCTAAAACCCCTTCTGAGTTTGAGATAAATTTATCACATTATTGGCCTAACTGCTAAAACTGAAGCTTCAGGAGACAATCTGGGGTCTTACGACATAAAGTTATAAGTGATTTAGACATTGATTTCTTATCTCTTACTGGGTAAACAAGAGCCAGAATTCTATATCTCTAAAATAAATTTTCTTAAAATATTTACTTTTATGTCAGTGAAGACAAAGTATTTAAGATAGTACTCTGTTACAGGGTTATGAATTTTCTAATAATTTTGTCATCAAAATTACATTTGAAAGATGATAGAAATGGCCATGCATAATAACAGTGCACAAGTAAGATGTCTGACAATTAGTCCAAAGGATAGGAAGAGGGAAAGAACTGTGCTGTTGTAATGTTCTTACACTGCATGTGAAGTGGTATAATAGTATCTGGAGACAGACTGTGATAAGTTAAAGATGTTTAATATAAACCCTAGAACAGCTACTAACAATGTAAAACAAAGTTGGATAGTTAGTCAATATCAGAGAAAATAATGAGATCATAAGAAATACTCCATTAATAAAAAGAAGGGCAGTAAAAGAAGGAGGGGAAAAATAAAGAAATGAGACAATTAGGAAACAAATAGCCTGATGGTAGATTTAATCTTAACTATATTAGTAATTACATTAAATATAAATGTTCTAAACCAACACTATCCAATAAAACTTTCTGAAGTAATAGAAATATTCTTGGTCTGTACTATCCAAGGCAGTAGCCACAGTTACATGTTTCTGCTGAGCACTTGAGTGTGCCTAGTGCAATTGAGGAACTGAATTTTAAATTTTATTCAATTTAATTTAAATAAACATATATGACTAGTGGCTACCATATTCGTCAGTACAGGTCTAAATACTCTAAATAATAGGCTGAGATTGCTAGATTGGATTTAAAAAAGCAAGATTTACTGTATGTTTTCTCTAAGGATCAGGCATTGTATATAAAGATATAGTTTCTCTGAACTTCTTGGATCTATAATTCATTGTTTTTATTTGTAAATATAACTATTATCTCTTCACAGATTTATTCTGCTTCATGTTCTGTTATTATTCTGAGATTCTGATTTCACATATGTTAAACCTTTTGCTATTTTACAGTTCTTGGGTGCTCTATTTTGTGTTTTTTGATCTTTTCTTAAATTTGTGTTTCAGAATTTGGATTATTCCTCTTGTCCTTTCCTAAAGTTCAGTTATTCTTCTGTTTCCTTTCTGCTGATAAATCCATCAAAAGAATTATTTTTGATACTGCAATTTTTATACCTAGCACTTCCATTTCACTCCTTTTTGTAATTTCCATCTCTTTACTGAAATTCCCTATGTCTTTTATACATGTTATCCACTTTTTTCATTAGATCCTTTAACTCATTAATCATGTCATTTTAAAGTGCCTCTTTGATACTTCCAACATCTCTTGATCTGGTTCTGTTGACTATTTTATGTTTTGATGAAAGAGTTGTTTTTCCTGCTTTCTTGAATATTGGCTATTCTGTGCAACAGAACGGTAGAGACTGAGGTAAATAATATTTACATCCAGAAATATTTGTCCCTTATTCTGTTAGGCCATTAGTGTTGGGAGTTGAGTATTAAATGTGCAGTTTGATCTCAGTTTAGGTTTTATGGTTGCTCTAGTTACCATCAGTATATCAGAGGGTTCAGATTCTTCAAGTTGTGGTCTTTTGCCACATTGTGACTAGTAGAAGGCCTAGAGTGCTAGAAGGATTTTCCCAGTTTTCTTCCTCTGCCCTCAGCTTTCAGCAGGCCCTGCAAGCCCAAGTCACGCAGGAGTTTTCTCTTTATGCCCCTCCCTGATTTTACTTTTTACTTGGAATAAGTCTTAGGGTGGGAGCAAGGGATTTCTTAGTTCTCCTATTCAAGCTTTAATCTTAGAAGGTCCTCTGTGCTGGAGCCTTGGGTGGTACTCTCAGTGTACCTGTCTCTTTCCCAGAGGCAAACAACTTTTGTCTTCTACTTCAGGGTGCAAGTGGGTTTGCTATTCTTCCATCCCCACAGCTGAATTCTGTGTTGTATTCATAGGGATGGGGGTGTCTTGGGTATAAGACAGTGATAGTTTCCTGTCCCTCCCCTGACCTGTGCTTTGCACTAGTGTGTTAGTCTCGGCAAGAGTAGGTGTCCTGCTTTTCCTCAGTGGTTGAAGGTTTTGACTATGTCAGTTTAGGTTTGAGGAGGGTGATAATAGGTTTTCTACTTCTCCCCCAGTGGCACCCAACCTTTGCCTTTCCCCAGGAGCTGAGTCTTGGCTGTTTTTTTTTTTAATAGTTCATTTCCTCTTCTATTTAGTGTTCAGTTATTGCTGATTTTTATTGAGTCTCTTTAATAGCCTTCTCATCTTCCTTTTTTAATCACTTTTCATGATGGTGCTGCTATATACATGTGTACGTGAGTATTTAATTTAACCCTGATAGATATAGCCTGATAGACAATTTTTTTTTCTTGTCTTGTTTTGAATAAATAATTAAATTTAATAAATTTTGACAACAGTTTTGATTGTTTAGAGCCCTTTTGTTTTCCTTCTACCTTTACCATTATGGTTTAGATTTTAAAATGTATGATAAGCATCCTGTAGATAAGGTATAACAATAGTGTTTGTACTTTTTCCAAGTTTTTTATACCTTAAATCTTATTTAAACTTAAATAAAGGGGGCTGGATTGCTTTATTTTGGTGGGGTTTGGAGATCTTTCATTACTAACCATTGACAATTTAGAATTTAGTTCTAGATTTCTAAAAGGAGATTTTCGTCTCAACAAAGACTACATATATTCGTATTCACAAAAGTTAAGAAGGCAAATTGTTCTGATTACAAACAAACAAATGTATATATTTCAATCAATAGACCTTGACTGTAATGGTTTCTTTTAGGCATCAGTGGCTAATGAGTGGAGGAATTTCTACATCATCAATAGTGACATCAGAATTGCTAAAGAAACATTGACTTTTGACGTAAAACTATCTACCAAAATAGAATGTATCTCATACCTTCCTTTTCTTCAGCCTTCTACCTTGAGAAAGGGATTGAATTCTACACAGATAATTTTTGGAGCCAGGATTAGTTCTATCGGTCTCTTTAGTAATAGGTTATGACCTAATATTTAAACATTTGCCAAAATAAATCCTAAATAGATTTCTCATACTAGTAGTTCATTTTCTATTCTGAAAGCCATATGTTTCCTTTTTTCTTATTCTAGAATACATTTTTACCTACTATAATTTTCAGAAAAATTTAGAGAGAAACTGAAGAAGTTACTCTGTGAAGTCACTTTTCAAAGAATGATTTGGTATCCTCAAAGGTGATGCTTTTAAGGTACAAGGAATATTAACTTCAGTTGACTAAAGGTGTAATTGTTACACATCTGTCCTAACAGTTATCCATATCTTCGTTAGAAGAGTGAATCTAATTAGCCTTAGTTATCCCTGTACAGTAGGCTCTTCCTCTTCCCCCAATTCTCTAGCTTCTACTCCTCTCTTTTCTTTTCCTATTACAACAGAATTTCCATTATGTTACTCTACAGAGGGAACAAGTTTAATTTCTCTAGAGGCAAATAGAGAATAAATTAACTACCTCATTTCCATTTTCTTATATCTGCTTTGCAATCTCTATGACATGATGAATTTAAGAGTAGTACACTGGCAGCTTCACTTTAATTGGCGCAAAATTGTGGATGCAGGTACTTTCGAATTAATTTTAATTATATATTTTTGGGAGTGGATAACATAAGGTCTTGGGAGAATGCCTCCAGAAAACTACATTTTTGTCCTCAGGTATAACTTTGATAAAGGATGAATCAAAAGTACATTGCCATGAGATTTTGGGTGGTTTTTAATGACATCTTTTCTAGAGTTAAACTTGAGAAGTAGATGAAGAATAAATGAGACTTTCTCATTTGGGAGGGTATTATGAATATATATTTATAGTTCAAATTGTACTGGCAGTACTTGTTTGCTCAAGGCAATATGTAAACACGTTTTATTAATTCTTTGCCAATGGGAGCAAGCTTTGGGAAAACTTTACTGCTAATTGAAATTCCCCAGGCTGGCTTTAGTGGTTGGTTTAGTAAAGTCTCTTGATTGGCACTGTGAGATTGTCTTTTTAATAATCAACTAGCTTTCTAGTGAATATTTTACTACCTTCTACTCAAAGAAGAATTATTCCCTTAACTGATGTACATTTTAAGCATTTATCAACTTTATTCATCAATTTCAGATTACTTAATCAGATATCACTGCTGTTTTAAATAGATATGTGATTTACTTAATATGAGCTGTTCATTTGTGAACCTCTTACAGAAATAAGGAAAAACTGTTGTTTTATAAGGTAAAATATGGTCTTTAAGTAAGATGTATATTTTTCAGTTATCCTTATTTATAAATTTAAATGAAGCCATTTGCTACCAAATTTTTATTCTTCATTTCCTGTAGAACATTTCTGTATGTCTTTTGTGGTAGAGTGTTGTAGCCAGATGCACATGTTCATTTCTTTCTCTTCTGCTAACATAACCAATATGTTTTGTGCTATCAATTTAGTCTAGCTTTAAAAAATGGATTTAAACTATGATGGTTTAAATCTTGAGTCTTTCCTAACCAGATAATAGATTATTTAACTATTATTGCATAATTAGTTGTGAAAATTGTGGTAGTAATAACAGAATTAAATTAACTCATTTAACTAGAACCTGATGATAAATAAAAATTTCTTGTTTGATCTCCATTAGCACCCATCAGTTATTTTTCTTGTGTGGCTACAGACTGCATTGATAAACCCAACTTGCTGAACAAAAATAACTGACCTGTTACAAATCCATTACTATTATTAGCAAAGCAATTAAAAGTGTTCATTCTTGAGAAAATAGGGTAGGGTTTAGTCCCCCCATAATAGAAGATCCACCTTCATGGTAACATTGGAGATACTTTTCATGACCATTCTTTTGCTCTTAAAAATTGATAAATTGGAACTTTGTATTTTAAAAATTTGAGATGAGATATTAAACATTCTAACAAATTTTTTTGTTTTAACATTCTCCTTGTCTCCCTTCTTAAGTCTTTCCTAACCGTTGTCGGAGAAAACTTTCTATTATATCAATTTGGTCATGTCTCTCTATTATTAATATCCTTCAGTAGCTCATCTTCACTTGCATAATCTGACCCCATCTACTTGCCATATATTCTGCCCCTCTCATACTTGGTGTTTCTTAAGAACTTTGTGGTGTCTCACATGTTTTTGTGCCATTACATGTGTTGTTTGGTTTCCTTAAGAGGCGCTTTGCCTTTACATTTGTTGCTCAGCTCCCCTAATAATTTCTTTTCAGCCTTTCTGCCCTGTGCGTGAATTATCTGTTTATGTCTCATGTGCCCCTTTCTGTTGGGATAGTATTGTTTTACTTGTTTCTATGAGGCAGTCATATAGTAAGATTATTAACCTTTGAAATTCTAAAAATTTTGTCTGTTACATTATTTATGATGTGAAGTAGTTTTAATCTGAGCAGTGTTACTTTATCTGGTATCATGTTACTTTTCCATTGTTCTTCTACTTAGGAAGTTCTAAACCAACACTGAACTTTGTGTATATTTATTTTTATTCTAATTTTTATGTAGCTTTAGTTTTTACATTTAATCACTTAATCCATCTGGAATTTATTTTGTTGTGAGGAGCTATAAAATAATTTTTATTTTTATCAACATAATAAATCATTTGGCCCAGAATAATTCATTTACTAATCCCTCTTCTCTCCATTAATGTGTTACATTAATATACTAGGACTTTTTCTCCACTGCCCTTTCTTTTCCATTAATCCATTTCAGTTTTTCAGCAGTATCACATTATTATTAATATAAATTCATAATGTGTTTTAATATTAAGTCATGTATTTATTTTCTATTGCTGTGTATCAAATTACCACAAATTTAAGCATCTTAAAACAATATCTATTTTTATGTCATTTATTATCAGTGTCTGAGTCAGCAGTCTGGGCACCGGTTACCAGGATCCTCTACTCTGGTTGCACATGGTTGCAACCAAACTATCAGCAGGTGCTGTGGTTTTATGTAAGCAAATCTTAGGGATTGCCTTCCAAGCTCATTTATATTGTTGGTAGAATTAGGTCACTTGCATATGTAGAATTGACAATGGCTTTCATCTTTTTTAATGCTAGCAGGAGAAAATTTCTTTGAATCTCTTCCTTTTTAAGGACTTCTACCTGGTTAAGTATGGCCCACCTATATAATTTCTCTTTTACTAACTTGCAGTCAACCAATTTGAGATCTTAATTACATCTGCAAAATCCCTTTTGCCATATACAGTAGTACCCCCTTATCTGCAGGTTACACGTTCCAGACCCCCCGCAGTGGATACCTGAAATTGTGGATAGTACCGGACCCTATATATACTATGTTTTTCTTAATCATACATGCCTATGGAAAAGTTTTATTTATAAATTAGGCATAGTAAGAGTTAACAACAGTAACTAATAATAAGATAGAACAGTTATAACAATATACTCTAATAAAAGTTATGTGAATGTTGTCTTTTTCTCTCAAAATATCGTATTACTATACTCACCCTTCTTGTGATGATGTGAGATAATAAAATGCCAAACCTATTTCTGAATTTATGTGACCATCCCTTACTTGCAGTAAATGGCTTAATGTCACTCATTTCAGGGGATCTCTTGCTTAAGTCTTTATATAGGGTCAGTGCTTTCCAGCGTAACACGTTGCCTCAGTTGGAACATGTTTTCTTTTCATGTCTTCCACACACAAATTTAATGCCATTTCCATCTTAACTAAGCACTTATCACGTACTGTGGTGGTGAGTTTTGCAGTTAGGGGTGGTACAGCAAAACTATCATGAATTTCTTTTTTTCTTCACAATTTCAAGGATAGAAGATTCGTTCCTACTGTAGATCTTAGCAGCCTCGGTGTATGATATTTTTTCTTATTGAGACATTTCACCTTTTCACTTGAAGCATTTTATAGCTTCTCTTTGGCATATATGAATTAATAGCATCACCACTCTTGCACTTTGGGGATATGATTAAGTAAAATAAGGGTTACTTAATAACACAAGCATTGAGATACCATGACAGTTGATCTGATAACCAAGCTTCTGGTGACTAATGGGCGAGTAGTATATATGGCATGGATACCTTGGATAAAGGGATGAATTACATTTCAGGCAGAATAGAGTGGGGAACAATGAGAGATTTCATTCAACATTCTACTCAGAACAGCACACAATTTCAGACTTATGAATTATTTATTTCTAAAATTTTCCCTTTAATATTTTGGACTGTGGTTGACCCTGGGTAACTGAAGCCACAGAAAGCAAAACTGCAGATAATGGAGGACTACTGGAATATAATCTCAGGATTGAAATCCAGCAGATTCATGGGAAGGAGTTATGCAAGGAGGCATACAAGTGGTATGAATCTTGGGGGCCATCTCAGAATTCTGCCTACCATACATGGGACAAATCTTACTTTGCTACTTATCTTTTTCAAAGTATTCTTTGCATTTTTATACATTTATTCTTCCAAAAAACTATCCAGAGCAACAAAGCATTCTATAATTCTTTGAAGTTTTCTATACATTTGAAAATTTTCAGAATAAAATAATATGAAACAAGTAATGAAACAAATCAAACTAAAACCTGCTAACAACTTAACTAAGACGCAGTCATCCCTCTAACACCCGAGAAAACAACCAAACGCCACTCCTTTTGGGATTTTATTTGGAATTGCTTTAAAATTATAAACTGAGTAGAACAGAATAGGCATTTAAAATTTGCTGAGTTTTGATATATCTCACATTTCTTGGAAATGAATTTTCCTTATATTATAATTGTGATGCTATCGTTATAAAATTTTCATTATGCTTTCTAACTGGTTCTTGCTTAAATATATTTTATTTTGTATCTAGCTGCTTTACTGAGCTCTAATAATTTTAATTGTTCTAATAGATGAATATTCTGGGCTTTATTTGGAAGTCAGTCATCTGAAAAAATGAAATTATTTTTGTTTAAATGCTTTAACTTCAGTTTTATATTTTATTGCATTTGGCTAGAACTTCTTGACCTGGTGTTACACAGTTCTGGTAATAGCAGTTATTTCTGATTATTTTGTGAATGCTTCAAGTGTTTCATCATTAAGTATTGTGTTGGCTCTGTAAATGATTTTTCTTATGTTGAGGAAGTATTTTTTTAAATCACATTGAATGAATTTCTGTTTTTTGGTCGAGGTCTTTACCTATTGACTAATTATACGTGGATTGCCTAAGAATGGAGAATAGGTGCTTTGCTTTAGTTTGTTTTGTTTTTGATACTGTCCATTTAAGTTTATATGTTAGTTTTAGAAGAAGTCTCAGGAGCACCAGAAAAATCAAAGAATATGGAAAAATAGAAGTCACAGAAATGATTGCAACATGTATGTATATATAATTATTTTACGTAATTATACTTTGTTGTAATTATGAGAGTATTACTGAATTAACTTTTTTTTTTGCTAGCCATGACAGCAAAATGTCTTTAGTATCTGTTTTTGTTGGCATTTGAATTAGAAATCAGCTCACACATCTAACATGAACTTTTTTCCTTTAAGTCTTAGTCTGGCTCTAGTCTGGTAAGTTTTAAATCTTTTTTATGCAATCATGGAAAAAATATGTTTCTGCTTGAAGCAGTTGTCAAACAAGCTTCTTTCATCGACAGTCAGACACAGGGCAGCTGAACGAGGCTGTTTAGTCTAGAGTAAATGCTCACGAGATTACAAGGTCACCGAGGAAATGTAATTATGCAGTTGATTCCAGAATAGTCTTTTGTACTAGGGACTTTAAGAGTATTAAATCACAATATTAATAAAATATATATTTCAAAATTAAGCTCAGAAAGAAAAGCAGCACTAAATAAATCAAATTATTTAGTTTATTAATAAAATTATAACTATAAATTATTACAATGAAATATAGTTTTAATTCAAAATTTTATAGGATCCTAAAAAAGCAAGCTCAATTTATTATTGGAATTTGGTCAATTCCTCTCAAATCACTATAAAAGTCAATAAACCCTGTATATCTATGGATAATTGTCTCCATTGGGAAATGAAACCTCATAGTATTTACCTCATGTTAATTGAGAAAACAATTGATTATTTAGTAGTTCCTTTACTTTTCTTGTTTTTTTTTTTTTTTTTTATTATCAAGCACCTCCTGCATGCCAGTTGCTCTTCTAGGTGCTGAGAAAACAGCAGTGAGCAAAACAGAGAAAACACCTACTGTCATTAAGCTTGCATTCTACTGAGGTGAAACCAACAAGAAAAATACATGAATAAATCTGTTAGATAGTAATTAATACTTCAAAGACGAATACAGCAAGATAAAGGGCTATGTAGTGATTGGAGTACAAATGCTATTATTATGTAAGTAGTGGTGGAATCTTTTGTAGTATGATATTTGAACAGAAATGAATTAAGCAAAGAAGTTAATCATGTGATATCACAGAGAGAGGCAGAAGGAACTATAAGTACAAAGGCCCTGAGGCAGGAGTGTGTATGAGGAAGAGAAACGAGGTGGGTGGTCTGAAGCAGAGTGAATTGGGGAATGATAGGAGATGAGGTCAGAGTGGTAGCAGGATTTTTTTTTTTTTTGTAAGGAGGCAGGCTGGGCCCGGTTAGATCATGTAGGGTTTTTTAAATGGTGGTTAAGACTTGAACTTTTACTTTGAAGGAGATGGGTAGTCATAGGAGAATTTTGGACAGAGGTGTGTTATATAACTTACATTTACAAAGGTATATTTATAAGAGACTCAATGGGATGAAAGCAAGAAAACTTGTAGCAGTCCTGGTTAAGATGGTAGTGGCTTATACTAAGATGGTAGCAGTGTAGCACTGAGAAAGTGGCCAGACTATAGATATAATTTTGATAGCTGACTAGAGAATTTTTAATGGATATAAGGGGTATGAAAAAGTTGCTCCCAGGATTATATCTGAGCAACAAAGCTGCTATTTGCTATGATGAGGGAGACAGGGGGAGAGGTTCTTTGAGGCAGCATAGTTGTACCAGTTGCTTTAGGTTCAGTTATTTATCAAATATTATTACTAAAAACTATGTTTCTAAAGAGATGCAAGAGCTGGGAGAAAAAAACCTTAGAGGTACTCCATGCAACTCCTCTTTTATGGGAGACTTAAGTGTAATGAAATCACTATAGAGGAGGAAAGAAAACTCTTGATCTCGTAGTCACATTCTGGTTTAGTGCAAAGCTAGGACTAGATTCTTTGTTTCTTAGGATAATTTTTCTTTGCTCTACCATATGACCTTGCCATATACAGAGTTTTCAAAATCTAAATGAGCTATATTTTTATTATGCTTTTAGATTATTATAGTTTCAGGAAGTATATTTAAGAACTGTGGATTAAATTATCTAGCAATTTTCCTTATATTCTTAAAAAAAAAAAAAAAAAAAAAGAAAAGATTGTTCTACTCTAAGCATGAGCCAAAGTCCCATTCTCCGTTCTCTGTGTTTTTTTTTTTTTGTTGTTGTTGTTGTTTTTGAAGAGGTGTATGTGTGTGTGTGTAAAATAGGGTTGAGTTAGGCATAGTGACTCACAAGCTTTTGGACTGGAGCAAAGGTAGAGGTCACCTGATGACCTGATAGCAGAAGTATAGCAAGGGCGGGTAGTAAGGATGGTCTGTCCCAGGAGCAGGCAATACGGGGTTGCATTGTCTGTAGAGAATTTAAAAAATAATAAAACCAATTAAAAGCCACTCTTTTTTATCATCAGATACTAGCAGTTCTAAACAATGTCTGTTTTCAAATACTCCTTCCTGAAGAAGAAATCTTGTTGGTCCAAGTTCTAAACAATTGCTGTTATTACTTTTGAATTTAATAGTATATATGTGAGCTTCCAATTACACATCTTTTATTTTGTTCTTTAAAAACATCATATTTGTACACAGAAGATAATTCAGAGAACTTCCAGTTTCATAATCTGCCCCAGACTTTACCCCTTCTGCCAACCAACTCCCACAAACTCAGCTACATTTAGCTTTATTCAAGAGTAAGTATGTGAGATTTTAGAATCCTTCCAACTCCTTTGGTAAAATTTTCATTTCCAACTCCCCTGTGGTTCTGCATATTCCTGAGTTTCAGTGGTAGTTTAAAGTAAACAGTGTAGCCCAGTGATTGTAAAGATGAAGAAATAGAACGTAAGTTCTTGGAGCATTTATTTGTGTGTAAAACTTTCAACTGGGGGGTACCTAAAAGTTTCTAGAACCGATCTAAGAAAACAGAGACATGAATAGTATTGCAATTTTTGGAATTTATTGTGAAATAGATAATTTATGAAACTCTGTCAAACTCATCATTAAGATATTTCCTAGCTATTTAGATATCTGTTGCTTCAGGAAAAAAACTTGAAATTAAAATTAACAAAAGAATTCTTGAATTGATTATGAGCAAAGATAAATGTACAAATCTGGCTTTATTACCTATTGAATATGTATATGCAAAGAAGATCAATTTTAGTGAATTCATTGACAAATTTGCAGAAATAGAATCTCAGAACAGAAACTATAATGTGAGTCCATTATGTACTTATATTTTCCTGTTTTCAAAAATTAAACTAATAATGAGTATTTTAATCTGTTACTTTTCACATTAAAAATTTTTTATGGGCACAATTATGTGTACAAAGTTCAATAAAAGAAAAATCTCACAGTGTACTGGATTGTTATTATTTTTCATTTTATGATTATTACAGAAAATTTTATTGTATAGAGGAAGAAATGTGGTAAAAAAGGCTCCTTTCTGGCTGTCTAATATGCTAGATGTGCAACTGCCTGATAAGAGTTGGCCCTGAGGACGAGATCCTGTGTCATAGGTTTCTGTAACATCAAAACAGCTAATGAATTTAGTCATAAATATAAGTTCTCCATCATATTTGGTCATATTGCTTTTTGAAGAATGTGGAGACTTAGATTTGAAAAAAAAAAAACAACAAAAATATGTAATGGTCAGGATTTAGGTACTACTTAGGTTAAAAGAATTGTGATTATTTAATCTGGTAAACAAACGGCCATGCTTTTGGGGAGAGCAGAATAAACATGGTTGCTAATCACTTTTTAATTTATGAAGGATTTTTGAAGGGAATACTGTTTTTGAAAGGAGAATTGCCAGTAAGATGGTAAAATGTAGATTGGATGACCAGCCAAGATTGGCTTTTATGTTGAAATATTTCAGTGTGGTAGAAGGTGCTGATTGGTTCTGTATAGCTTTGGTATTTATTTGAGAGTGAGATACTATTTCAGATAATTTTTCAAAGCCTTTTGCCATTCTTGGATTGTGCATTCCTCCACGTACCTTCATTGACTTTGCCCAGCTTCTCAATCTTAGCTTTTTGTCATACTATTTATCGTATATTTCTAAATAACACAATTATACAGTAGTTCCCTGATTTCTAATTTTAGACTTGCCTTTATCCTGATGTAAGATATAAAGATTTAGCCTTCAGAGACTTCTTCCCTAATTTTATTTCACTTCTCCTACTATCTCCCAACAGAGTTATATCACACTTTTAAAATAGAATCAATACTTAACTAAAAAAAAATATTTCTATGGTAAATATGTAAATATTATTTTCAGCTGAGCCACACGATATACTATGATTGTATTTCTTTAGATTTCTCATGTTGCTTTGCTTATTTTTTTCCCTTCATATTTTTTGGTTGGACATCATCTGTATCTTGCATATTTCATCAAACTCTAAAATCTTACCTTTTCTGGGGCTAATGGATGTGAAAACAAAATAGAAACTTACTATTTGTCACCTTTGGCTTTCTTTAACCTCCTTACCCAGTCTGGATAGCACTTCAGTGCTGTTTTGTTAATAGTGTAATGTCTCCTGTCTTCCTGTTTGCCTTCTGTTATAGGCATGTAATTTATCAGCTTTGCTAATTTGTGATAGGTAACAGTAGGGCCTGTGGGATTGCTAGTTTCTAAATCTTTTAAAAATATTCTGCCAAGGAATGATTAGCTGTCTTTAGATCTAGAGAAAATTCAGTCAGCCTTTAAGTTTCTTGCCTTAAGTTTTACCTAGATTTAGAAAGAATTGAAAGTTAGGGAAGCAGAAGCAATATTTACTTCATTCTATTCTCACCCCTCTGTCCCAGAGAAGAGGAAGATTCAATGGCTTAGACTTGCTAGTGAGGGACAGGAGCCTTCTTAATTGTAAGATATCTTTGTACAGCAAATAGGTCCGCGCAGCAGGAAGGTATTTCTTGGCACCCTTTGGTAACTTTTCCATGAAGCTGCCATTTTTTCTTAGGAAGGCTTAGTTGTTACCTTTATCCACTCATTTGGTTGAAGTTAATTTCTTGTCTTAGTAGTTTTTATTTATTTGTTACACATTATCCAGTACCATCTTAATTCTCAACTTACACGTAAATGTTTAAAAATGATATATTAAAGAGCTATATTATTATTTTCAGATTGTGAATCATGTTCAGCATTTTTTAAAAAAAGGAATAAAATAGAAAATAAACTAGCCATGGGCATTATACTTAGTAAATGTAAGTATCATTTTGTGAAATTCTTATTTTACTAATATTTGTGTATACACATTTGTAACAGGTTTTCATATAAAGTATATATACTAATTATAGTAAAAAAGTTTGAGAAATGCTGCTTTAAAGATAGCACACTGTAGTAGAAATAGTCACTACTCAAATGGTTTTTAAAGTCTAGGAAATATGAGGTCTAAGGGAAATTATGTATGGGCATATGTGAGCATGGGCTCTGATTTTCTTCTATCATAATGAGTTATGGACTTTCATGAGTTTCTAACCCTCTTTTTATTAGGAGAAATAGTGGAAAACCACTTTAGTAGAAAATTTAATAGAGATTTAAACACAGCACAATCAAATTTTTATTACATGTTACTGGTTTAGAAGCTATATACACCTAAAATTGACAACATCTTTTGAGTGAAACTAATCACTAATCAGTGGTCATGCATGAACATGGAACATATCAATTTTGTAAATATTGAGTCCAGTTCTCAAATACATCTCTAACAGATTCTAGGTTATCACTACTTCTGGTCCTGCTTGCATTTGTATCATCAAAATGCAAACATCAATAATGAGTTTGAGCTTATTATCTTTTATTATTTTTACATTTGAATTGCCAAAATTAAATGTTTTTGAAAACTTTGATGCCTTATAATTTGGTTGAAGAGAGGAACACCATCTCTTATTGTCCTATAATTACAAGAGATTCTCATTTTTAGATTTATTAACACCAGTTAGAATGACCAATCCAATTTATTGTTCATTTCTTTTTTTCAAATACCTTTGTATATGCATCTACCTTCCTGTTGCATTTATTTACTTAAAAACTGTAGCAGGTAAATTACAGTATATGAACATCATAAAAATGTTGACACATATTCTTTTAGCAAAATTGATCAAGTTCTTGTCCCATATTCTTGTGGAATGAAATCCATCCTGTTTAATGACTGGATGAGAATGCAGTATTTCTTTTCTGTCCTTAAAAATATACACTTGAGTGACTGTAAATTTGTATCAGGGATCCATTTTTGAGGTGATGTAAGTGTTCTAAAATTGGATTATGTTGTTAGTTGCACAATTCTATAAAATTACTAAAAATCATTGAATTGTATACTTAGATAGAATATATAGAATATATTGGTAACTCACTAGTTTTTGAGTTTGAGAAAATTCATCTGGGATATTTGTCATATCCTCTTAAGAGACGATGGAAAAAAAGATGCAGTAATTTAGGCAATAAAGTAAGAAAACAGAATTGATATAATAGTTGTGATTTATTTAAATATTGTATCATACTTTAGGCTATTTCGATTTCATCATTCTTTTGCTTATATTTTTAGTTTTTTTTAGCATTATAGGGAATAAACACATATTTAAAATGCATGGTTTGATGAGCTTTGATATATGTATACAGTCATGAAATCATCTCCACAGTCAAGATAATGAACATATATCCATCATCTCCAGAAATTTTCTAGTGTCACTTTGTAATTTCTCCTTTACACTCTACCAAGAAACCATTCATATACTTTCTGTAAATGTAGATTAATTTGCATTTTTCATAATTTTAAGCTGTGACAATTTCTCAGACTTTCCTAAGATCTACCAAAATTTTGATTGGAATTATTGAATCAATATATCAATTTGAAGTGGATTGGTTCTATTTTAAAAGTAGAGTCTTCTGATTCATGAACAAAGTATATTTTTCCATTTATTTAGTTCTTTATTTCATCAATGTACAGTTTCAGTGTACAGATCGTGCATATATTTTGTCAGATTTATTCCTAAGCATTTTATATTTTAATGTTTTTATAAATGGTTTCATTTTTTTAAATTTATGATTGCTTATTTCTGGAATGAACAGATACATTTAAAGTTTCTGTATTGCTCTTATACCCTGCAACCTTGCAAAACTCAGTTCTAGTGATATTTTGTAGAATGTTGGTTGTTTTTTTTTTTTTACATGTAAATATTCATGTCATCTGTAAATGCTCTTTAGTTAGTAATATAAACATTTAGGATTATCACAGCCTTTTTATTTATTGGTCTCTTTATCATTATGAAATGGTCTTCTTTATTCTTGGTAATATTTTTTGCTGTGAAATCTAATTAGTTTGATATTAAAATAGCCATTCCAACTTCCTTTTGATTAGTGTTAACATGGTATATTATTTATGTTAATATGTAATGAACTTTACTTGTTATTTTAAAATGAATTATAGTTGACCATTGAACAATGTGGTGGTTAGGGACACTGACCCCCAGTGCCATCAAAAATTTGTGTACAACTTTTGACTTCTCCCAAACTTAACTTATTTATAGCCTACTATTGATTCAAAAGCTTTACCAATAACATAAACTGTCAGTTAACTCATTTTTTGTATATGTATTACATTCTGTAGTCTTAAAATAAAGTAAGCTAGAGAAAAATATTATTAAGAAAATCAGAAGGAAGAGAATATACATTTATAGTATTTATTGAAAAAATTTGTATATAAGTGGACCCACATAGTTCAAACCTGTGTTCTTCAAGGGTCAACTGTAATATTTTCCAATTTTTTAGTTTTAATTTTTAATATGGAAAATATAGGTAGATATAACCCACCTAAACAAAAGCTCTTTGAGAGTCTTCAGTAATTTTTAAGAGTTTGAGAATTGCTAAACTGTTATATATATATTTTTTCATTAGATATGCAGCTTTTGTACTAATCATCTGGCTTTTTTTTCCCTTTTTAAAATTTTTAAATTTTTTATTTTTCAATTAGAGTTCACATTCAATATTATTTTTATTAGTTTCAGGTATACAGCATAGCAATTAGACATTTATATAATTTATGAAGTGGATCCCCTGATTAGTACCCACCTGGCAGAATACATAGTTATTAGAATATTATTGACTCTATTCCCTATGCTATACTTCACATCCCCATAACTGTTTTGTAACTACCAGTTTGCACTTCTTAATCCCTTTACCATTTTCACACAGCCTCCCATCTGGCAACTCCCAGATTCTCTGTATCTATGAATCTGTTTTTGTTTGTTCATTTATCTTGTTCTTTAGATTCCACATATAAGTGAAATCATATGGTATTTGTCTTTCTCTGACTTATTTCACTTAGCATTATACCGTCTAGGTCCATCCATGTCATTGCAAATGGTAAGATTTCATTTTTGATGGCTGAGTAATATACCATTGTATATATGTACCACATCTTTATCCAGTTATTTATTGATGGACACTTAGGTACTTCCATATCTTTGCTATTGTAAATAGAGCTGCAGTGAACATAGGGGTGCATATGTCTTTTCGACTAATCATCTGTTTTCTCATCCATTTATTCATCAGATATTCATTAAGTCTAATTTATTTTTACGAAATAAACATATGTAAGACATACTTTTGATCATCAAAAAAATCTTAATATAGCATTGAAGGATATGATGGTATGTAAATAAATAGGATCCAATGCAATATGCTACTATAGTGTCACTGTTAAACAGCATAGATTTTAGTGTTAAAGCTCTCTAGTTTCAAATCCTAGCTGCGTTCTTTAGCTGTGAGAACTTATCCTCCCTGAACCTCACTTTTCTTATTTTAAAGTGGAGATGATAAAAGAATCTATTTCTCAGGATTGTTTTGATTATATAATTTAATTTAAGGCATAGTACTTTTAATACTTAGAAAAATTTAATAAATGTTAACTGTTATTGTTGTTTTAATAGTAAAGAAGGTTTCATGGAGCAGTGAAGAGACAGAGGTCACATCTGGCTTTAGAGGCAAGGGAAGGGTTCATAGTGGTGGACATTTGTTGAATGAATCTAATTTCGATTTACCAAGAATGTGAGCTAGTTAACGTAGACAAAAGGAATGCGTTGTAGTAGTTGGAATTACATACTGCCTCTACCAGATAAAAAATCAGTGTGATTAATGAATGTCACCAGGATGATAAATTACCAGTAGAAAAAATGTCATCTATTCCTGTGTTAATTTATCAAACATGAGATGTAATAATTTCAAACTATTTAAGGTTTATCACATTAAACTTCTAGGGTAGGGATTAGAGAACATACTCAGGAGCTAGACTGCCTGGGCTTGATTATTGGGTTTTTCATTAACCAGTTTTAATACCTTGGGCATTTTACTTTCTGTCTTAGTTTCCTCATTTTCAAAATGCAGATAATAATAGTGCTTATCTCATAGAGTTGTAAGGATTAAATGAGTTAATAAATGATAAACCATTAAAATAATATCTGATACATGGTAAGTACTATGTAAATGTTAGCTATTTGAGTGACAAATGCTCCACTGGTGTTAACATTTGTTACTGGGAATATTGCTCATATGTAGTGAGCTTTATAAATATTGAACTTTAGTTCATCTTTTTTGATTAGTTTTGTTTGTTTTCTCATTATGAGATTATCAAAATCTCATAATTTCTCATAATTTCTCATATCATAATTTGTCATTATCAAATTGCATTTTTGGACCACAGTTATTTAACTATGTAGCCTGGGTCATTTAATTGTCCTGCATGAACTGTATGAGTTTGATTCTTTTTCAGAATTGTTTTATTTTTAATCTACGTACTGTTTCTATTTTTATAATTTCTTTACTAAGTGTAATAATTTTTAAAAGCCTGTTAAGAATAATCCCACCCTGTAGTATTTATATCCAAATTTATAGACAAATATAAATATATATAATTTACACAAATTATACCAAGGATGATTATTTCCTAGTAAGTGTTGTATAGCAGAAGTAGTAATCAAAGAGTTCTTGTCAAAAAATTAATTAATTAATTAATTAAAAAATAAAAAATGAATTCTTGTTAAAGGCTTAAATAGGTAAAGCGGAAATGAGATGAGTATACTAGTCTTTGTCATTTATCTTTTTGCTTATAATTGTTCTAAAGAAGACTTAATAGAAACCGTTAAGTGTTTTTAGAGGCAGTTTTGAGTTTTGTAAATAATGATTTTAGTAATAAAATGTAGAACAAAAATGAATCACTTAAAGATTTATATTCGCATTGGGGATAATATGCCCATGCTTGTATGAAGTGAGTATCTTTAAAAAACATCAGCAAGAAAAGAATCTCTCTTTTAATTTTATGTTGGTTAGCCCATTAATTGGAGTTATTGTAAAGTATACAGTCAGTCATTAATTAATTCTTCATTTCTTCATGAGAACTCAGGATCACAGGCTAAGATTCAGGTAACTATTTGGAAGTGTGCCCTGAAAGATTCATAGTCTTTTAAAAAGCACTTACAGGTAGAGGTAACTTTATTTTCTTTAGGTATGTAGAAAATGTTTTTTAATTTAAAGAGACCCTAGTTAAAAAAATAATCTGGAGATTGAGTTGTTAGGAAATTGTCAAACATGTGTAGCTTGGTGACTCTCTTAACCTTTCAAATATAAAACATGTTGGCTCTCTTGGGTTAAAGAACCCTGCTAATTTATAGTTATCATGTTCTGTGATCATAACCTAGGTCTGCTTTCTTTTTCTGTCTCCTTATTAACTAAGATATAATTCATGCTTTTAATTTCTCTAAATCCTTCTACCATGAATTTTCCAATTAAATTAAGCATCTAGCATAAGAAACATTAGATTTTATTTAAGCTATTAGTTATCATTCACTACTATTTTCAGGAAGAATAGAGATTATAAAAATTTAAATTTGAAAGTACATACAAAAAATGTATTAAGACAAGTAAGTTTTTCCTTCTCTAAGTTACTCCCAATCATTGGAGTCACATGTAACTTTCTTAAGAGCTTTTATTAATATAAATAAGTTCACTGAGTTTTCTCCATTATAAAGATTATATATGTTCATTGCAGAAAACCTTTGGAAATATAAGTAAACAGAAGAAAAATTACTCACATTTTGACTATTGTTATTATTATTTTTTTTTGATATACAAAATCCTAATAAGCTGTAAGTAGTCTCTATTCTCAGGAGATAATTACCTATGTCTTCTATGCTTTTTTCTTAGCATTTTATTACTTAAATGTCAACCACCCTCTTCCTGGTTTGGAAGAAGCCAGTGTCACCCCTCCTCAAACCAAAATCCAACAAATGAAAACTAGATAGTTGGTTTTTCTGGTACAGAATCAAAATATATTTAAGCTTTGCTTCTAATAATATTCACTTTTTTTAAGATGGTAAAAATGCTCAAAGTAGTCATTATTCTGATTTGAAGTTGCCATGTTATATTGTTTCTCAGTATAACTGGTTTTAAATGTAAAAGCATAAATCCTAAAGAGTAGGGGTAGAAAAACGGGGATGGTTTTCATTTGCTACAATTTCCTGTGAGACATAGCTCTAAACAAGGCCCATATTTACACAAGACAATATAGTTTTATATACAGTGGTGTATTCAGCACATTTTGAAATTCTTTAACTAATCATTTGTATTTAATACTTTCATAGTAAATGTGTTTAATAATGCTAGGTGAAATTTGAAATAATTTAAAAATAATTTTACAGTAGAAACACCAGTTAAATCAACCTTTAGTAATAAATGTCGGAAAAAAATTAATCACTTTTGCTGCCACTGCAAAATCAATTGTGTAACTGTTCTTTTTAAACTGACTTTTACATTACTAAATTCTAAACACTACACTCCTGTAACTTGTCAGAAGCAGGTTTTGGTTAATAGATATTTTCAGTGATGTAATGGGAACTTTTGGCAGTGAGTCAGAATATAATGGACTGTGATTAATGTTTTAATAAGTAGTTTTCTATTGCTCATAATGTAGAAGAGAAATGGTTTCCTGCTCAGATTGATAGGAGAATAGCAGGTGTGCAATAGTGTTTTTAAAAAAGCATTGGAATATTTTTCTTAGAATAACATTAATGTAGTTATATGGTTAAAATTCATTATCATAGGAGATGCATATGTTACCAAGAAACCTGCAATTGATTTTGGAAAAATAAAAATTAAGGAATGATTACCTATTACCTAAATAAGTCTTTTAATTTTTAACCTTTATTTTCTTATGAATCTTTTACTTGAAGTCTTTATAGTTTGATATTAGTTCTTACTATAAGGTAAAAGGAAATTAGTGAACTGTTTAAATCCTAGGATATGTGAGTTCTGTGCCCTGTTGTTTCTAAAGCATTCATATTTTCAAAAAATTAAAAAAAAATTTTTTTTTAAACTTTTAAAAAAAGTTTTTCTTTTAAGCTCAGAAAGTACAGGTTGATAGTCAAATGGAATAGTGATCATGTGTGAATTCTCTATTACAAAGGCCACTAGTTCCATCTATAAAATCAATAAAATTCAGATGTTTGTAAAGTTAAACCAGGAGATTTCGTGTCAGCTTTTAAATCTGAGTAAGTGAAGACAAATTAGAAGAAATATCAGTGCGCCAGACTTGAGGGGTTAGTTTATAGTTTTCTGGTTCTTTCATTTTTCTCAATTTAATTTTGGCAACTTGTATACAATAAATTTATGTTATTTGTTGTAGGTAAGGAGACCTAAGGCCCAATAGATACAGTTTACTTGGGAATAGTATTGTACTACTGCAGATACCCTCTGCCCTGTCTTTTTCTTTGAAATATATAAAAAATAGAACATTTGTCCAACTTTCTGGGAGATCATTCATAATTTTCATCAGAATTTCAAAGGAATCTTTATTCCAATAAAGGATCTAGAGTAATGGTTCTCAAACTTGGGCATTCATTAGAATCACTTGGAGGATTTACTAAAACAGATTACTATGTCCTACCTCTAGGATTTCTGATTCAGTAGGACAGAAGTATGGTCCCAGAATTTTCATTTCTAACAAGTTCCCTAGTGATGCTTGTGCTGTCGTTTGGGGATTAAACTTTGAGAACTATTGGTATAGCCGTGGCAAATAGCCTTCTAGACCTTCCTGTTTTTATGTGCAATGTATATTTTACAAAAACACTATGATATATTATTTTGTTACCTCTTTTAACTTATTACATTTTCCATGTTTATCTATAGTATCATTTAAAGTATTCCATATCATAATTTACTTAACCAATTTTCTATTAGACATTTAGGTAATGTTTCATTTACTGTTTTTATAAATAGATTGTTGCTCAATTTTTGGGCAGTCTTCCAATTTTTTTATTAGCAAAATCCCTGGATTGAAGAATAGACATGTTTCTAAGGCCCACTTGTGGCTAATGACCTTTAATATCTGATAGGTACTTGAACACTAATAAATGTAATGACCATCACTTTAAAAGAGACAGAAGAAGATTTTAAAGTAAAACAAAAAACCTTGTTTTAGGAAATAAGCATTTTACTTTTCATAGGTTTAATAGTTTGCATCTTTTTAATGATGAACACATTTGACAAGTAGATTTTACTAAGCTAAAGACATTTATTTCAGTCTTTGCAACCATAGTGAAATTTCCAGAGAGTAATAATAGGTTTTTTTAAAAAATTGTATGATATCTATATAATGTGAAAGTCATTTTGGTTCACATATGATTTTCCCCAGAAGGTAAATGTGTTGCATCACTGAGTAATAGTAGCTGAACTAAAATATAAAGATACATTAACACAGCTGAGTGTAGCAAGCCATTGAAGAATGAATGTAGTACTATACAGAAGCAGTCCCCAACCTTTTTGGCACCAGAGACTGGTACTTCTATGAGAATCTAATGCCTGATGATATGAGGTAGAGCTGAGACAGTGATGCTAGAGCTAGGGAGTGGCTGCAAATATAGATGAAGCTTTGCTCGCCTGCCCACTCACCTCCTGCTGTGCGGCCCGGTTCCTAACAGGCCACGGGACAGGTACTGATCCACAGCACATAGGTTGGGGACCCCTGCTTTAGGAGCTTGGAGCCATATATACCTGCCTCTCTGCAACAAGTTCTTAGTCATCTATTCCCTGCTCCTGCTCTGCTACTGCTGCTGCCACCTCCCCCAGCAGGGCTGTGGACACAGGGAAGGTCAGGACCAGATGTATGCATCCCACATGCTTGTGAGGGTCTACACTCACCCAGTGAGTAACTTTATGCCTTAGGGAGCACAGTGTTAAACAGCAAATAAAAAGTACCATGACAGGTCTCGAGAGATCACAGAAGAAAGGAAAAAAAATTCCTGCCTTTTGAACAGTTTTATTTTGTACTGAGCCTGACCACAATTGTGTTTTAGAAATTTTCCATCACTCCAAAAAGATCTATCATGGCAGTTTACAGTTAATTCCTACTTTCTGTCCCCACACCAGGGCAACCATTTTTATCTTCTTTTTGACTCTTTAGATTTGCCTGTCTAGACATTTCATATAATTGTAATAAAAAAGATGCGATCTTTTCTTTCTGGTTTCTTTTATGTTTTTAAGGTTTGTAGTTCGTATTATAACATATAGCAGTGTTTCTTTTTGTTCCATTGTATGGATGTACTATATTTTATCTATTATCTACCTTACTCATTCGTCAGTTGATATGCTTTTGGATTGTTTCCACATATTTTGGCATTATCAATAATGCTGCTATGAACATTCACATGTAAGTCATCGTGTAGACAAAGGTTTTCATTTCTCTTGGGTGTATACCTAGGAATGGATATAGGAACTGTTTTCCAAAGTAGTTTTATCATTTAACATTCCCAGCAGCATGAGGGTTCCCATTTTTCCACATTCTCAGCAGCATTTATTATTACCTCTCTTTTTATTTTTTTAATGTGTGTGGAGGGTAGGGGTAAGAGTCAGGTGGAGGTAGGTAGGCTTTTGTTTAATTTTTGAAAAGATTCAAAACGTTTTCAATTCCACAAATAGAATAAGTTTCTGAGAAGCTGTTACTATTTTGCCCAGGTGTATGCATAGTCCAAAGATAGTATTACCTGTCATTTTGATTGTAAACCACTCTAGCGTATGAAAGTAGTATCCCATTGTGGATTTAATTTGCATTTCCTTAATGACTAATGATGTCGAACATCTTTTTATATACTTATTAATCATTCTAATATCTTTGTTGAAATGCTTTTCAGATCTTTTGCCTATTTTAAAATTTAGTCATTTGTCTTATTATGAGTTATATGTTATAGAAACCAATTCTTTATTAGATATATAACTTGTCAATATTTTCTCCTAGAGTGTGGTTTTCATTTTCTAATGATGTCTTTTGAAGCGTAATATACTGAATTTTGATGAAGTTGAGCTTACCAGATTTTTTTCTTTGATGGAGCATGCTTTTGGTGTTATATCTAGACACCTTTGCCTAACTGGAGGCCATGAAGATTTCCTGCTGTTTTTCTTCTAAAAGTTATAGTTTTAGCTCTTAAATTTAGGCCTCTGATCTTTGTCTCTAGTTGATTTTTGTGTGTGGTGTGAGATATGGGTCCAGGTTCATTGTTTTGTACATAGATACCCAATTGTTACAGTACCTTTGTTGAAGAGAATATCCTTTCCCTGTTGAATTCTCTTTAAAGCCATATGTTTTGCATATCTTCTCAGTAATTCTTACTATAAGGAAAGTTATATGATTATTGAGTCCTGAATTTTTCCTTGACCAGAGGAATGTTGTCTTTTCTTTCCCCAGATTAGTTTTAGCTTTGAACCTGTCTGGAGTAGTAAGTGTTAGACACAGGTATGTATTAAGTTTGAGAAATGTTTAATTTTAAATGTGAAAACTATAAGGAAACATTTCACATCTTTCCTGTCAGTTTATAATTAAATCTTGAAATAAATATTTATTATTACCATTTAAGATACAAGAGAGTCTACAGTTCCTTAACCAGGAAACATCTTCACAGGAAACACCCTCTTTCAACCTCAAACAAACAAATATCTAACTTTCTAATGCCAGTAATTCTAAATTCTGCTTCAGTCTTCAAACCTAAAATGTTTACATACAGAGGTCAGAAAAATACAACATGCCTTGCTTGGTAAAGCAAAACTGGCTCCCTTAATTACTTTTCCAGGTCAAAAATTAGAGGTCATTGAGGCAGTGTTTAGTTTGGCTGTGTTATCATCAGTTAATTCCAGAATATCTGCTTAAGAAGACATTGTTCTTCAAAATCCTTATTAGTAAATATTTATCTTCCTTCTTTATCTTTTTGTGTTTGTTTCCCCCTGTAGATTGTAAGTTCTTCTGAGTCTGAGAGCATCTCTTATTCATTTTTGTTTTTCCACCTCATTGCACCCCATCCCACCTCATCCCACAATTCTTTGAAGGCACAGATGTTTCTGAAATGACTTTTTAAACTGAAGACAACTTAAGATGTATAGCAGAGAGAGGTATGATAGTGCCAAGTGGCGATTCTTTTTCCTTTTAAAGTGTATTAAGTGTAATCATGCTGGGTGCTAAAATTATGAACACCAGTCATCCATGGTTCCTCCTTCAAGAGCTGACATCTGGAAATGGAAATAGTCATGTAAACAAGCATACCGTTATGTAGGAGAGGGTCAAGTCAAGAAAGGCTTCATAGAGATGATGGAATTTCAGCTCCATTTTAAAGGGTAAATGTGCATGCATAGACTATTCTATTAAGACAAGGAGAGAGATTTGAAAGCATGGTGCCTTTGATAGAAATATAAGTAGTTCCTTCTGACTAGAGAACAGGATTTAAAACAGAGAGGGACAAGAAACTAGTTGGGATACAGATCATGAAGAGCCTTACTTGCCAAATTAAGTGTTTTGATACACATTTCCCCCTTTTTATTTCTGTGTGGCTTAAATCAAGTGTGAAAAACCACTGTTTTCTTTTATAGCTGGATTCTGGACTATGCACTTTTAGTGATAGGGAGTTGTTGAAGAACTTTTAATAGGTAATATATTCAGATTTATATTTTAGAAAAAGTCTTCTGAAGTCAGCAATGTGGAGGATGTATTTGAGCAGGCTGAAATTTAAAAAAATAGCAAAAATAGGTCTGAACAATGAGGATGGAGTTTAAAAGAATGAATTTGAGATTTAATGGATAGAATTTGATAGGACTTGGCAACTGACTTCAAATGGAGAGTAAAGAATAGTCTAGGAAAATGCCATGGTTTTTGGCTTGAGTGTCTGAGTGACTGATGACTTTCAGAAGGCGGGAAGGCCTCCTTCAGAGTTTTGCATTGCTGACAGAATATGACACTTGGACACAAATCTTTGTGTATAAAAACTACAATAAGCACCTGAATGATTAAGGCAGCTGCTTTGAGCTTTCTTTCTCCCTACTCATTTTTGTTGCCTACTGTGTCAGGGGAAGCCCGAGGGGAAAAGAAGTCACTGGGAGACAAGGACTATTCTGCTGCTAGAGAGTATGTGCAGCTGTCACTGTCTTCTGATTCACCACCACCACTTGCCACAGCTGCTAGGCTGGACCAAAGGAGATAGACAGTAAAAACTTCTGTCATAACAAATCCCATTGAAGCATTGGATGTAGCTTAAAATTTTGTATTTATGATATTTCTCTAACTTTTGTCTTAATGTCCTTTTATTTTACAAATCTATCTGTAGATATATATATCTTAGACCTAAATTGTTCATTTAATATACTGAAACCTTTACTATTCATGATTTACAACAAGTTGAACTTTTCAGTATTAGTTACCATTATGTTAATGTTACTTTTCTGATGATCAGTAGATTAATTGTCATTTGTTTTTTATTTTATTTTTCATAACTTATTTGATAAAGAATATCAAATAGAAAAAAATGAGAGGATCCTTGTCATTTTATGGACTAAACTGCATTTTTCATTTCTGCTTCCTGCTTTGAGCCTTATAAAAGACAGATACTTTCAAACTGGCATGATATTGGATCCATTTGGAGATGGGAAAAATGAGGTTTTCTTACCAAAGGCATGCAGGCACTTTCTTTTAGTACTAACAGTTTGCCACCCAATGACATCAGGAATTTATTATTGCTTAACTTTGGGAAATGATTTCTCTCAAACAAGTTTTTTTAAAGTTTCACTACCTTTTTTCTTATGTTAAGTACAATCTAAAATGAGACTGACAAACTAGTTTCTTATTCTTATTTCTTAAATTTTTTTTTTGTAAAAGCACTTTTTAAGACAATTATATTTAATTTTTCTTTTTCCTTGCAAAACTACCACAACCTTAAATTATGCCATGGGTGTTCAGTATTGGTTCATCATAAATTGGCTTACGTCCCAGAACCGTTAATTCTGCTTAGTATAGCATTTTATTTTGTTTTTAAAAAAGGAGTTACCTTTTAAAAAATTTTTGGAGTTTTATTCCTCCTTCCTTAGAGATATAGTTGAATAACGATAATTAGGTCAAGGAAATACTATAGGTAGAATGTGTAGGTGTCTCAGCTACTCGTTTTTTACTTTTAAAGGGTTAACTATTATATTCATATGTAATGCCCATTTGTAATTCCAGTTATTTAAGAATCTTAGTCTGTACTATTGATATTAATTCCCAAGACAGTTAAGCATACCATGTAGTTGTTAACTGTTTCTTATCCTGTGATGCTCTAGTATTTGTTATTTTTAAAGCCATGTGTCACAGGTCATGCTCATTTCTAAATAGCTAAGTATTAGTGCTTTTGCACCACGATTTCATATACTGTTATAACTTATTTTCAGAAAATTTGATTTGGTAAATATAATCTTAAAAACAAATTTTGAAGACATATAAATCACTTTGTAAATAATGATAAGTTGCAGTATGGTATAGATGTTGTGAGAAGAGTTTTGGGAGTTGTATTGCTTGGTGTTAAATACTGGCTGTGACCTTGCTTGGTCTGAGCAAGTGACTTAAATCATTCAGTGTCCGTGTTTCCTTCTTTATAAAATAGAGATAATAATAATACCTATCTTACAGGGTTGTTTTGACTGCTAAATGAGATAATATATGTAAGGCCCTAGAATACTGGTAGAGTATGAAAGTACGTTATGGAAAGTCTAGTTTCTTAGAATCTCTTAGAATTATACCATTTTTTAGGTCTACTGAGTTTTTTTACCTTTCCTTCCTTTCCTCCTCCTTTCCTGATTTTGATCAATTAGGAGTATCAACTCAATGATAAATGGTTGTATTGCCATTCTTCCTACAATTTTGCATTTAGTAAAGTGTAAACATTTGTTTTCTAATTACTTAAATAAAGACTTAGTTTATCTTTGAGGAGAAACCACGCTGATATTCTAATGTTTTGAAATTGACAAAGTAGCAGGTAAGAAGTTTTGTACATGTAATCACAGGTAAGAATTTAAGAAACAATATAAACTAAAAAATGGGAGAGGACATGAATGACTAATTCCCCACTTATTTATTTAATGACAGTTTCAGTTGCCAAAGGAGGAAAGGATATGCCCTTCCTTTGTTATTTAAAAAGAATAATGATCTTCCTGCAGCTGAGCTAGTAAAATAGTATCACTTCCTGCTTGATATGCAAGCTCTGTGAAGTATAAACTGTTGTTATTAGCCCCATCTCACAGAAAAGGAAGCTGAATTACAGAGAGTGCATATTAGGCCACTGGAGATCTTTGGAAACATGGCGGAGTGAGAGACGTCCCGAGAGCTCTCCCCTTGAAATAACAATAAGCCGAACATCAAAAATTCAACAAAAAACACCCAAACTGCACACCAGCACTAGTGAACGTGGGATCTGTGCCTAAGAGCTACCACAGGTCAGAGCCCCTGGTGTCAGGCAGTGGACTGGGAATAATAAAGAATCTGCCTCTCACAGCTGATGGAGCTCCCTGCAGGAGGAGGAGGAGGATGGGAGAAGAAGTGGGTGGTGAGTTCCCTGAATATTCCTGCTTGGGATAGCTGTGGCTATAGGGCCCAGTTATCAGGGTGGAAAGCAGAGAAGCAGACAGCAAAGAAGCAACAGTTGATTTTTACTGGCCATGGTTACAAAACTGAGGCTAAGCTGCAGCTCCCAACCCCCAACCCCGAGGGCCACACCCCACCCATACTCTCTGAGACCCATCACCGCGGAGCCCCAGGGGAATCAGAGCAAACACTGCCAAGACTGTTGCTGACACTGACCGGGACTGAAACTGAAGGTAGCGAGCGTGATTGAATATCTACAAGGAAATTAAAAAAACGTTATTAAGACTTTCTATAAAGCAAGGATCCAAGAGGCTTAGACGCCACCTGCTGGAAACCAAAAGAAAAGCACCTTCTTTGCAATAGACTAAAGAGAGACTTTTATATAATAAATCTTCTTTCTGGAAAAACAGTAGAATACACTTCAATTAATGCCCAGGCGAAGAAATAGTCCATTAAACATGATGAACAACCAAGGTGACAAGGCATCTCAGAAATAAAGAGAAAAATCTCCAGAAAATAAGCTTATAGACATAGAAATATGCAACTTAAATGACAGAGAATTCAGGATGGTACTTCTGAAAAAACTCAGTGAGATCCAAAACAACTCAAATCAAATTTCAGGAATTGAAAAAAAAAACAACAAAAACTAGATGAGCAGAGCAAGGAGATTGACCCTTAAAAGGAACAAAATAGAACTTCTGGAGATGGAGAACACACTGCAAGAGTCGAAAAATGAAATAGCAAGCTTAGGAAATAGAGTCGACCAAATGGTGGGAAGGATTAGTGATATCGAAGATAGAAATCTAGAAATAAATTAGAAGGAAGAAGAGAGAAACCGAAGAATGAAAAATAATGAAATTCAAGAACTAGCTGATACCGTCAGGAGAGGAAACATAAGAATAATGGGCATTATCAAAGGTGAGGAAAAGGAGCAGGGACTAGAAAGCATTTTCAGACAAATAGTTGAAAAAATTTCCCAAATCTAAGGAATGAGCTGGAGCTTGGAATTCAAGAAGTCAACAGAACACCCAATTACCTCAACACAAAAAGGCCTTCACCAAGACACATTGTATTAAAATTATCAAAAATCAACGACAAAGACAGAATTCTCAGGGCAGCCAAGGAGAAGAAAATGGTAACTTATAAAGGAAAACACATTAAATTATATTTGAACTTCTCAGTGCAAACCTTATAAGCCAGAAAGGAATGGAATCAAATATTTAAACTATTAAGTGAAAGGAAATACCAGCCTAGAATATTGTATCCAGCTAAGCTCTCCACTAGATATAAAGGAGAAATTAAGACCTTTCCAGACATACAAAAATTGAGGGAACTCTCCACTACGAGGCCTGCACTACAGGAAATACTGAAAGGGAAGGGTCAGCTCACCTAAAACAAAAATGACCAAAAACAAAACAAGACAAAACAAAAAAAACAAAATACCATAATTAGGAGTAAAGTGACTATCAGACAGATAGAAGCAGGGGAATGCAACCCTTATGAAGAACAAGGGATTATAAGCTTAAATAAGAAGAGAATTGCTATAGCAAGACAGTACTGAACATACTATCCATACATAGGGACAAATTAAGATAATGATGACTGAAAAGGGGAGGAGTCAAAGATCCAAAATCTCAAAGGGGAATGGAGACAAGGCATGTGCAGAAGAAAATGGATGACTCTGTGTGTGTGTGTGTGTGTAACTATCCTTTACATATTCCTAATGGTAACCACACAGAGAAGATTCAGAACTGAAGTATATAACATAAAACAAGAAGAACCAGAGGCAAAACCCACAAAAACCAACCCAAAAAGAAAGTAGAAACACAAGGACAAGGAAGCAATGGAAACCAGAGTGACCAGAAAGCAAAAGATAAAACGGCTATAGGAAAACCTCCTATTTCGATAATCACCCTAAATGTAAATG